>JAPSES010000124.1:9341629-9352980 GCA_029822895.1 Maxillicosta whitleyi | reverse complement strand
TAAGTCTCGCGAAAATGGAAGTTATCGCGGTTTTTGACACTCAAACGGTTATCGTCACTGTCAACATATTTTACCGCAGTTACCGTGCACAACGGTAATCGTGACAGCCCTAGTACACATACAAATCCAGACTGTATAAAACACTCTTTGAAGAACCTCTACAAAACAACTGAATCCAATTTCAATCCAATCCTCAACTTTCACAAATTCTACAAAAACTATTCAGTAAACCGTTTGATAAACTACTCACTGATCATCAACACTGACTCAGACCAAACAACAACTTCACTGGCATTAACAAACTCAATAGAGGAAATCACCAACTCATTAGATTGAAAACATCACACACTGACATCAAAAAAGCTTTTCAGGTCTAAAGATAAAACATCTCACCCAGCAGCACGATGAAGTATGATGGTCCTCCATTTCCAGGATTTCATCCACCAAGGCAGGAAATCTACAAGTTGGACAAAAGAATGAATGACAGACTTTAACACAGAACACGTGTATTGATAAAGACTATCTATTCTGTGGAAGGTTGATTAAAAACCGCAATTATTATTATAATTACTATTACGATTATAAACTACAAGCGCACAGTAACTGACAATACTGAAAATAGACTCTTTGCAAACTTTTTTTCCCAAAACATTTCCCCCAAAACCAAGATCCATATTTCACACAAAAAAGAATATAATAAAGTCAAAATATCTCACCCAGCAGCGTCAGCACAGAGAAGGTGTTGTTATCCGTTCTGTATGATGTTCCTCCATCTCCATCATCTCATCCACTGAGGCAGCAAAACTACAAGTGGGATAAATAACAGCACACTATAAACATCCTACAGAGAACATGAATCCGATG
The DNA here is from genome assembly GCA_029822895.1 of Maxillicosta whitleyi. Taxonomy (NCBI): domain Eukaryota; kingdom Metazoa; phylum Chordata; class Actinopteri; order Perciformes; family Neosebastidae; genus Maxillicosta; species Maxillicosta whitleyi. The sequence continues at coordinate 9,352,116 of JAPSES010000124.1, read as the reverse complement.
GTAAAGATGCTGTTTTACATAACAGATGGATTTAATGAACATTTACCATCTAATATGATGTTCCATACTGACACTGGAAGTGTCATTCCTTTAATAGTCCATGTGATGTTCAGGTCACTGTGGCTCATTTCCATCACTGTCTGTATGGTGCTGCATTCACTGACTACACCTGGATATAAACACACACATTTTCATATTAGACAGGAGGATTAGACTACAAATGATTCAAAAATAAGGTCTATACATATATATATATTTATTTCAGGATTTTTGTAAATACTTTCATGCTTTTTGTTTTGTATAATGCACAGGAGAGAGAAATGATCCAGAGACAAATTCCTTTTATCCCTTGTATGTACATACTTGGTATACTTGGCAATAAAACTGATTCTGAAAATTATACAATTTGATTCAACGTCATCATTCAAACAGAGGTTACTGTGGATAATCTGTGGACGGAGTATTTTAACTGGATTTAATGCCATATTACTGATGTGGTTTTAAACAGAGACATTTTGGTTGATATTTTAATAAAGTAGATGAATGACACAGTGAAAATGTTGTGTATTAATGTACAGATCTTAGCTTTAGCCACCTTAGCTTTTCTAAAGCTCCCGAAGGTAAGTGTAGACTGTTTAGAGTACATGTTGCTAAGTGTAACTGTTCTACTTTAACACTCATTAATCGGATATAAATGTCCGTAGCTGCTTGTTAAAACATGACGTACTTCTCTTTCTCTTGTGGAAATGTTCGTTCAAACTTTTCGCGGTTAGCTTGTAGCTTCTGTTTGCTACTGTTGTTTTGGTGAATCATTGCGCCTGCGCATGATGAAGTCATCATCTCGCGTTAGTTTGAGACGTTACGTTGGTGCGGTGCTGCCATCTACTGGTTAATACTTGTAAATGTTAAATGTGGGAGAGAGTTTGTGTTTCTTGTATTAAATACTGACAGAGAACAGATTTTCATTTTCTTATTCAGCTTATTAAATGACACCCTTAAAATAACAACACAGAAACCGCAAGATGTGCATTTATGTCATAAGAATTTATTTCTTTGTACAGCGACATAAAATGGAAGAGGAACATTGTAAACAATATCCTCTACTTTTGATATTTCAGATATAATCGGATAAATTGCTGCTTAACTTTGCACAAAGAAGACAGTATTTGACAGAAATGTTTACATTTAAACAGGATAAAATCAGTATCATCTGATGCTACATATCCAGGTGGCTGTGGCTCAGTTGGTAGAGCAGGTTGGCGGTTCAAATCCTGGCTCCCACTGTCCACATGCCGAAGTGTCCCTGAGCAAGACACTGAACCCTAAACTGCTCCCAGTAAATCTGGCATGATAGTCCCTTGCATTGTACATTTACATAATAGCCGTATATTGGTGTATGAATGTGAGGCTATGTAAACCGCTTTGAATGTAGATTTAGTGCTATAAGTGCAGTCCATTTACCATTTCACATATAAACATGTCAATATATAATAACCAACATTGATGTTTTTGTGACCATCTGATCAGCTGGGTGACTTCTTTCTCTCATTTCCCTCTTATATAAAAAAGACATGATGCACGTATTAAGTTTTTGAAGGTTTTCAAAAAAATTCAGTTTTTGTATTTCATGGGGTTTGGTTAGGGATCGCTAGGGAGTGCTTCTCAAATACTGTTGTTACATGGATGACAATCAGATTTCTTTTTCAGATGGTTTATATGTTGGAGAAACTCATGTTCTTTTTCGTTCTGTGGTGGGAGTAGAAAAGACGTAGAATAGTTGTAGCACATACTATAGCCTTACCATTTTTCATGGCAGGAGGGGGCTATTAATTTTGAAACAAGTCTCAAAATTCCTTGAAATACCTCCAGAAACATGTAGATAGGCATCCAAAATGATCGAGTTTATAACAATATTTGAAGATGGCCAAAAATTACCCTTTATCTTTTCAATACACATAATATTCCTTGTAAGCAGTGACATTGGCAGAGGCATAAATACGTATTTATCATAATGACACAGTCCACTAGGTAGAGCTAAACACATATAGATCTAAGAAACAAAGAGAAAATGATCTGCACATTTTTAACATTTAAGTGAACCTTTATGTATAACAGAACAGTTTTGGTGTAAATACATGAAAATGTTTATAGAGTTGTGAGTATTTATTTGATATTATGGTAGTATTTTACCAATTTGACCCACTTGAAATTGAATTGGTCTGTCTATGACCCCTGAACTATAATGATTGTTATTATTTTAGTTTAATTTTAGCATTTCACAAAGAGTTTTTCTTTTTTTTTTTTTTAAAGTTAGACATTATTTATTGTTGTATGAGAATGTAACATATTTATTTACCATAATGGACTAGTGACCTCCATAACTGATATGCAAAAACTGCTAGTATGATAGATACCCACCCAGCAGCATCAGTGCAGACAAGGTGTGTTCAGTTGTCTGTGACTTTCCATTTCCATCGTCTCATCCACAGAGGAGGCAGCAACAAGCTACAAGTGTGACAAACAACAGCACAATGTACCGAGGATGTAAACATGCTGGACAGATCATGAATGTGATGATAAAGCCCATAATGCCACTGTCATTCCTTGACATGGTGCTGCATTCACAGACACTGTCATTTCCTTGACATGGTGCTGCATTCACGGACACATTTTCACATTAGACAGGAGTATTAGAGATTATTTTAAAGAATTTCATCTCGTCTGTTTTATCTCTAACTTTGTACCTGTACTGTCAATTATTCTGCGTTTCCACTACATGGTACCGACCGTTTTGTACTCTAGAATCGTAGTTTTTTTGGTACCTCCACCCAGGTTCCAAGTGTCACGTATAAACACTACAGAGCACCGATTGGTCAGACAGTTTTACAACAAACAGATGCGGAAGTAGACAGCACATTAATCCACATAATGACAGCTCAAACCTACACCATAGTCGGTTGAGGAGATTCATTCTTTTTCGCCAGAAGACGTAAAAATTCAGACGAGAAAACACGCAATCTGAGCAGACGGAACACCGAGTTAAATAGTTTCATGTAACGGAACGCGGCATTACACAATAACATTCGATAGCATAATACTAATATGGTTGTCAATACAAACTCAGGCATGTTAACACATTCACGAAAAACATAAAGTACAATTTACGTCAGAGAAGAGGAGCAGCAATATATATGTAAAGCGTCTACAACATAACATTTCAAACTTTTCGCGCTTACGCAGCTGCTCCTCTTGTTCTTGTTGATGAGCCATTGCGCCTGCGCGAAGTGAAGTCGTCATCTCGCGCTGTCTTTAGGCGTGATGCTGCCATCTATTGGTTGTTATTCGTAACATCAAATATACAACATTCTTGTTTCTCTCATTTCATGTTAATTTTATACTCTTCAATGTTTCATTCTTTTACAATCTTTTATCTTTTTTTCTGTTTTTTAGTGATTATATTGTCTAAATTTTATAGAACTCATTTTTGGCAGCAGTATGTGGAGATAATGTTGAGCCACGTTAAACAGGAGATTAACAGAATATGCTAAAAGATTAACATGATTAAGACACGAGAATCATCTTTCATTTAGCTTTTATGAAGGAAAAAAATGGCATTATTACATAAAGTCCATATATAATTTGGTATGATAAACAACAGGTCAAAAAAAATTAGGTTACAGCTATTCAATCATGAGTACAGTAACATGAATATTCCATATATTAATGAAATTTGTTTGCTTTATTACTGTGCAAAACAAAATATACATATCTACTGAATGTGTAAGAAGTACAGTATCAGCGAATGGGCCCCATAGTGACACATCGGTTTTAAAATGCAAAAAAAATTGACAACAATTTCCTATAAATATCTGTTTTTTGACGTGGATTTCGAAAACCAACAGATGAAGGTGTGTAATGGTGACACTCGTGAAACATTTACCATCACGTCAGTAGATACTATCCTCAGTCATCTGCTGGTGTTTGCGATCCAACAAAATATGAAGTCACCAACCATGTCGAGTGACAAAACAAAAAAAATAGTAAATAAATCAGAGAACCACTCCTGTCAAAAAAAGAAATTATATCAGTAATTATTTAGAAAAGGATCATGCTACTTTGATTGACAACAATTTGTTAAACATAGAAAAATAATGTTATAGCTCTTAATACGGTGGATTTCTTTCCTTTTTTTTTTTTTATTGTCCGTTCCATCTCATCACGGGCCTACGTCAGAGGCTCGTCAACAAATCCACACGTTCATTCATCACTGTCAAAGGTATTGTCAACGCTTGTGAGGGAGAGAATCGAAAATAAAAATCACTCTGCAGAGCTAAATAGAAAGAAAGAAAAGTCATGTGTAACAACCCCTCTGGGCTCAGTGGGTTTTAAATAAGGAGAAACACACCCTCGCATCATCCCAGGTTTTAGGACATGTTTTTCAATGAATGTCTGCTTTTGTTGGTAACTTCCTACATTACCCAAAATGCATTGAGGCAAATTTGTTCTTACACATGTGCAAATATACTTTGCATCTCCAATATTTTAAAACTACATTTTTTCTTTCACTAGTGATGAAATTGAAGATTCACATTTTTTTTTTTTTTACTTCTTTTATACTCTCCTTCTAATAAGAAGGACATAAGTTACATTTTAGGTTAAATCTTATTAAAATAAGTAGCAAAAACACAAAAGTGTGGCACAGTCAGTCTAAAACGGTGCCAAAACAGCCCTATTAGCTGCTTAGAACCCCAGTTTATTTAATTAATGCTGCATTAACATCATGTTAGACAATAAAAATGTAGAACTTTCAGTTTCATCAATAGGAAAAACAAAAGAAAACATTAATTTGATTAAAGTTAGAAAAAATGCTGTGACTTTTTTTGCACATGCACCGGGGGCTTCTAGTATGGTATTGTGGCACTAAAAACTGTAAATGCAACTATATGGTAATTTCTTGGCTGCAGAAAACACCTCTGGCTCATATTATACTATACAACTGTACTATTAAGAACAATCCAAACAAACAGAACCATCAACCACATAACAAATGGACCCAAAAGGTAGTCACCGGTACCTGTATATTACAAGTATTGATGAATATCAGGGTGGATTTCTCCTTTAAATCTGGACTGAATTAAATCTTCTCTTGCTTCATCACTTTATGGCAGCTCTCTCCACCACACACCTTTTTATTACAAAGTCCTGAAATTGTTTCCAACCTATGTGTACCGTTTCGAGAGCAAAAAAATGAAATAAAATAAAATTAAGGCTTATGAGAACAAAACTGTAACTTGTTTTAACACCCTACCACGTCCATTTGCCATCTTATAACGCCGTTTTTGAAGAATTCAAGTTTCGTTTGTGGCTTTAAAACCCAAGAGCAGCCAATCACGATCTTCTTCGGGGTAGCCACAGATCTGGTGTAACCTTCTCACAATTTCCAGGTGGGATTAGAAGTGGATTGTGGTCGTCTAGTCTCTGGGATCAGAATCATGTGTTTGACCCACGGTTAATGTTACATGTTGACTGTCCATCGTTCTTTGTGCCGCCTTTGGAAACTCACGTAGCAGCTGCTCTTTGCCTATCATGTGCAGACGGTTGAATATTTCCATTAGTGTCAGGGGAGGGGGGGGGGTACTGCAATCATCCATGTATGAACAGTGCTCCAATATTTTTAACAAAGGCGTCCAAATTTCCTCAGTCATTTTGACACAGAAAGTACGACTTTACTAATTTTGCTAAAATGACTGTGCTACAGATTATTTGTAAAGTGCTGTCCAATCATCCATTATTTTCTCATTAGTGGATTCTTAAAATGTGTCCGATCAATATTGTCCAAAACACTGTTATGATTTAGCAAAAACACGTGATGACACTGCTCTAAAATGACACTGAAGGTTCACATTCTTTTGACTGCAAAAACAGTATAGTGTGATAACAAGGCAGAATTACAGGGTTAGTTTGTCATTTCAAAGTCGGGATGTGTGAAGCACTTCCATCCATAATCCGTGGATTTATGACCTGGTGGACAGTTCGGAGGAGCAAAAGCAAAGGAATGCACTGATATGGGCGGAGTCAACAGCAAAACCTACTTAGGCCACGTGGATAAAGGGTAATTAAATATGCAAATACATTTATTTACAAATGTAATGGCACCTGCATTGTTTCTAATTCACATAATTCTAAAGTGTTTTTCCTGGAGAGCTTTAAAACACAATATATTTTTGATTGATTTCTACCAGCAGCAGCATTTTATGGTTATTTTGGGTCAATATAGCAAGACAGAATTGAAGCGACTGATTCATATTGTAGTAAATACAAACCACAAGAACTTTTACCGACCTAAACCCCCAAAAATCTATAAGGGTTTGGATGTTAAATCCAGTCGCAGTTTAGTCAGTGCTTTGTGATCAAATAAATGCAGTGATTGTTTTTGCAGGTTCTGTTATGTTTATAACAAAACAACTGGATAAGCTGCTTCAGTATGCGATATAAATGTATAAATGTAATGTTTGAGAGTCTGAGTTGGCTTTAATTAATTCAGAAACATGATAACATACCGATACAGAAGTTACATTTTAGCCACCAGAAAAAGTTTGCTGCTGCCCCCATCCACAATGATCTAATGCTCAGATTCCATGTTAGTGCTCCACCAGTCCACAAGGCTTAAGTACCTCAAACAACCAGATTTCAAATAATCTGAAATAACCCTTGAAAAGGTGTGTGCTAACTTCATTGCTACTCTAAAACATTTCTGAGACACCCACAGTACTTTGTCTCCATCTGTTCTTGCTAATCAAGTTTATTTGCATGTAAACCCTCTCCAGAAAGACCTTTCAGTCCTGCTCACCAAAGAGCGCATTGGCTTTGCAGAAACAGACTCTGCTGAATCCAGAGGTCCAGTACCCAGTCTGTGTCCAAGGAATTCATCCATCTGTCCGTTCATCCGTTCACTCACTTCAGCTGGTTTCATGGTAGGTAGAAAGATGGATTGGTAAGAGTTAGAAGATTCTCAGGCGATTGGTTTGACCAGGAGATGGCGCCAACAAACACAGTCACTCCTGGAGGCGGTCCGAGTTCTGCAGGCTCGTGGAGGTTTTCATACTGGGAAGGTGAAGAGTATCTGTCGACTGTGAAGTAGTCCATGTCCTTAGTGGGCAGTGATAGCTGGAGCCTGTCCCGGAGCCTCGCTGCTGTGCATTCTCCATTTTGTCCGCCGTTACTAATTTATTTTTTTTGTTCAGGGCTGAGATGAGAAGTGGAAACGCTGTTAGCTGGCAGTCCCTTGGTGCTTGAGGACCGTGTAGACGTTGTCCACTTTGCTCAGCCTCTCAAAGAATGGGATGAGGTCCAGTAGCTCAGTGTCAGACATGTCATCAAACCATGAAGCCACAGGCACCTGGGCAGAAAGAACGGAATGTTTGCTTTATATTCAATATCCATTCCTCCCAAATTACATTTATTACAGATACTTAGAAAGGGTAGAAGCTGCTAAAATATATATATATTTTGCTGGCATGTTGGATCAATTAGCATATTGCATTTAATGATTAGCATTAGCATTTCTGATTAGTACTACAGCAACACTGAAGAAAAAAAACAATAAAAACTAAGTAGTGTTTAATGAACACCACTTTATTAATGCTCATACTGTTCACATTTGTTTATGGAAAATAAAATGTACTGATCTTAATGATCTACCAAACCAGGATCAAAAAATATTTGTGTTGTCGTATGTCTCATCTTTGTTTCATGTTGAGTCGATGTCAGTGTAAATGCGGGTCTCCCCTTTTTGATCCCTTCAGTGTAAATACAGGTAGACCGACAGCAGCTTTTGTGTAACTACCATGTGACCCACGCTCAGATCTGGCATTAACTTGAGTTTTTGGGTTTTCAGTTACAAGGGGGACAGTCTGTTCCAACATTTAACAGTTTGGAATGTTATGTTGCAAGTGTAATTCACTGTACACCCCAGCAGATTTTAAGGTGGAAAGTTTATTTGTCTAATTTTCACTGCATGTGTTGTTGTAAATGAATCAGTACACATTAAATATCAATGTGTAATCTTTGTTTGTTTCATTACCTTTCTTGCACGGTGTACACTTAGGTGGTTATTGGTCTTTCAACCTTGTATTAGTGCTGTCAACATGTGATCAGATCATGTCATGCCTAATCAGGGCTCAATTTTTTTTTTCAAAAGCATTCATGGAGTTAGAAAATCCTGGGTGATTTTCAGCAATGTGTATTTTAACACAAAAATACATAAAAAAAAACAAAAACACCAGACTGGTCCAGGTCGACTGACTACAGCTGAGGATATAGTCAACAATATTATATTATTTATAGGATATGACCACTAATGCGTGCGCATCAGCTCAGATGGGAGTGAATCATCCTCCACCTGCTGGAATGATACTCACTGCGTTGTCAGGGTGGAAGATGTAGGAAGCGGGGGAGTTGTCCACTATGATGACCTTGTTGAGGTCACGGCCCAGACGACTCAGGTCCTTGACATAATTTCCCCGGTGGAAGACACAGGACTCCCTGAAAAGGCGGCAGCGGAAAGCACCCCACTTGTCCAGGAGATCGGAGACGGGGTCGGCGTACTGTGGGCATGACAAAAACATACAGAAAATTAGGGCTGCAAGATATTGCAATGTGATACAGATGTACAGCATAGCAATGATGATATTAATATTGCGTATCTCGTACACCTAAAGAAATACCAAACACATCTAGTTCATCAATGTTAAATGATGTTTGTATGCCGACTCAATTATTTAGAATTTAAGACAAAATACTGAACTACACACAAAATTCTGTCCAAAAACCTGGTGAAGCTTCAACCATAGACCTTCAGACACAAACATAGTCAAATACGTTGCCATTTTAGTTGCATATAAATTTTTTTTTTTAAATATGCATTGTAATTGTAATTGAACAAACAGCAGTAGCATTATTTCTTTTCTTTTTTTTGCAACAAAAACTAGCATGTTAAGAGTGATAGAGAAAACCACGGTGGTACCCCATGGTGTGGAAAACAGAAAGTTAATAAAAAAAATAAAATAACATAAATTATAATACGAATATTGCACATTCCATTATTGTGACAATGATATTTTTACGATATTACTGCGCAGCCCTAAATAAAATCATGAATTCAGTCGCACTTGACAATTTTGACACGTTCACATATTTATATTATACAAGACAAAGATGGGATGTGTGCACCTTGGCTAAACTGGCAGTGAACAGGACGCACTCAAACAGCTCTCCCATCCTCTTCAGGAACTCATCAACGTGGGGCCGCTTCAGGACATACACCTGGAACACAGGAATCCTTAAACCATGCCTCTGACCCAGCTTCCATTTCATAACAAGACAAGTTTCTACAAACCACAAGTGCCTGAGGTCCAATGCATTTTGGGGCATATAATAAACTTGCATTGGAACTTAAAATATATGATATGCATGTGCATGCAGAGAAAAGTTAAATCCACTTCATTTTGTGAAATCTCTCCCATTTTTTTTTTCTTTCTTCCTGTGGAGTCTGAGGGACAGCGTTCCTGAACCAAGTCATCCGGAATAGGCTGTACTTGTCTGAACAAACCTATCCTGGATTACTTGAATCAGGCCCGGACCCACGGAGCGTCATCCACCTCCAAATTCCTTAACTGCAGGTTATATTTCAAACCCACGAGTCACCAACCGCAAACATGAGTCACACTGAAGTGTTGTTAGACATGTTAGAAGTGTTGATACTTTTGTACATTTTATCTAGGAGGAGAGTGGTGGTTACGATACCTGGTGTACTGTTCCATCTATTTCTACAGGAATGATGAAATCTGCGTTGTTCACAGGCTGTTGGAAATAAAATAAAAAAAGGTGTGTGAACTGCAGGGAAAGACAAACAGTCTGCAGTGCAGTGTTTATTTGGGTTGAAGAACCAGCTGGTTGAGGTTTTGCTTTTGCATTTGCAAGCGGTGACACAACAATAAAGCCAAGGCAAATGTGGAACTGTCACTGCTGAACATAACAACTATATGCAACGGGTTCTTTTGATGTAAAGCTACATTAGTTTAGAGAAGTTTATTAGAGGGAGCTGTGAAAACCAAAGCTAGATACAATTATTAGAAGAATTACTTAATACTTGGCACATTAAACCAGTGAATTTCCCCTAGTTGTAAATGAAAAGGGGAAAGTAAATGGAACTATAGTTGTTCTGAACTATAATCTACTATTCCTTATCTGTCAATTGAGGAACTCAAGTCTCAAAGTCATTTCAAGGTAGAAATGAGGAACTTTAACTTTGGAGGATATCTCAAATCATACAGTTGCAATTTACTTCCGAGGCAGTTGATATGCTGACATCAACATAGTACTAATGGTCGTAAGAGTCCTAATGGATACCTGCCGCGGGGGGGGGGGGGGGGGGGGGGGGGGGGGGGGGGGGGGGGGGGGGGGGGGGGGGGGGGGGGGGGGGGGGG
>JAPSES010000124.1:9327778-9340346 GCA_029822895.1 Maxillicosta whitleyi | reverse complement strand
GCCCACCCCCCCCCCCACACACACACACACACACCAAAAAAAAAAAAAAACAGGAAACAGGTGAAAAAATGGAAGTATTCTCTCCACTGCTACATAACTACTATGATAATAGTAGTAATAACCAATATGTGTGTTTACTGTCCTTCAAAATCCCCTTTCAATAATAAAATAACGTGTGCATTACCTTAAAAGAGCTGTGAACTAACGTCTCATCCAGATCTATAACCACACAGATCTTCCCGGAGTCTTTTGACTTCACTGAAGGCAGCAGTGGCTTCACCTGGATCTGGAAAATACAGAATTAACACCATATTGCATTAAATTCATAAACACAAACAACATGAAACAAATGGTCAAAATGTGAGAGGACAAAAATGAACCTTGGAAACAGTTCCGTTCTCCTCCACCAGCAGGGGGGCGTTGTTGTTGACTGGAGGCGGTTCAGGCTGGTCCCGACACAGGCAGCAGAAAAGGCTGGAGAAGAGGCCTCTGCTCCTGGGCTTCTTCGAGGACAGAGAGGGGGACGAACCTGCAGGAGGTGGTCACCGGGATTAGAGTCAGGCCGAGGAAACATTATGTTAGTCATTTTCTTAAGCTGCGTACACAGAATAGGAACAATCAGGTCTTCTTTAGACAAATTGAACTTTATTTTCCTCTTTTTCATTGAACTTGAAAACATTATTCCAACACATCAACTGTTAAAGTGTTTGTCTTTATTCCAATCTTCAGAGGAACTTAAAGCGTCTAATAAGTACAACCCTTGTGGTAGAAAGCATCTGTCCCCATGCATTTTCCCAACACCATAGATTCACTTCTGATCACATGGTCATGAGATGGTCAGTATCACCTCAGCCACCACCCTGAAATGAGTTTTTTCTAAACAAGTCCATAAAATACGTGCAGGTTTCTGTCAGCAAAGACAAACTGCGGTTTTGTACCACGCCAAACATTAAATCTCCTCCAACATAACGCTGACAGTCTTGCAAGGCTTTTTAATCATTAATCATATTCCACTCTCCGCTCCAGTACATGCATGTTCTGAGGTGGACCATATAAAGAACGCAAAACTGGATTCTTTATTTTGGGATTATCTTCCAACGCTAGACTAACAACCTCAGTCTGTGCATTGCAAAGTATGTTCCTGCTTCCTTCTTCCTTTAGAAAAATGTTACTTAACACCACTGAACACAGATAGAGTATTTCGAAGATGAGCTTTCCTCCTGTTCATTGTAAAGTTTATGTCTCTTTGGTCTTTGTACAAAACAGAACAAAACCACCTGATCAAACCATAAAACATCCTTTTTAAACCTAGAAGTGCTGTGTACTCAAATTCCCTGCGCTGTTCAACTTTTAAGTGATGACTCCATCTTTTCACCACTCGTATAAAAAAAACAGTAAAAGAATATCCTGGCAGTTTCCTCATACCTCTGTCATGTGTACAAAGCCTCCTGAAGACACACGTGCCAGCCAGCAGCTCTTGCGTAACCACATCTGTGATGTCGACAGCACACGGGCCTCAGCCACCAATCAACAACCAGGAGAACTTTACGTCCACATATGTTTTAAAAAAGGTCTCATGATTAGATAAGAGCGGTAGACACGTCAAATATTTAGAGTCCAACACTGATGGTATTCTAATGTACTTCCCAATACACTGAAATACTGTTCAATACAATGCAAACAAACTGCCCCAGCAACAAGTTCTTGCTCCAACAATGACATCATTTCCTGCTGTTAAAGGACACTTTACAAACTGTAATCACATGGAAACTCTGACACCCTCCGGCAACTTGATGGTGATTATTTAATTCAAGAGGTTTTAACAGCACAGACTCACAGACGCTCCGTGCCCCCACAGATACTTTTTTGTCATTGCCGAATCAGCTGTTAGTTTAGGTCGGAAAAGAAATGGCTCCAAGGCATTGTTTTCAAATGCTTTTTTTTTTTACTAAATGGCAAAAAAAAAAAAACTTGAAAAATTAAATTAAATAAAAAATAAATAAAAACAACGCAGGACAGGCTCACAAAAAAACAGTTAAATGTCCACATGTACTAAGCATAACTACATTTAATTGAGTTTTCCTGCAACTTTACACATTCTACTACATTTGTCTGACAGCTTTAGTTACTTTTCAGATTAAAATGTTTCATCCCCTACCTGTCCAGAGAAAACTATGTGTTGATTTTAGGTCTATTTGTTTACTTTCCTCCTTCAGCAAAAAAACTAAACAACCTTAAAATGCACTTTTGTATCAGCTGGAAAATACAGTCAGAAAACAGGCAAATGCTAGCAGGGTTGTAACTTTAACACATTAAACATGATGATCCCGTAAAGTACGACACATTTCTGAACATTACCAACACCATATAAAGTATCTAAACACATTCAATGGTAAAAAGAATCATAAACATTATACAGACTGGTAAAAATTACCGATCCAGGGACCATACTTTATTATTTTTATCTACTAAAGCACATTTCACTGAAACATACTTGAATAAAAATGCAGAAAGCCATTAATTTGAAATTAATCTGCCACTCTTTTGAGACTCAGTCCATTTATACATACATTTTTTAGTCACAACTTCAAAATTTCCTACCATTTCCTGGCATTTTAGAAGTTAAACTAGTTGTTCGTTAATTGGAGAATGCAGAATGTTTACATGCAGGTGGTGCAGTTTGACAACTCAAGGATGTCAATACTTCCTCCACTGTACTCGGCAAAGTAAAGCAACAAGTTCAAACTAAGAGGAATTCAGTTTCGCCCAAGTAGCAACAAACAAACTCATCATTTGAGCCAAAAAAAACCCCCCAAAAAACGTGAGATCCTTGAGTTCCGTGGCTTTACTTTTTCTTTGCGACTTCAGACCGAGGGGTCAGCAGGCGAACAGGCTGCCTTAGATACCCTTCTACAGACACAACATTAATGGTGGTCATTACAGCGGGCCTCTCTCTCCTGTTTCTGCACCAACCTCCTCCACTCCCCCCACTCCCCACCAGACGTGACTGCATTACCAACACACAACCCCTCTGTTATCCATCCCTCATGCCTCTTTCATTCCCTCCCACCGCCTCCGTTTTTGGGATTCAAACCCCGTCTGACCCTCGGCTGGCCTGCGCCGCGCTCAGGCCAAAACAGGAAGAGGAAACAGAAGGGGATCAGTGGAGGAAGCAACCTGCCCTCGTGTTCCAGCGCCGACCGACATACTATTATCCATACTGCTCCAATTGACACAGTGTCTTTAATCATGGATGGAAGTGTTATTGTCCCTTTCTGTGCAGCGATGAACTGCCTTGAGCTTTTTAAGGTTAAACCGTCACATAATTCGTGTGGTTCTGACATTTCAGCTGAGAGGTGCCAAAAGGAATCATGATTTCATGCCTTTAATCAGTTCACAGTGCCATTATTTCCTCTCCTGTGTCATTCATTGAGCTCTTGTTTCCTTTTTCACTCCCTTGCGCCCTCATTCACACCCTAATGCCCTTATCATTCCCAGCGTGAACTCCCTCGAGTCTTAATTCACTTCAAAATCCAGGAAGAACAACCTACCGGCTGACTGACTGGGCGCTGCCTGTAAAAATATACAGCGTGCAGTAATTGTACTTATACAAGATGCAATATTAAGACAGGGAAAGAGTTATTTACTGTAGCAGCAGCTCAAGTAATCTGCAGTGCTGTGCTCTTAACTGGCATTTTATTTTCATCATGATATAAAACAAACGTCTGGATTTGGTGATCATTTATATTTATTTCATTAGTTAAGTTGTTTTAAAAATTAGATTTCAAGAAAGTTTAGGAGAAAATACTTCAGCAAAAACCTGGGAAAATTTACTTTTTTTTTTTTTTAAATTTAAGAGTGGGTGATGAATTTCAACATTTACGACACCAAATAAATGGCTTTGATAAAAGAATGCATCAAAAAATGCCTTTGAAATTTAATAGTTAAGGAGCAAACCACATCAGTGTCAACGGATTCAGAATGTACAAGTTTAGACATTTTCACCAGCGACTTTATGGTAATGAACTAGAAGTAAAAGTGAATAAGTGAAAAAAGTATCATTTAGGGTTTAATACTGAAGTTAACCCAGTGGTTCCCAACCTTTTTTTGGCTCGTGACCCCATTTTAACATCACAAATTTCTGGCAATTCAAAACAGAGGTACTTTTTTTTTGTTAAAAATCATTTTGGTTTTGATCATGTCATAGTTTGCTACATTATATTGCAAATAAATGTTGATTGTAGATGATATTTAGGCTATACAATATATATAATGCACCTTCTTAATCTCTGCTGTTACATAATCAGGTCAATCAAGATATGCCTTCTCAGATATTATGTCCTGCATTTTATTAGGAAAAATATGTGCTGTTTTAATTATAATGAAATATCTAAAGAATCATTCAAAATATTTTTATTATTATTATTATTATTATTATTTATGAATTACTGCGCATTGCAGGCGACACCATGTGAGGTTGTGACCTCCAGCGTTGGAAAACTGAGTTAAGGTATAAAGACAGTCACCATATATAGCCAAATATGCATCCTGCAATATCTGATACTGTTGGTGAAACATTGATCTTAACTTCTACATCATGAATATCCAGATTAAAAAGGAGAGTTGATAACTACATTCAGAATTCAGGCTGGTTAAAACACTTAAAACACATTTCTCAAGGTCACATTATCCTTCGTCACTTTAAACATTTACATCCAACCCGCTGTGCATTTTCATTACAGTCTACCATAAAACGAAGGTTCTTTCTTTTACTCAGTACAGTTACGTTTGCTGAAACTCTGTAAATAGTATCAAAGAGGCGGCACACTTTAAGTATCACCAACCAAAGTGGTGCGGCTTCTAAAAAAGCTGCAATAAGCCAGTGCAATAGAGAAAATTGTTTGCATATGTGTGGGTTTTAATGCAATTAAAGCACGGTGCTGGTTTCTTGGGCAGCCTAACTCACTTATTTGAGGTTTCTTCATATGATATTGACTTAGTCACAAAAAAAAAAAAAGACAGATGCAAATTTGACATGAAAATAAGCACAAAGTGAAATTACGAGCATCACATGGGAACTATGCAGAATACGCTCCCACCCCTGCGTGTTATCTCCTGTCCTGTAACTTACGGATAGGTTCAGATGCTGTTTATTAAAAAAAATCACTGAATGACATCTGTGTGGAATTACTGACACTGAGATAAGATTAAGTCAGCTCTGGACTCGCACTCCCGCCTCCCTGACAACTGAGTTTTAGTCACAATGTAAATGTGTGATTATCTCTGGTGCAAACATCTGGAATGCCTCCTGTAGATGTAGCATCACAAGCTTATTAATGCTCATGTGTTTTAGGTGCAAATAACTTAGAAAAATTCAGAGTTCAAATATGCGATGAAGCAACCTCTCACACTCACACACAGCTTGAGACTTTCATGTGACAATAAAAAAACATCCTGACCTTCTAAAGTAGAAAAATAACTACTAATATTATTATTAACCACTTGTGCATCTAAAGACCAAGTCTGAGTTTCTGAACGAACCTTCACAACGTAGATGAGTTTATCTGATACTTAGTAATAAGAGGCCGTTATGAGGCTGCCAGCACCATTCAAGGCCTGCGAACAAAAGCAATAATTAGTAGATGACTTGATCTGAGAGCAATGACCTTTGTTCTAACCTATGAATAGATAGACAGGCGGGAAAATGACAAGCCTTTAACTGCCCTGTCATTAGGACTTCAACCACAAAAATACATGGATGTATATTCCTGTCCTCCTAAAACTATGCCAGTCTCAGTTTCTCAGGGTCTAAAACTACAATAATATCTGGAAACTATGACTAAACACTAAAACAGAATGAAAAGTAAAACAAGTTGATTTTAAACTGACTTGTTTTAGTTTTCATTCTTTTATCAAAGTAAAAGTGAAAGTAAAATGAACAACAGCTAAACGAGTAAAGTGAAAGGTTTAGTAATTAAACAACTATATACAACATACAACTTGTCAAAACTAAAACAACTCTTTTTTTAAATAAAAAACATGTTCAGTGCATTATGCTGTGATGATAATTTTGCAGTTATCACAGTTTAAACAAATTATAGCTAAATGCTACTTGGTCAGGCCTATATATGTATGCTGGAAAATAATAGATTAAACACATTTTCCAATCAAACTTGGTGCTGAGCTTCAAGCCAATGATCTTCGAAGAAGTAGGAAAAGAGTAAATATGCAGCAGTGTGCATGTAAGTATGTGTTTATTAGACAGAATGAGGTTCGTCCACATTTTTATGTTTCACAGCTTTAGTGCGAGTAAGAGCAGAATCAATCCAAGCAGAATTGAAGGTGTTTTGGGGTCATGTGTCAGACCAACATCTTATTGAAGTTTTAGGACTGCATGATACATCGTTTCAACACTATCGTCACAATTTGCACATGTCCAACGGTCACAGCGTAGGATGTACAATGTCAAAAGGAAAACAACAAAGTTGACCAAATGTTCAGAGTGGATTAAACTAGCTAATTCCCTTCCAAAGTCCATGGTTTTACATTATAAGAATTTTGATTAATACAAGATTAGGCATATTCATACATCACTTCAGTGGAACAAACAGAAAAGAATAATGTGGAGGTCATGGATTAATTGTAAAACTGTAAATAAGTGTTCAAAACTCCAGAAAAATATTGTCGTCATAGCCTTCACCATACATTGAAACTGATTTAATAAAAATAAAATTCAAGACATGATAAGGTTTATTTAGTTTATGCCATCAGTTAAAACACTTGTGAACATGTTTTTTTTTACTTAATCTTGCTCATGCATTTTATTATTGTAATTGTTCAGAATACTTTTCCTCTTGATATCATAATCTGACAGTAAAATAACTTGCACTCAGGTCTAGAAATTAGCCTTTAAACTGAACTAAATAATAACATTTTCTGTGATAATTGCGGACATAGACTGGTAGAATTTGTTGTCATATTACAAGACTCTACATAAACAATGACTAAAGACTTTAATCTAGTCTAATAAAACACTTAAAGCTATTTTGATATTTCCACGAACAAGCCAAATCATACTGTAAACATCCTCCAAATACCTAAAACTGGAATGATATTCACCTAATGAGGCTAAAGAACAAAGGTTGTTAAAATATGAGGCATCGCTGTAAGTCGAATACAGCAAACATATTGTGTTAGAGACGGCAGATGTGTCAGCACTGAATAAACAGTTTCAGAAAGTACAACAAGGTTGTGCAATAGATTACAGTACTACAGGTTTACAAGAGGTCTGTCACCTTTCAGACTGTAATCAGCAGCTCACATCTCATTTTATCCTGTAATGCCAAAACATGAGCTACGCCGGGTAGTGTTTACAGACACTGTGTATTTAAATGGCACCGTGTATGCACAGTATGCAGGTTAGACATTAAGAACAGAGTGGGATATTTCTCAGGGGTGATGAGTGACTGATGGGTCACATGATTACTCAGTAACCTGCAGTTTACTCTGCGGTATCTCATTGGTTTGTGTACATCTGCAGTGCCAGAAATCCATGCTGCTCAACTCAGAGCTGATAAAGTTAGTGCTACACTGCAGAAAGTTGAACTCGCCTGGCCTGGGAGGAAATAAGCAACACTAGAATAAATACAGCCATTCAATGAGTTTTAACCCCTCACAATGGAAAATACACTAATAGATCGCTAGATAGACAGATAACAAACTCGTGGTCCACATTAAAAGACAAACAGATAAATAAAAACACAATAAATAAATAAAAAAAACTCTTTTCTTTCCAGTGGCAGTCAGACTAATGTTTCCAGGATTGCATGTACAGCACTACATGCAATAATAGTCAACATTAAGACAAATAGACAAATACACTTAAATATCAGATTTCTCAACACAAACATTTCACTGACACTAGTGCATCTGTTTTGTTTGTTTTTTAGCCACAGAGGATGATTGTATGCCACTGTCAGTGTCTTGAAGCTGGCCTTTTTATGCTCTGAATGTATTTTTAAGCACTTACACATGTATTTTGCATTGCACTGGGGCCTTCTTCTATCTGGGTGTATTATATTTAAACAGTGACAACTCTATAATATCTAATAAGACGTTTAAAGAAAGACCCTTTCTGTTTTTATTAAAAGTTCATAGCTTTGTTAATCGAGCCTATGTACGTCATTTCCCTTCCTTTCATCCCAGGCCAAAGGGCCGCAGCCATAATGTATGCACAACCCTGACAGTTTTAGTACTTGGACTTCTTTGTGGTCCACTTTTCTGAGTGTCATACAGATACAGCTGCAGCACTGAAGCCGTGGTGTGTGTTGTTCCTGTAAAGCAGCCTTTCCTGTGTGTTTTCTGAGCGGAGGATCGTGAACTCTGACTCACAGTTATTATGTGCACGGAGCTGCAAAACTTTTCTGACAAGAAAACGCCAACACTTACCCCTTTCTCCCGTGGCTTTATTTCCCTCTTCATCTCGGCTTACTTGGGTGATTACTGAGGACGGATTGTCCATCACATCCAGGTCTGGTCCAGAGTGCTGACCTCACACTTCAGAAGTTAGACTTTATTCGCTGACTCGGTGCCGCATTAAACCAACTTAACATGTAGGAAAACTAAGCTGGAGCGCAAGGGGAAACATCGCACAAAGTCGCCCTACAGCGCGTCCATTCCACGTCGGCTGGAGTTGTCCGCTCAGATACACACTACAGGTTAAAGTTAGAAACTTATAAAACATTTGTCAAGGAGTTGGCAACTTTGATTCAATATGGTGCTCAACTCCGCTCGCAATTTCAAGATACAAACATGGAGGTTTCAAGGCTTCCCATTTCACTTAAAGTGGCGCAGTAAGGGAAAGCACTGTGTTTAACGCTCCCTCTGCTGGCGTCTACAAGTTGAAGGACGGTCCCTTGAAGTAGCCTGAAACAAAGTTAACCAAAACTCAGCTAAGCTAGCAAGAGAGCTACATCGGGTTTATTTCCATTA
Organism: Maxillicosta whitleyi; assembly: GCA_029822895.1. Taxonomy (NCBI): domain Eukaryota; kingdom Metazoa; phylum Chordata; class Actinopteri; order Perciformes; family Neosebastidae; genus Maxillicosta; species Maxillicosta whitleyi. The sequence continues at coordinate 9,331,355 of JAPSES010000124.1, read as the reverse complement.
ATTATAAAAAAAAAAAAAACCAAAAACGTACTGACACATATGGTGCAGTTCCGACTCCCATACGCGTATATTTCTATTCTAATCCCTCTTTGTCGTGTTTCCCCCACGCAACGGTAGATTTTAATGCTGAAATAAACGATAGCGTAACTTGTTTTTCGTCTGTGGGCTACAAATAGCACAGTATTAAATTAAGCTAGCGATAACTAGTATTCTGACTAAAGAAAAAAAACAGCTGGACTAACCAGGACACCATTCCCAGCTTTCTTCTACACCAGCAGGTTTATGCATATACAAGACTGTACTGCTGTATAAGTTGTGTAATTGCAGCTGTTTGTAAAAACTTGCTCAAGACCAAAACTTTTTTCTTTTTCCTCGGACATATATAGTTAAGGAACGCCCAGTTCGGGTCCCTTGAAACTGACCAAAGTTAGGGAGCGTCGCACAAGTGACACTTTACGTCCGGAGGGTATGGCGTGTAATACAAGAATAGAACCAAGTTACTGCGTCTAGACACGGATTATTGATTATTTTATTCATTTAAAAAAAAACACATGGGCAACATTTTTAGGTGGAATTTGGGGGAATATTTTTTAAATCATTTATTATTGTTGCTGCATTATATGCATATTATTATGACTGCTTTATTTGTCTTTCTGAATTATGTGCACGTTTTTTAGTCAACAAATGGAATGTTAGATATAAATAGTATAGTGTATTCTATTTTTACAGCACCCTATAACACCTAAAGAAGGAGAGGAGGCCTACTTTGTGTACATGTGTTCAGAAGGTATCCCAAAGTGGCCTCTTAAAGAGACAAGTTCATTTTTCCAATTGTATCAATAGTTTATTACATACTATCTCATAAAAACATCTTGAACCGTTTTCCACATATAAACACCGCAAATTGGTACATTTACAAATCTTCAACCATCCAAATTCATACAAAAAAGGGAACACTGTTAGAGCAATACACAAGACATTCTATTATTACAAGGACTGCATGTACTGTATGTGTGTAGAAATGTATGCATGTAGAATATGCATCTGTCTGATGATGTGAAGCCCAAATATCACAAATATTTGTGTTGTTCAGTTTATTTATCACATGTGAATATGAATCAGTGAACACCTTAATAAGAAGTATTTTGGATACTAATGGGTTTTAGGCACTGACTGGGTGATCACTTTGACCAACCGATGGTTAACACTGAGAAACCACAGCAATTTTACCAGTGTGTAGGACTTCTGCAGGTAAAACGGTATCTACACTAGAGACTGCTTCTCATAGCTGTATTACAGTTAAATTAAGATCCAAGCACAGAACAATAAGTTGTACCACAAATTCCTAGGTCACCCTAAAGCAATCCATTTCACTGTGTGAGTTCTAACATCGATCACAAAGATACTCCCCTAGGCTTTTTTTTTTTTTTTTGCCTCATTACTAATGTGAAAAGTGGATCGAAAATGCTCGCGCGCACACCCACACATGCAAATAAATTAACATGGAAAAAGTAAACAATTTCAAGAAAAGAATATTTTTGGTTTTGAGTTTCAAAATCTGTCAGAAAATGCAAAAAAAAAAAAAAAATGAAGAAAAAAAAAATAGCAGCTTAAACAATGGTACATTCACATGAGTTGTGAGTGACATGAACAAAGTTGCACTGTAGAAATGCTAACGATGACACACATGTTCCAGGCTGATCATGCGGGGTGGAGACCAGTGCTTTGAAAAACCAAATATCAATGTGCAATTTTAGAATTCATTATGTGATGAAAGTAAAATGTATCAAGTCAAGAAAAACAAAGAACATCCCGTGTCCTTTCAGTGAATCCACAGTTTCTGAGCACGCCCGTTTGTGTTTTTGACTCATCTCACATTCCCAGTAGTGTTGAATTCTCCCAAATGAGCACACCAACTACTCTCTGATCTTTGGATATTACACCGCAGCCCTCTGCCCATCCTCGATGCATGTACCTGGGCCTCGCTGGCCAGGCTGCCTCATACACAGCCTACTTTAAGACGGCCTGTCTTCAACGTGGGCAGATTAAAGTTCTCCAAACTGCCGTCAAGTACTGCAGCTGAACGTCAAACACAAGCCGGGTCCTTTTTTTATCTCACTTTGGGCTTGGAACAGGCTGTGCAGTCCCAGAAGCAGAGGACTGGGGTGAGCCCTGATAGGTGCGAAGCAACACCTTGTGCTTGGTGGCGCCCTCTGTGCGGCGGCATTGCTGTTCCACCAGGAACTCCTTGAGCCGACTGGTGGTGAAGGTGAGGGTCTGCCGCCGCAGCTTCATCAGGTACGAGTCCTGCAGCCAAGCGTGTGTGAAACAGTCTCGTGTAGTCGGACGCGCCCTGAAAACACAAAGACACGAATGAGCCTTTCAAATCCACAGATGATTATATATTAAAGTAAGAGCGGCAGTGAAAATACTTTAATTCACTTCAGTGTTTATTGTCCTGGAGGGGCTTTTCATCTATTATTCATTTCTATTTACTGATGACATTGATAAAACTGACTGTAAATATAATGGTGTCTGTGCTGTGACATTTTGTTCAGTTCTTGTTGGTACCGTGTTATTATTTTTATTTTTGGGTACATTGTATCTCTTGGCCATTTTTCATTCTGATACCCCTCCCCCCCCCGTTAAAAAAAAAAAAAAAATTCAATAAAAAACTACAAATCGGAATTATACAACTTTCCGACTAAAAAAAAAAGCATACAAGGATAAAATGGTTTTGCACATGTGGGACCTGTGAGACTGATGTCATGTGATGTGGTGATGTCACACCAGTTACGCATGTCCATGTGCAATTCAATGGCATTTGATCGTGTGACAATTTACACCAAGATCTCCAGTTCACGTAGCCCTAACCTGAACTCTGCGTAGTATTTGACGCATCAATTCAGCTAATCACAGAGTGAACATACATGCATGAATATTTATGAGAACCTTTAACGAACAGTCATCATCGGTGCATCATCATTGTCCTTTTTTTAAGCTTTTTTTTCTCAGAAAACCTGAAAAACTCAAACACAAACAAACAATAAAACTCCAACTGAAACTCATTAAAAAATAAAACTCCCTTGTAAAAACTACCTAATAAATAAAAAGAAGCTATTCATACAAAAACTAATAAAACTGTTAAAATAACTGTTCTGTGAATCAGCTTGTGCTGACTCTCACCAAGGGTAACTGCTCAACATCTTCTTGAGAAAGGTCGAGGCACTTTGGGACACATTAGGGTACAGTTTGGTCGGGTCGAACTTTGCAACCAGGATTTTGGATTCCACCTTCTGAGGGTCTCTGTCTTCAAAGGGAAGATGTCCGCTGAGCCTGGTGGGACAGCAGAGAAACCGTTATTTTATTTATTTATTTATTTATTTTTAACTTAGCTGAGCAAATTTGCTTTGCCAAGGGAAACGTCATGGAGTCTTAATATTTTACTGTCTTTATTATGAGTTTTCTTTTTTTTAACCACATTTCGATGACCTGACAGGTAGAGACAGGGGGGAGGAGAAGAGAAGGATGGAGTGAGGGGGGGGGATCCTCACAGTAGAATAGCAACAGTACCAAC
>JAPSES010000124.1:9268180-9327678 GCA_029822895.1 Maxillicosta whitleyi | reverse complement strand
ACAAATAACATAAATAATACTAGTTACACAACAGCACAAATAACATAAATAATACTAGTCACACAACAGCACAAATAACATAAATAATACTAGTCACACAGCAGCAGTTAATGACATGAAACGGTCATTTTTAAAAGTGAAAAGCAAACAAACCAGGTAAAAAAAAAGAAAAAAAGAAAAACTGCAATAAAAGTGGAGACTCACATGATGAAGGTGACGACTCCAAGAGTCCAGATATCTGCAGGAGGACCAACCACTTCACCTTTCACCATCTCAGGAGCTTGGATCACATTAGTTATGAAGAAGACAATCAGTGGAGTCACACACATCAGAACCATAACGACGCCTTTGACATAAAAAAGCCTCTCACCCATGAACTCCAGTGTTCCCAGGCCTGAGTCTTGGTGTTTGAGACTCAGAGGGTTGAAGCTCTGCGCGCTACCAAAGTCCACGATCTTGATGGCGTTCAGGCTGGTTACCATGATGTTGTCGGGCTTGAGGTCAAGGTGGAGGACGCGGCGGCTGTGGAGGTATTCGACTCCCTGAAGGATCTGGACCAGGTAGCCCACCACGTCATCCTCAGAGTAACGAAACCTTTACGTGAGCAAAAACGGATCTGAAGTTAAAATCTGTGATGGCTGCGACGCAATAACACTTCTTTAAAAATGAGATAGAATGTAAATATCACTATTCGATTTGGAATTCTCATATTTCTGATGTATTTTCAGACATTTTTAGAGACACGGAGCGTGCAAATTCATTCATCGTAACTTTTTTGGAACAGTAAATGAAACAACTAAACTCATTTTGGAACTTTTGAAGCCTCATATTTCAGTCTGTTCAGCTCACCCTGGAAACTATTACATCTGATTTTAATTTGGTATATATGGTATAGTTTTGGATTAATTCATATATTACATTCTTTCACCTGGTTTCTTTGGAGATCAGCTTTAAATCCTCAAAGAAATAATGATGTATTTATTGTGTAAATATTCATCATTCAGGTCTAATTATTAACTGACATTTGATGAATGTGCTGCATCTGAAGGTGTTTATCCTACAGGGTTTGTACACATTTTCAAGGTCCAATTCAAGCACTTTTAAGGGTCATTGTCAATTTTTTTCCAGCACAGCATTTTATCACTGGAGTAAGATCCGTATCTACATGAATATATATACTCATGAATGTTTTTTTTTTTCACTTTTTTATCAAAATGATACACATTGTATCATCCTCCTGAGACCCAGCAATGCATTTTTGTCCTCTGTAGGGGACAAAAGTTTCACGGTTTTACTTGAAAAATGCTGTTCACTGCATCCTATAATTAATATAAATAAATAACAATAATTCTTAAAAATATATCAGGAAAAACTGTTGCACTATACAGTTTCTGATCAAGACAGTTGTTTAATGCAAAAAAAGCTAATTACATTTTTCTGGGTGCCAGGAGGTTAAGCTATAAACACCTAAAATTAAGTTTCATAATAACAAAAAGTTTAGAAATTAAAAGAGAAGACAAAGTTTAACAGGAAGCCCCTTGGTGTTCTTCAGACATACTTGCACTGAAACAAAAATTAAGAAATAAATTAATAAAAATGTACCTGGAGTCGACCTGAGAACACCCACTAATTTTCTTTTTTGACATAAAAGTTTTATTTTTCAAAACATATCACATCTCTGTAAGTAGCTTTGGCTTGAGTCAATATGAATAAATAAATAACAGAGTTATAATTGCAAGCGAAGTGATATTCAAGTACATTTCAGACCTGAAAACACATCATTTAAAAAAATAATAATAAAATAATAATAATAATAATAGGGTATGAGATTCCAGTGCGCTGTGATGTGCTGTATTTGTGTAACTTGTTTGATGGAAATGTAGAAGGAAACGACATATACTTAGTCCAGCTAATTTTAGTGGCTTACAAAAAAGCTATTACAAGGAACTGGGGAAAGACAGAACCACCACCTGCTGTGGCTCAGTTGGTAGAGTGGGTTGGCAGTTCAAATCCTGGCTCGCACTGTCCACATGTCGAAATGTCCCTGAGCAAGACACTGAACCCTAAATTCCTAATGCTAATAGTACATTAGCATAGTAGCCGTGTATGAGTGTGTGTGAATGTGAGGCTTTGTAAAGCGCTTTGAGTACCAAAGTGTAGATATAGCGCTATATAAGTGCAATCCATTTACCAACTAAAGACCAATGGGTCACAATTATTGAAGGAATATATATATAAAACACTGAAATTCAAGCATTTTCCAGGGTTTCAAGCACCTGCCTGAACCCTGATCCTACCTGTCGATGAGGCTGTACAGCAGCTCTTTGCCTGTGCAGTACTCAGCTACCAGCACCAGATACCGCGGTGTGACGTAGGCCTCGTGCAGAGCCATGACCTTCTCGTTGTGGAGGGACTTGAGGATCTCATACTCCTTCAAGATGTCCTGCTTGGTCTCTTGGCTGTAGGGGACGATCTTTGCCATGTAGATTTTGCCCGTTGCGTTCTCTCTGCACTCGCGGACGACTCCAAAACGACCCCTGATGACAGATGAGTGAAAATGTGATAAGAAGACACAGTGAAATATTTTGTTTGAGGCTTTTATTAATACATAAAGACCAAAATATTTTTTTCCCCTACATTTAACTATTAGAATGACATTTTTTTTCAGTGAACATCAGGTATTTTCCTATATTTAATTTAAAGATTGTGGATGTTCATAAATTCTCAGATTAAAGTGGAGGACTATCATATAAACAACAGAGAAAACTGAACAAAAACAGACTTGATCAGTAAAATCTATCATTAATTTAATCTAAACACAGTGTGTCCATCCACTGTCATTGATCCAACTCCGTGGGTTTTACTGGTGAATCATCTTTGTAGTAGATAACAGTGTTCCTACGGAGCCTCTGAACGTCCAAGTGGGTCATATCTGATGACCACAAAAAGATGAATAACTGTATTTTACATCATTTATTTTACTATTGATAGGTTTAGTGGTTCAGAAGTTATGAAACATTTCAATTCAGTAGATGGTTTTGGATCTTTATTGAACATTAATATCACTGGCTCTCCAGTGTAAAATGTTTATTGTGTAGTGTAACAGTGGGTTTTATTCAACAAAAAACGGAAATAATTCCTATTAATTGACTGCAGGAGTATTTTATCTATGTTGGACCTCATCTTCTTCGTCTCTGCAAATTTGTTTGTTGTAAAATTGTGAATTTGAAAAAAAAAAAAAACCTCACCTGGCCTTTTCATCGAGGAAAGTATATGGTTTCTGAGGAACCCCCTGTCGCAGAGCAGTGGAGGGTGTGGCTCGTCCTGACGGGGTGCCTCTGGTGGGGGTACTGACCCCGTCAGCGAACGGGCTCAGGCTGGATGACTGAAGCACCTGTGGGGTAAAAGACGCTGGGGTGGGGGCCACAGCAGCAGAGGTTGGGTGGGTAGGGATGTATGTGGGCACTGAGGCCAGCGCTGGTTTGGTCGGGGTTGAAGGTGGGGTGACAATAGTGGGTGAGGTGGATATGGGGGGGGTCTGGGTCAGAGGAGTCACCACATTCACTGGACTCTGGGCCTTTGCAATGACAAACGGAGGAGGAGCTTTAACTGGGGGTGGAGATGGACGGTTGGAGCTCATCGTTTGATTCTTCTCAGTCGGGGCCGCAGGTGGAGACGAAGGGGCTGATGTCGGGCTGGTGGGCGCAGACGACGGAGGGGTGGGGGTCACTGTCATTTTGGATGACGGCGATGGAGCTTGAAGGGGAGAGGCTGTGTCTTTAGGAGGGGTGGACGTGGAGGTGATGGTGGAGACGGTGGTTCTGGGAGTGGCATTCTGAAGGGGTTTGAAAGAGGGGGCTGTCACTGAGGAGGGGGCCGCTGGTTCAGGAGTGGGTGGGACTGTCTTTACAATGGCCACTGGAGGTGAAGCCCCTCCAGCTGTGAAAAAGAAAAAAAAAAAAACTCAACGTAAACTCACACTCGATGTGAATATTAACCACAAAAACTTTACAGAAAATTACAATAATCCTTAAGTAAAGTGATTTAAATGCTGTTTTTTTTTTACCAACTGAAGCCATATTTAACTAATTTATTCATAAAAACATAAGTACTACATTAAAACCACAAGGAATCAACGTTTTAACACCAATATTTTGGAAACGATCATTCGCATTTCTTAGATGCTCAGTACAAATAAGCACCTAATGAGGCTTAGAACAAGTACATGATGGGGTTTAGACCCAAGTCAACTGATGGAGGAGTTTTAAAGGCTGGTTTGGAAAAGGTAAAAGGTGGCTTAAGCTGATTGGTCGGCCCATATATCCACCTCCACATCTCTGAATACATCCCATCAGGAGCGATGAGTCTTCAGTCAGTGTTACCTGTGGAGTCCAGGCTGATTGGAGGGGATGGGTTACTGTACGGCCCCTGCCCTGCCTTGTTGACACATGCCACACGGAACCTGAAGGTGCCTCCCGTTGGGAGGTCTGTCACATTGTAGTAGCAGTCCACGACTCCGGCAGCTACGATGAGCCACCGAAAATCTCCTGCAAAGCAAGGAGAAGAGAAGCAAGTGTTTTAGGAGATGTTTTAGATGTAGCATGGACACCCAGCACAAGCACACACACTGTAGTATATTTAATGACACAGACTCGGAGGGTGACATTTACAATGGAAGAAGTAACAGATTACTGAGAATGTAACAAAAAAAAAAAATACAAAAAACTTTGACTTTTTCTTATAACATCAACTCTCTCTGTGAAAAAAAGTGAGAGAGATAGGTAAAAATAGATCACATGTTTTTCATTTATGGTATGTTGTGTGGCACTGGGATTTTATCTGGTTAAATAAAAGTTAAATCAAGAAAATTGTAACTAAACAGGGATTGGATCAGGCTTAAAAACAGAACATTAAATCCAATATGCATGTGTTAGACTTCACTTCTTAGTTTCTATTTTTAACAAATGACTCAAACACAATCTAAACTACATCGGTGTGAACATGGCTCAAATGTAATGTTCACAACTGCAGTCATCGACTTCTAATGAGATGAGAAATAAAATAAAAACAGTAGCACAGTATATATTTTAACCCATAAACATTCAAACAGCCACCAGGAACCAACACCATCTACTGATCTAAAATGTTGAACACCTGTTGATCCACTAATCCTGTCAGTTTATGTAAATAACTTTTATAAAATGTATTTTTTTGTCTTTTCATGGTCATCAGATATGACCCATTTGGACGTTCAGAGGCTCTGTGGTTACCATGGACACACGGTCGTCTTCTACAACATTGATTCACTAGTAAAACCCATGGAGTTGGATCAATGACAGCAGATGGACACCCTTTTTTTATGTCCATAATGATATATTTTATTTAATAAGTCACGTTTTTCTCAGTTCTCCTTGTTTTTTGATGTAAGAAACCTCAAGTTTAATTTAAGCTTTTATGGACATTTTCATGATCAACAAATTGAATAATGGAAAATACCTGATTTAGACCAAAAAAAATGCAAAATAGAGAGGATCATATTACAACAAATGGTCATGTATTATCAAAGAAAGGTTAAATAGAGAGAAAAATTCATTTGGGAAGTGACACAAAAGTACTGGGTCTTTATGGGTTCAGCCATGATTCTGTGCTACAGTTCATATAACAGACACTAGATGGCAGTGCTGTCAAACTTAATTTCTCATGTAGGTGGACTTGGATGCAGTGTTTAAAAATGAAATGTATGTAAACATGTGAACGCTCAGTGCTGAAATATGACAGAATCAGAATTTGAGATTCCTGGTGAAACACTGGAGCTGTTTTCTTAAACACCGATTCTAACTACAGCTTAGATGCAGATTCACATATTTTATTCATGTACACAGAAAGAAAAATATATTACACGTGAGCATCTTACAACAGATGTACACGAAAGGGAATCCCAAGGAAGCAAGAGTGCTTACAGACAGGGGACCCAAGCAGCCCCCCCGCCAGTAGATCTAATAATTGAACATTGTAGCTGGAGATGAAGTACGGCTGATTTGTTTTCAGGGTTCCTACAGGTTTCTACAATTTTAATTTAAGAGTTTTTACGTCTACTTAGAACAGAATTTAATACCTATTTCACGGCCACACTGGCAAAATGTCGTGACTCCTAGAATTAAGGGAAATTTATTTATTTACTGAAATACCTTGATTCCCACCATTCCAAGTCTTTTCTCACTGTAAAGTTGGCAATAATTGACTCCTAATTTCAATAGAAATCGTGAGGTTGGAACAAGTGGAACCGAGTACAGTCAACGAGTGTATGGCAACACAACTGAAGACCTACCATAGTAAAATTATTACCTTTTAAAGATTTTTTTAAGGTATTAAATGCAGATTTCTAAATTCAAATCTTTTAAGTCCAGGAACCATGTTTTTGAATAAATTAAAAAAAAAAAAAATCTTCAACACCGCAGTTCAGTTCACTCATAATGAAAACTTCTACTGTGAGGAACAATTTTACTGTTACATGTTACTGTTCTAAGTTGAAGTTAGACTGGAGGTGGGGCTGACAACTTTTTAGGTTTAAAAAGTCTAAAATAAGTCTGTATTAAGTATTAAGATTTTAATAAGAACTTCTTGCCCGGCACTCCAAGTTTATGTGACTATATTTCCGTCCAGCTAAATATAGGGTCTTCATTCCGGAGAATGACAAAGAGCTCTGACAGCAGCGCTGCTACAGTCACTATTCCCTTGTGGACTGACTCATTTTCTCTGTCTGACTGGTGTCTGCGGATTTGGATTCACAGACTTAATTTCCCCGAGCTTCTCGGCAAACATCGTCAAAGCTTTTTAAACACAGTTCCCTCCCAGGAACTTGAATAACTGTTTTTAATTTCATTTTTACCCCTGTGGCTTTACCACACCATACTGACAATAGTACATCAAACACAACCAGGAAGTATTTACAGAGGTGGTGGAGCGGCTATTTCCTGGGATATGGGGAATGCTGAAAAATAGAAAAAAACTCACCTTCTGTCTTTTTCTCCAGGGTGTAGCTGCATGGAGGCTTTGTGTCTGCAGGTTTCCACAGCACCAGGGCAGTGTTGATGTATGTCTGGGGGACCTCAGGTGTCCCAGGCCGCTTTGGGACACCTAAAGCAGGTGGAAGCAAAAAGACACGGGGTTGGAAAAATCTTTTGTTAATTGTGTGTGCACAGTTTCCACTGCTCTGTGTGTTTTTTCAAAGCTTGTGTGTGTGGTTTCTCTGTGGTGTGTTTTCCTTTCCACTGTTTGTGTATTCACTTTGCTGCAGCATCATTTCCAGACTGATGCATGTGCACTCCAGGGACTGTGCATCCCAGAGAACAGGACTAGCAAAGCAGACAGCTGGTGGAGCATCCGAGGTAACAATGGAGTACACTTCAAGTTCTCCTAAAAAGAGCCAATTAACTGGGCTTTTTCTAAAAAAACAAAACAAAACAAAACAAAACTTGCTAATTGGGCCAGATGTGTGTTCATTACAGTGACCAGTGATAAGAGAGATATCTATCTATTTGGAAAACATGACACATAAGAAAAAGAATGGCAAGCTATGTTCAGATTCAGAGGGTAGACTGAATAAATATTGCAGTTAAATAAAAAAAAAGAACATTCAGATATCCACAACGACGCTCGAACGACACTTTAATTTCAGATGTAATTCATAAAACAGATTCATATATCTAAAGTCCAATAAAGGGTTTAATTTCAAATATCCAAAATGAAAAATCATTCCAAGTATCCATAAAGTGACTCTGAATGTACGTTGTGATGAATAAAATGTCATTACAGACATCCACACGTTGCATCATGATTAGTACAAATGCAATTTCAGATATCTATAATTAGATGTATCATTAGAAACAAGGCAGAGGTTATTCTGAACATCAACATGACAATGAAGACATCTGACACTGGAAGCTGATAAAATATAATTACAGATAGCGCTGTGTCTTTAAATTTTGTCTTTGAATCCTTGCGTCTAAAATGGAGCAAGATGATGGTTGGAGTTTTACCGTGAATCCAAATCGACCTTGACACAAACCGTGTTATTGCCTAATTTCACTATATATTTCCCATAACAACAAGCAACAGCGTTGTTCCCTGAGCTGCTGCTTCAGGCCATATAAGCTGTCCAATATGTTTTCCCTCACTTCTGATAGATAATCAAAAAGGAGACAAATAGTATCAGTGGGTAAAAAACACCACAAAGCCGTAATGCAGCAGATTGCACCTGACGTGTGAAAAATGTATTTCTTTAAGTCCTGTTGCATCCGACAGAAGCACATTCTGGAATTTGATGCGGTGCTATTTTGTGCGAAGGCGTGAAGATGACCTGTCAAAGCCCATTTCTAAAGGGTAACACCCACCAGTGAGCAAGGAACATAATTTGCCCTTGTGACAGGAAGAATAAGCCAACATTAAAAAAAAAAACATTAGTTCATTCTAGTGTTAACATTAATATTCATTTCAGTTGTATTAATATTCATATCATTGTCCCTGCAATTAAAATTCTATTATGGAAAATCTGCAACTGATACATCATATTAGGAGGATAATTACTGTATGTCTATGAAAGGAAAAGGGAAAAGCTCCATGTGGTTAGTTTTGTTTAATAAACCCCTCTTTTACTGACTGCAAAATTTCAATTAAAATGTGCTGCATGTAAAATTTATTCTGATCTAATTCCATAAATTGAATATATTTATAATTTACATTTCATTAATGTATAATCTACTGGAAAATACTAATCAGAATGAGCTGTTTATAGGGAACAACTCCAGAGTCTCCTACAACCGTATGTCGCACACTTAGGGTAAAGATCCAAATTAGCTCTCAATTTGTCTCTATATGTGAATATATTTTTCTAATTAATCCATAAAGACCCAGTGTTACTTTTGTGCCGGTTCTCAAATGATTTTTTTCCTCTAAATGTACCTTTCCTTAAGTGAGTTATCACCAATTATTGTAATATTATCTTCTGTATTTTGTGTTCTTTTCAGTGAAAATCAGGCATTTTCCTACATTTAATTTGCTGATCACATTGGTGTCCATAAAAGCTAGCTCAAAAACAGAGAAAACTGAAGGAAAAGTGACTTTTTCAGCAAATTTATCATTAACTGAACAGAAACCCAGTGTCTCCTTTCTCTGTCACTGATTAAACTCTATGGGTTTTACTGGTGAATCAATCGCAATTTCTACTTTCACTGCGGAGCCTCTGAACGTCCAAATGGGTCATATCTGATGACCATAAAAAAAAAAAGATAATCTGCATTTTACACCAATTATTTACATGTATTGATAGGATTAGTGGATCAACAGGTACTAAACAGTTTAGATCAGTAGATGGTTTAGGTCAACAGTGGATGATTGGGTCTGTATGGGTTAAATGGAAATAAAATCTTCTCTACATGAGAAAAGTCATCACCAGACAAAAACAACATAAGACATGTCATGAGAATAACATTACATAGCAAGGTGAGCATGACATAAAACTTAAATGACCAAAAATGGTGTAAACAATACGTGATAAAAAAAAAAAATGAAAATGGTGTAACAGATATCAGATATAAGAACACAAACATAACATAAAAGGTAACACAAGACGATCACATTAAAACACTGAAAATAGTAAGAAAAGTGAAAATAAAAATGACATCAGACATGTGTTGCTAGAAGACTAAGAGTACTATAAGAAGTGATAGGTTTGCTAGTTTGTTGTCAATGATTTTCATTCCATGAAAGTGTATTTAAGTGTAAGAAAGTAAACTATATGGAAATTCATGTAATATTTGTGTAAATGTGGGTCCTTGGTGTAGAAGGAAACTTTATCCTTAGGGTCTCAGGCTAAAAAAAAGTTGAGGAATTACAGTCCTACACACAGAAGAAGAACCTGAGGATAATTCGGCTGGCTGAAATGTGCAACCTCAGCTCGAGATGCCACTAAATCCTACACACTGCACGCTGACATGACAAATCATTAAAGCCTGACAGATCCTGGGATATCTTGGTACTTACAAGCTATCGATAATGTGCAGGAGGTGGTGATGGTGGCTATCGTGTTGGTAGCTACACATTCAAAAACTCCAGCGTCCTTCCGACTTGATTTCATGATCGTAAGAAGCTGCCGGCCGTCTGGGTGGGAGATCAGGTTCATTCTGTCATCCAGCTCCAGTGGTTTCCGATCTGGAATACACAAAAAAATTAGCCAGTGGTGTGACACGTTTCTGGATAAAACTAGAACACATTTATTAGTATGAAAGGAGGCCGATCATTCAATTCTGTCGCTAAGTTTGACTCTTCGATACCTTTCATCCATGTGATTTCTGGGTGAGGGCTGCCAGCTGGGAGGCAGCTCAGAGTGACGGGGTCCCCCTCCAGCAAAATATGGTCTTTCAGCTTGATGTGGAACACGGGAGCGAAATCTGAAGCCGAGCGGATGAACTGCTGGGACTGTGACAAGCCCTCCTCTTTGGGGACAGATGAAGGTACGTCAGTCTGGGAGGAGGTTCGGTCTTTCTTGCTCCTCGTCAACCCCCACCGGTCCCACCGCGATCGCCTGTCACTCTCGGGCGCTTTTTCGGAATGAACGCTGGAAGTGGAATCGATGGATTCCTTGGATGCTCCGCCGCCCGTCTGTTTTGCTAGCTGGTTCTCTGGGATGCCCATTCCTTTCAGGCCTCGGCCCTCGGACTGAGAATGACGATGGCGTGTGAACAGGGGGGTCCTCTTCCCTTCTGCCTCCCCTTTTCTCTCCTCAGACTGACTGCGGATTTTTTGGGATATTCCCGCCACTGTGGTCTCAAATTTCTGACGCATTGCGAGAACTGGGGAGTCTGGGACCTTCTTTGAATCCTTTTGTGCCAGCTCCTTTTGACTTCCCTCAGCATCTTTCTCCTTCCTCTCTTCCGACTGGGTCCGTATTTTGGCAGAGATTCCTGCCACTTTGGACTCAAACTTGCGCCTCATTGCAGAAACTGAAGACTCCTCTGCTTTTTTCTCCTCTCGCTGCTTCTGTGTCCCTGTATCGAGGGATTTACTGCGACCGATAGCCCAAGAAACCCGTTTGCTTGCAGCGGTTTCCTGTACATCCTGCTGCTTTTCATCCTTTGCTTTCTCACCCTTTTTGTCAGTGGACGCGGATCTCTTTGCCCGCAAAGACAACCTCCCAATAAGACCAAGGCCCGTTTCTTTATCTTCCCTCAAGTCTTGAACGGATTTGGACTTTTCTTGTAGTCCTTTGGGTACCATCTCCAGAGGCGCTCCTCTTGGCCCCGGCCTGTAAACCTCTTCTCCTCCCTCACTCACTTTCCTGCTTAACACGGGTGATTTCTCCTCAGATTTGTTCCTTGTCAGTTTTCGAAGGCCGCGTGTCAAAGAAGACTCGCGTTTCTTAAACCTGGCTTCAAAGATCTCCTCTGAGTCAATGTCTTTGATGTCAGTTCTGAGCACAGGCTGATGGATAGCAGGAAGCTCAGGGTTGGATGATGATACAGGAGGAGACCGGTCGCCAGTTGCTATTTTGGCAAATACAGCTGGATGTTCAGGTGATGCAGAGCTGTCAGTGGGTTTTGTATCACTAGAGGTAAAACTGGCAGCACGATCTTTAGACCGGTCAGATTTTGATGGTTCACTAGTTTGTGGTACAACTCCTGCAGAATGTCCATTTACTTCTTTTTTATTAAAATCTAAGTCCTGCCTTTTTTTCTTCTCTTGTTTATCATCGTCCTCTTCAATAACAATTCTGGGAGTAATTATCGAGGGTGATCTAGATTCTGATTCTTTACCTGACTGTGTTTTGGTCCTGCCCTCAGCTATCTGGTCTATGTTCTTCCCATTCATACTTTGCAGATTCTCCAGTTCATTCAGACTGTTCTGTTGGTCCACTCTTCCAAAAGTTTTCTCTGTGGGTGTGACACATGCAGACTCTATTATTGTTTGTTCTGTAAGTGCAGACATTGAGGTTGCCTCTTGAAGCTTTTTCCCTTCCATGTTACCGTTGCCCGCTGATGGTATCTCTAGGGGGGCCCCGAATCTGCGATGCAGGGGCATGGGCTCAGAATCTTCCTGAGTGAAGGAAGCACTTTTTCTGAATACTTTGGTCTTTGGAGTGTCCTCTGTGGGATTCTCAGAAGAGGCTGCTCTGGTGAGAGTGGATGGTCCTGCTCTAGATCTCCTCAAGTTCCGATCCAATGAGCCCGTTCTCTTCTCGTCTTCCATGCCTAGTGTTTCAAACAAAGGCCCTCGTAGCCCACTCATCTTCTTGTCCATACTCCCCCCCCTGAGCAGCCGCTGCCTCATCAGCTCCAGTTTCAGGGCGTAATCCTCCTGGCTTAGCTTAGCTGCCCCGGGGCTTGGGCTACGGTTGGGTAGCTCCATAGAAACAGCCTTTTTCAGGCTCTTACTGCTTGCTTCTATGTCTTCCTTAGCATTGTCCTCTTCTGGGTCAATGTGGAGAAGCAGAGCAGAATCAGCAGAGCTGCCTCTCCTCATGGTGGCCCGTCTGGCTTTCGTCTGAGATTCATCGGACTCCACACTTGAGCCTTTTTTAAGAGGAGCTCGTCTCGTCTTTTCCACTTTCTCTGCATTTGGAGTTTCCTCTTCCTCCTTTAACTTCTTAGTAGCTCCAATGCTTGTACCCGCTCCCTCCATGTTTCCCTTTCTATTTTTCCCATCAGCAGGAACACTGGGCCATCCTGTGGCATCTTCGTCCCCTGGGATCTCATTAAGGGAGACTCTGGAACCAGAAAACACCATGGACAGTGGCATCGGAATGAAGGGGAGCTCATCCACATCTGCATCGGAGTCAGAGGAAGAGGATGGTGGCGGAGAGCCTTCTTTAAGATGCCGGGCCACAGCGATGGAGACATGACTGGATGAGTCATTCAAGAGCTCTGGGATGGAACGCATCACCATCTTGGATTTGTAGTTGATAAGGGAACGCTGAAAAAAACAAGACATGAAACCATTTCCATCAGCTTTTGAAGTGAATTTGCTTTTTGGTTTGTTTTTACCTTCTTTATCTGCATAAAAGATGATATAATGTAAAGTCTGAAGTCTGTTGAGGATCATTTTATTCTAAAACTAGGCTTAACAATGACTTACCATAAATAAATCAGGCATAAACCAATAGATTTTGAAGTTTCATTAGTTTTTAAATTTTCTTATTAGTTTTTTTTCTTTTCTTTTTTAGTCATTGTGTTTTCTATTCTATTTCTATACTATTCAAGGTTCAATTCTACTTTTTTTGAGTGAGTAGTTTTTAGTTTAGTTTCTTTAGTTTTATTGTTGGTTTCAGTTTCCAGGTATTATGAGGAAAAATTTGATTTATACAAGCACTTAAGGGTAGGGTTAGAAAATACATCAAATCAAATATGAATTAGAGCATCAATGTGTAAAACTTGGTGTGGTAAAGATTCAGACATTAACGGCATATAATGAAAACAAAGCAAATTTTACCTTTAGATTTAGCTGATTTTAATTCCATTTCATTTCAGATACAGACGACCTGTATTGATCCCCTGGGGGAAATTCACAAACCCTAATAGACAAAACTTGTATTTCATACCATCTTTAAATTTACACTCTCCGGCCACTTTATTAGGTACACCTCAATAAACACAAATATCTAAGACAAACACATGGCAGCAGCTCAATGACACAGTCTGCTGAAGTTCAAATTGACTACCAGAGCATGGGAAGAAGGTGACTTAACATCTCTTGGGTTTACGGAGAATGGAGCAAAAAAGAAAATATTCAATTCAGGGAAATTGTGTTGATAAAAATCACATAAATCCTACTTTCAGTGCATGTGTTTTAGTCTTTACCTGCCAACGCCTTCTCGACAAAACTTGCTTCAACATAGCTGTGTTGATGCTTTTGTTTGTGGGTGACTGCAAAACAAAACCAAGTGGGGTTATTTTTAAGATGGCTGAGACTTAAATACACGTCTAATGTAACAATGCAAACATAAAAATCTCTTTTCTAAATAACAGCTTACCTTGAACCAAGGATGGCGAAGACAATCGATAGCACTGGGTCTCCTGTGTGGGCAAGATGTGTATATGTATTTATTCTTAAATATACAGTATATACAGTATAATTGCAATAAGGACATGATTACGTCATCGTATGCTTACAGTCTGTCCACTACTAAAAGCTTGATGACAAATCCCTTTGCTTCTTTGCAAAAATCAGAAAACATGCTCTCCTCAAATGCCACGTTGTAGTTCCGAATGTTTAAAGCGGTGGCTCTGTCATTCTCTCCAGCAAAGGGGGACACACCAGTCAGGCTGAAAAAATTAAATTAAATAAAAAGTTTTGAACAATAAATGAACTTTTAACCTGGAAATGATGAGATAAAACTTTATCTGGTCTATGTAACATACCAGAGGTAAGTGATGACACCCACAGGCCTGTGGGGGAGCAGAGCAGATGGGTTAGATTCACATTTCAAGGAATAATAGTTTATTTGGTTGCAGATAAGAGTGGTGGCTGCGGTGTATAATCACTTCTTTGCAGAACAGGTGGCTCACCATATGTCTGTTGCCGTGGAGACAGGAGTTTGGTTAACAATCTCTGGTGCAACATATTCTGGCGTGCCATATTTGCTGTAGTGCTCGTCTGATTTCTCCAGTTTTATGGCATTTCCAAAGTCACATATGCGGATCTGGTCACTGCTGGCACTGGACATTAAAATGTTTTCAGGCTAAAAGAGGATACACAAAAAAAACTATTTATACCATATACAATAAATACCAAAGGGAAGCAAATAAATTAGAAGCAAGTAAAAAGTTTTAGGCTATAGGTGATGTACCTTTATGTCAAGATGGGAAATGTTTTTCTGGTGAAGATAACGAAGACCCTCCAAAACCTGCTGAACACTACAGCGGATCTGTGGAAGGAAAAAAGCAATGAACTTAAAAGTCATGTTATATAATGATAGCGCAGTGCAGTGAGCAGCAGCACACAAACCTCCACTTCCATGACTGTAGTTTTTTTGGCCAGCCTTTCCAGCAGCTCCTCGTGACATCTTCACACAATGGTTGAGGGAAAATAATGCTGTGACTTGACTGCACAAACCAAGTGGTAGGTGCATGAGAGATGAATTATAAATGAACAAAACTCCCACACATCCTATCTCTTGCTAATTCCACTCATCGGCATTGAGTCAGAGGGAAAAAGCTGTCCTGTGCTTCATTCATGCCTCCAGGGGACTGCAGGAGACATTAGGATTAATGCCTTGGATCTTCACTTTCCATAAGATGAATTTGAGTGCACTTTTTGGTGTAACATTTGAAATATGACTGCAGAAAAGGTGGTGCTTTTCTGCTTAATAAATGCTTGCACTTCTGTTGCAGACCAAGTAAGACAAACAGGGAAAAAAAAAACCCAAAAGTCAGCAGCTCATTTACATAAAACTGCATTGAAAGGATACAGCTCTGTGATGATCACCACCACATTCTTCTTCTCAAAGGCATCATGGAAATAGAGAATCCTCTCATTGTCCAGCTCAGACAGCAGGTCCATCTCTCTGAGGGCCAAGGCTTTCCTCTTACCCCGTGCGCAAATGAACTTTGCAGAAAAAGCATCTTTACCTTTTTTCTGAGTCACCCTCTTCACATAGGAGAAGGCCCCCCTGCATCAACAGTAGCACAGGAAGAACATGAAGACTGTAATACATCCTAATGTGGTGTGAAAGGCACAGTGTATCCTCTAAAATCAAACCTCATTTGGGCTGGAAGACAATTCAGAGCTTGAAATGGCTAATAATCACAAACTGAAAACGTAACATGCTGCACATATTTAATACCCCTCGGCCAAACGTGACATAAGATTCTGTTGTAAATTATAGGTCAGTAACTTTCATTAGATCGTCTTTGTGTAAATTTGGTGCAGAAATCTCAATGCCTTCTTCAGATAATGCAATTATGTTGTTCAAAGGACATGCCACCATTTGACCTTGAAAAAGTAGGTCACGTATGTAAAACTGTGTGGGTGTCCAATGAGGTTTAACTGACCCCGATGTTTGAATGAACTCTTACACCTTCAGATTGGCATTTCTATAAAGCCCTTTTCTCATAAATGAGTCAGTATGGGCGTGTCACATCCCCTTACCCACCCTCACTTTTGGTCCTGTGTGTAACTGTTGTCTTTGTGCTTCATGCAGAGGCGTGTTTTTTTTTCATAAATTACACCCTGTAGAGTTTGACTACAGAGTGAAATTTGTCTTTTTTTTCTCTCCTCAATCCCAAATGTTTGTTCTATCATTCTGCATAAACGAGGCACGGGTCAAGCTGGCAACTTGTCAGTTCAACTGTATCTGTATTCCCATGTTTGTCTGTGTTTTAGCGTTAACTTGATCAGTTGTGGGATTAATAAAGTACTTCTTCTTCTTCTACTACTTGTTATTTCTGCCAGAGCCAAAGTGAAAATTCCCTGAGTAGCTACTACACTTTGTTTTATTAATATCAGTCAAGTTGACTATTCTCTAATGTTGTCATTGATGGGACATGTATCATATTTGTCAACACAATCATATCAATGAATTTTGTGAAAGTGCACTTTGGAAAGATAGTGAAATAAATAACTAATAGTTATCAACTACTTGTCAAGTTGAATTGTTTCATAGTTATTCGAGGTATGCTTTTGAAATTTTCTCCAAATTTGGAATGGTTTAAAATTAACTAACCTAAATGTAATTATCATTGCTTCCATTGGGTAAATACTACAGCTGTGTCTGCCTCTTGGTTTTGCCTCTTGTGACTGCTCCGTTATACACAGTAAGAGCCTGTCTCCATCAAGACAGAGTTAAATAAATCATGTGTTGCTGACATATTCACTGCTCTCAGACTGGTGACTCACGTCTCACATCTGTCAGCTGCCGTTACAACGGTGTGATTCCTTCTCCCCATTTCCTTCAACCCAACCCTCAGAGCTCCAACAGACAGTAGGATGACTGGGTCACACTCACCTCCCTATCTCTTTGTGGATGTCATAGTAATCTGTCAAACGTCTCATCTTCCTCAGAATGGTTCCCTCGTCTTCCATTGGCTCTACTGTTTCTTTTCGTTCTGCAGGAAGAGCCAACATAGGTATTATTTTTTTATTTTCTCTCTGTGTATACGCCTGTACATGTGTGCCAGCATAGTGACAGATGGTTTCATATTGTTGTCGCAAACACCTTGTGGTCCCGCCCATATGGTGCGGATTTAGAGCTGCAATTTTCAAAGAATACTAGCTTATAGACAGTGGCAAGACATAAATCATCAAACTGAATTAGGAATATTAGCAGCTAATACAGAAAACCTGTTGTCATTCTGCTTCATGAAATCATGTTTATAAAACTGAATTTGTGGAAGAATAAAAACGTTTATCTGTCCAATCAACAAACCTAAGCCAGTCTACATTCAGCATGTTTTTGGTTTCACAAATAGAACTAAATAACACACCTGTGTGAACTGTGAGTTCAGCTTTGCAGGAGTTGGACCCGGCCAGGTTCTTTGCAGTGCAGGTGTACACACCAGAATGTTCCTGCTGGGCACTGAGAACCACAAGGGAGTACTCAGGGTCATCATATACAAATGTGAAGTGGCAGCTCTCCGACAGAAGTGCATCGTCCTACAAAACACCAATTAAATATGGGGGTAATTTTAGTTAAATAACACAATTTATTGTTAATTTAAAGTCCACATTTTTTAACCCTGCTGTTTTTGTACATTACATAAGAAAAATCTTCACACTTTATTTTAAAATAGTCTACACAGTTTAACAGATTGTAGCAATTTAGCCTGCAAACAAGCCAAACTGTACATAGCACAGTACAAGTGAAAACACATTGTGTGTGAGGTACAAGTTCCAGCCACAAACACTGTGTAGAGTAAGATTAAAAACATGACAAATACCAAGAGGAAGATGTAAAACATACACAAGCATTAACAACTATTAAAAACCCTCATATAAGTAATGTATAGAGTCTATATAATAGTCATCCAATAACAAAGAAGTCTTTAGAACAATATATTTATTACAATTAATAAAATTTTAAAAAAGAAAGAAAGAAGAAGTCTAATGAAAACAGAGCAATAAAAAAGATCACCAATAAGCCAAGTAAATATAAAATAACCAAGATAAACAAATTAGAATACGGTGCAGAAAGAAAACTATGATTTTGTGATGAATCTTATACCTTATACCAGAGAATATCTGGGTCTGGTTTCCCTTCAACGACAACAGCCAGGCGAGACGTCTCCCCCACATTCACATCCACGTCCTCCATGATGCTTTCAAATTTAGGTGGTACTAAAATAAGATAAAAATACATTTTCAATTTTATCCCTGATGGTGTTGCCAAAGCGATATTTTGATTCTTCATAGTACAACTCACACTATATACTCATTTCAAAACAGATTGTTTTAGAAAGGCTAATGGGGATTATTTATAAAATAGCTGGAGCTAAAGTTTAATTATGAGTAGCTTCTCTGTGATGGGGTTTACTATAATTACTATAGTACTGCCAGTAGTAAATAGCGACTTGTCTGGATTCAAACTAAAATGCTAAATTTATCATGTCTGCACTGACCTGCCATGGCCAGCTGAAGCGTGCAGAGGTCACTGCCAAACTGGTTACTGGCCGTGACGACCAGCTGGCCGATGTCTGTGCTCCGAACCCGCTGAAGCTTCAGCATGTGGTGGTCATCATCTGGCATGCTGAGCTCATACATCCCTGGCCTGTTGACCAAAACCACACCCCGCCTGCGGAGGGCACAAGGAACAGAAACGCTGTAGAATAGACCTATAGATCAGGACTTCACAATTTAAGTACTTAAGAAAAAAATTATGCAGGAATCTCAAAATGCTGGATTTAATGGCAACATAATGACAATAAAAATACTAATTTCTAACCCTGGTTTTCTGGACGTAAGGGTTATGACTAGCTTGCTATAGTACGAAACATATGATCATATGTAATAAGTAAAATAAGAAGCTAAAGAACTGGAAGGAAAACCAGTATCAGACTTTTCCTGTGGGATTCCTCCATCTGAAATCAGGTCCTTTCACTTCCTGGGTACAGTATCTATACATCTATAACATCTATACAGACACTGTACATAGTGGTATGTAACAAACCTTTTCCAGGTGACAGCTGCATGCACATGGTTCAGTGTGATGACGATGCTCGCGGGCTGGCTCTCAACCACGTACACAATGTCAGGTTTATCCAAAATGACTGGTGCTTTCCTTAAATAAGGTCCTGCAGGGGTCAACGGTTTAAACAAAACAGCGACACATTTAAAGGGATTCTTAAGAAGTCATCTGAAATCTATATCTGTACTTATATATAAATGCAGTTAAGACAGAGACTGAGAGCGTTCTGCGGTTCTGGCACCTCTGTCCAGGAGCTGGACCAGGTCAGTGGAGGTTGATGGTTTGCTGAATGTCTTGCCCGTGGATGTCAGGACTCTGAAAGCGTATCGGACTCCCTTGGACAGGGAGGTTACCGTGTAGCTGGTCTCCCTCAGGTTCGATGCCACCACAGACCATTGGATAGAGCCCAGAGGTTGCTGCTGAACCACATACAGCAAAGATCCAGCATCTGCAAACACATCACACCGTTTCGTTCATTTCATGAAAATAAAGTTATTTGTCTGAGTGATTGAATTTTAAGGTATGGCTCTGTTGTAGGAGCTCCCCACCTGGTAACGCATAAATAAAATAATAAAATAAACAGTGAAATACACCAGAAAGAACTCCTGAACTATATTTACATCAATCTTCTCTTACAAAGTACTATGGCCTGGTGTTCTTCTTCATTTATTTGGAGCCTCTAATAATTGTTTTGGTTCATCTTCACATTACTGCTCCATTAATAAGATTGATAGAAGGGGTTTATATCTGCTGTGTTGTGGCAAGTGATTTAACAGGTAAGACTGACAGCTTAACTGCGTATCAAATCAGGCTCATACCTTCTGTTTAATGAATAGAAGATTAAGTGTTCATTTATAAGGATGTATCAATAAATTTTCCCACATATTTATATTATCATTATGTATATATATATATATAAAAATCTTTCTCTTGCCTCTGCTCTACCAGAGGTCTGGGAGCCTGAGGGTTCTGTGCAGGATCTTAGCTGTTCTCAGCATTGCTCTCTTTGGGACACGGATCTCTGATGTTGTTCCTTTTATCTGCTGGATCCATCTGTCCAGCTTGGGGGTCACTGCCCTTACAGTGCCCCGATCACTACTGGTACCGCTGTTGCCTGCACACGCCATTTTTTTATTTGTCTCTCTCTCAGTCAGCTAGCATCTAGCATTAGCTCACACAGCCGTTTATGTTCCTGGAGCTCTACTCCTTTGTCCACATATAAACATCAAAACATCATGGTGACAGCAAAAGCACATTTTTACAATGTCTTCCAAAAGCATGCATCTGGTTGACTCTTTACAGGAACAAATATTGCAAAAATTACAAAAAGCCCTTTTAGATCTGTAAATAACTGGACAAGTCATCAACTGTTGGGCCAAGACCTGCAGGATATGTCCACAAAAATACATGAAATATACTTTGAATATTTCATTCCAAATTGGCCATGAAGAGGCCATGCTATGTTATGTACAGACACAATAAACAGACAATACAAACTGGACAACAAACCCCAAGTCCAATCATAACATAACTATCAGGAAACGGTAAAAATGTTGAACCTGCATTATTTTTGAAAGTACCCAATAGGGCACACCACCAGTTCCAAATATGTGCACAAACTTGGTTTTTCCAAACAAGAAACTTTTTTTTTCCCCCTGCACCAAACCATTTCTTATTTTCATTTAGTAGCCAAACAAATCCTTCAACTCTAAAGGTCTGTGTTGGTTGAACATGGATATGCTGCTTGATGCTACTTTTGCCTTTAAATCTGAGGTACTAAAAAGAATTTAAAAAAAAACATGTTCAAATGACAGAGCAGACATAACTTTTAGATACAAAAACTAAATTAAAAAAAAAAACACTTTTCCATATATTAAGGCACATTTCAGTTATCACAGTCTCATCCGCATTTGAACCCACCTAATGACGGGTCAATCCTCTTTGGTTTCTTCCAGCTGAGGGTTATAGTTTTCCCTGTAATGGCCTCTATCTCTGGAGGGCCGTCTGGTGGATCAGGAATGATGTCTGTTATCAAAGAAACAAATAAATCAGCACTAAACGGAACTGGAGCATGTGCAAAATTATCATATCAGAGGATAAACATCCATTATTACCTGTTACATAGAGGTGTGCGTAGCATGCTGCTTTGCCCACTTTGTTGGAAATAACAGCCTTGTAGACGCCCCCGTGAGCATGACAAGCGCTCCGAATGACCAGACTGTGGACATCCCTGTCTGAAGAACACACACCATAGTTTCTCATTCACAGGTCCTGATCTAACAATAACACATCTGTGATTGGTTCCGTGGTCTTTGCTTACGCTGGGTCATTTTCCGTTCTTCACTGCTCTCGATTTGTTTGCTGTTGTGGTACCAGGTGATGGCCGGGTAGGGTAAGCCCGTCACTGTGCATTTCAACACAGCCTCTTTCCCTTCAATCACCTCCACATCAGCCAGAGGTTTGGCGAAGTCCGGCATGCTCCTCTTCTCCACCTCGCTCTCCACTGATTCAGGCTCCTCAGGGATAGATGGCATTTTTTCTAATTTGGTCCTGGACAAAGCAAAAGGCTAATTTGGAAAACCCATGGAGCTAAATTTCTTTGGAAGAATTCTTTTTCTCCTCTGCCTTTCATAAACATAAAAGGGTTCTCTGACACTTTCATAGAGATATATTTTCTTACATGTGTGAAGTGATGGCAGCTCGGGGTTCCTGCATGTACAGCTCAGCCGTGCATTCAGATTTTCCATAAACATTCTGAGCGATCGCTGTGTAGAAGCCCTCTGTGTCGCTGCTAACGTGGGTGATGACAAGTGAGTGACGGCCCCCCTCTCGCAGGATGTGAACGTTCTCACTCTCCTCTACTTGCGTCTCTGGTGATGAAAAAAAGAAAAATTAACCGGATTGCATTGAGTCATCAAGAAAACCTTGTGCAATAAATATCAGTCACAGGAGATTCTTACCAAAATGCATCCATGTGAGTCGTGGTGCAGGTAATCCGCTGACTTTACAGTTGAACCTGGCTGTACGACCTTCAATGACCTCCAAGATGTCCAGTTTGCGTGTGAACAGAGGCTCCTTGGATGGAGTAACCTTCAGGTTTGCACTTGACGTCAACTCCTCTGCAAATAAAGAAGAACAACAAAGTCAAATCTTGAAAAAAAAACATTTCCCTGTGGTCTACATAAACTGTAAATGCTCTGATTGGGTCTGAATTCTTCATTAATTCAACTCCACAGGTCCATCTTCAATCCCATTTCTGAATAATGACAACAGAAAGGGCATTCTGAGCGCTGGCCCTTTAAATGCAAATGAGCCACTTCACACCCCACCCCCTCCTGCTTGCTGACTGAGCTACCCATCCTGTTCAACCAACAACTGAACATTTTAGGTATTTGGCTCAAAGTTTAGACATATTTTCAGTTTTTACTACAACCGCTGCTGCTGACAAACAGTTATGTCGTACTTGTTGTATCTGACATCCTAAACAGGTCATTGTGAATTTTCAATTTAATATCATCTTTAATATTGACATTTCTAATCAGATTTAAGAGATTCATCATATTTACAAACCTGTCAATATATTGGACCAGAGGTCATAGGTTAAGAAAATACTATGGATCAGACTTTCCTCTTGCATAATGTTATGAATGTTTGCCTAATATTACATACGTCACCATTTGCTTCTGAAACAGCTTTGACTTAAGAGCCACTTAAGAACACCATCAAGACCCACTGAAGGTGTTTTCCAAAGCGTGTTTCACCTCCTCCAACACAACAGCTTGGAGGACTAAATATTCCCTTGCTCCCTAATAAATCCAACCCACTGAAATGTGCCACAGTAAGCAAATAATCCACATTATTACGGCTTCACCTGTCAGATGTCTTATTACTGTGGCTGATCAGTGCAGAATTTGCTCAACTTAAGCAAGGGCTCCACAAAACCATTCAATGAAACAGTTGTGGTCTACCTAAAATTAAACTTCACCAGTCCAAGCACAGAACAAATGGAGCTTTAACTCTTAAACCAGTGGCTTCACTTAAATCGCGCATTCTTTTGAGTAAACGCTAATTTTTAATCACACTGTCTGCTCACTGCTATGCGATAAACAGGTTTATTTTTGTGTCGTCCTAGGGAGACTGGAAATGTGTCTGGCATTTTCAACAGTGTTTTTATTTTTGGCTTATGGAACATAGAGTCATTCAAAGTCAAGAGGCAAAAGTACAATGGAAGGCATGTGTGCAATTTTCTCAAGTCAAGGAAGTCGTCAAGTCATGTGACTCCAGACGAAAGCTACACAACTGATTAAAATCACAGCCTGCGCAGTTTTACAAGTGAATGCAATGTAGTCGCATCAAATACATGCATGTGCAAATGTGACAATCTATTCTAGGTTTGCAGACGGTCTGCATATTATTTACACCTATACTTAAGAAATATCGTCACATGACTGTCAGCTGAGCAGATCAAGTGACATCGACGCAAACGCTGAAGTGGCAGACAAAAAATAAACTAATCAACAATGTCTGTTGCATGATAGTATTTTTGGATTGAGTGACACTGACATTACTTTTTACACCAAATTGTGCTTCCCTCGTTGATACCACACTTTTTTTTTAAAGATGTCTCTTGGAGATTACTGGTTTTTAAACTGTGCTTAATTGAGAAAGTAACCATTCAAATGTTATTTATAGTAGTCTTATATTTATAATTAATTCAAGGTGGTACCATTATATTCAGTTCCAAATACAGATGAGTTAATTTGCTAAGCTTTTTAATGAAATGTGACTTGAAGTTTGGCTTATTTTTGTAAAATATCTAAGAGAGAAGTAATAATAAAACTAGTTAAAGCAGAGATATGAACATGTATTTTAGCCTTCTGTGGAATATCTAGGATAACAGTGTCTGTATATTACCTTTGGCTGTACTCAGTTTGCAAGTGTACGTCCCACTATCATCCTCATGGACTGAATTCAGAAGAAGGCGACACCTAGAAGATTAACCACAAAGGTCATCAATCGTGTGAAAAGCACAATGAAACACATTCCAGGCCACGTGGACACACCTCTTGCCATCAAAATGCATCTTGCAGTTGAGGAGAGCTGGCTGGATCAGCTTCCCATTGGACAACCAGTCCACATCGACATCCAGAGGTCCTGTGATGTGACACTCGAACATGGCCGACTCTCCTGCCCTCACCGCCACATCTTTAGTGTTCCGGATGATTTTCAGGATTTTCTGTGCTGTAGATGCTGACCCAACAGAAATATAACAAACATATAATATATAATATATAATGAAAGGTCCATTCCAATATAATCAAATTATACATAATCAAATCTACTCAGCTCCATCCTACTTACCGATGACCTCCAGTCTGCACTCTGTCTGCTCAGATCCATATTCGTTGGTGATCTTGCAGACGTACAGGCCGGCGTCTGACCTCTGAGCTGAGCTGACGCTCATTTCACTGGAGCCATCATCGGTCTGTCGCACAGCGAAGCGCCCCGCCGTCTTTATTGTGACTCCGTCCTTCAACCTGGGTCAATGAAAAGTGGCTGTCACAGTCATTTATACTCTGCTGTTTAACAGAGGGTGGTTCATGTGTGACAGTGGAGCGGTTCGTGACCTTGGCTTAGGTAACGGCATAGGCTTCAGCAATAAAGCTTTCAAAAAGACTGTCTCACCAGTAAATCATGGGTGTGGGCTGCCCTCTGACTTTAGCTGAGATGACCACATCTTGGCCTTCTTTTACCCCAGCATCACATGGTGCCACCTGTTCAATGACAACATAGGAAATGTAATGCATTTCTGATGGTGGGTTCATTCACATTATATGTAATTTTTTTTTTTAAGTAATTACAATTACAAAATGTAATTAAAATACCTTTTATTGCTTTTTAAGGCTACACTACAGACCAGACTAACCAGTTTTAACTTTAGTTTATGTCGCACCAACCTTAAAAACCAGTCCATCTTTACTCCACTGTTTAATTTATTCGTTAACCTCTAATCAAATTCTGTTCTGTTGCACCAACACCTTGAACTCCATTTAAGAAAGTGACCCAGTTCTGACTAAAAATGGCTACTTTTTGAAATGGACTGAACAAAATCAAAACACAAAACATGTTTGATGGTTAAATCAGAGATCAGTTCTGAAGAAGAACAGTATGTCTGAACCAACTGTGAACAAGGCGATGACAAAAAAGCACTAATGCTCCAATTCCTGGAGGCGCTAACACTTTCTCTGCTCAGAAGAGGACAAATTAATGCTTCTTGCTCAGCCATTATGAGTAGACTAATTAATTAACTCGTTGTAATCATTGTAATGACTTGAACACAGATGCCATATTGCGGTACATGTAGAAGAGGCTGACTGCTCTGAGTTGACAAAACATGATGGACTCAAAGGTAACAAAAACAAAACACTTTGTCTTGTTGCAGAAGAACAATATTCTCTACCTGCAATTACATCACCATAAATCTTAAATGCTGGACCTCTAAAACAGTCACATCCAAGCCATAAAGGAAAAACCCTGGCTACTTCATCCACCTTTTCTGATAATAGAGTTATATTTCTTTATTATAGATACTTCTGTGGCTGGAATATTGATTCATCTCCATCCTTCATCTGACCATTTCTTTGGGGTCAATATTCGGAAAATGAATTCATTTCCAGTCGTCTAGGCCTGCTTTCATTTCCACTTCACTGGGGGACTCCTACCTGAAATGAGGGTGGTTCTTTGAAGTGCACTCTTTTACTCTGAGTCGACGGGGCACTGACTTCCATCCCCTCCTCCTGAGGGCTCAGGTACTCCTCATCGGACTGTGTCGGACCACTGACTCTCCTGGACACGGCTTGCTCCCCATATTGCATATGGGTTGCCTCTGAAAGAGAGGGAGAATAACAGTAGACCAAAGTGTAATAAAATTTCAAGAACAATGCCGCTGCAACCTATTCATCCTAACTGGGGTTCATGAATAAGTCTGCCCTGATTTGCTCAGTTTTCATTTGAATAATTAAGTGCAAATCTCTTTGAAATATGGTTAACACGGCACTAGGGCGTCTTGTTAAACCTCTAGATGGGAACAATCTGTTTGAGCTCTGATGTTTACAGACTACTTGGTTTTCTGTAGCTGACTATCTTTGCCAAGATGAGCATTTGGCAACATAAAGCGGCGAGTTTGAGATGAGTGGGCTGCATGCGCCCACGTATACACACATGAACACACGCAGAGCGAAGGGACATTTCTGAAGTGACCGTAGCTGAACAGATAATGAATTAATCCCTTAATCCCTGACCCAATCACTCGCTTATTCCCAGGAGTTTCCAGAGCAGACGCTGTGTCTCGACTCCTGGCAGTTTCTCCTCAAGTCAGAATTAATTCACAACTGGAGAGAAAAATATAAAACTCAGCCAGCTTCGCTTTCAGAATCGCCGCTGTTCCCCTTCCTCTCTCTCTTGCTGCCTTTGTTGCTTTCATTTCGTATCGCCTCTCAAATCCTCTCTTCACTTGAAAAAAAACGGCGACATCTGGCATGAGCAGATAAGGCTGTGACAACTGAGGGAAAATAAATAACATCCATCAGTGGAAGTGAGTCGGAACACATCTTCCTTTAATTAGAAACAAAAGCACTATTATCTGATGAGCAGATAAAAGTGCAGTATTGATAATGAAGTGACTCAACAGAGCAAAATCAAAGGGAAAATGTTCCTCTGATGAGCCGCAGGTGAAAAACTTCAAAGACAGGCTTTAGAACATGCACACCAGATCATAAAATACCCCGGAATATAAACATATGTGTGATAAATGTTTGCTTTAAACATTTCTTTTCCACAGACGCTGACGTAAGATAGAAGTTTAACTGGGCAGATATTGTGTTCACTGCCAGTTATATTGACATTAAGGGAGAAAAGTAAATTAAAATAACGTACCTAGAATCACATCTCTGAGTCGCGTCTGTGCACCAAGGGATAACTCCCGGGAGTATTTAGGTAAACCTGCCAACTCTTACACAACAGCCCGAGCCAGCTAACCTTTCTTTTCAGTCCCATTTTCTATTCTCTCTTCTGCTTCCCGTCACTGTCATGCCTACGCTCTCCAACATTCCTGACAGCCTCAAGTTCAGACACAGCAAAAAAAAAGGAATTTCAACTAAGTAAAAAAGTTAAAAAAAAAAAAAAACTCACTGAAAATGAGTCTTGTCGAGAAAGTTTTCATTAGAGGCAATCTTGTTTTAAGACGAATCTAACTTTGTCTTAATATCATAGCAAAGAAATAAGCACAGATGTGGATGTGTTTTTCATGTTTTTAAGTCCATTATGGTCTTTCAGTGGCAAGAAATTATTATTTTTTTGTTTGTTTTTCACATTATGACACAGTAACTCATATTAAATATTTGCAAATTATGATAAAAAAAAAAAAACTCATGTTATTAGAGGGTGTTTTCAAGTTATAGGAAAATGTTTTAATGTTTTAACAGCTATTTCCATATTATGACAAGATCTTTACATGATAGATGATATTTTTCTACATTATATCAAGATATTTAATTGTTAACATGATTTCTACTTTTCAAGATATTTAAAGTTTAACACAGGATATTTTCATATCGTAAAATATTTTCAATTTCATGCATATAACAAGATGGTTCCATGTTGGTACAAGCCGTTTTCATATAATATGAAGATATTTTAAGGATGTATTTTTTATGTGAAAGTATTAAGAAGTCCTTAATCCACTAGCAGGTTTAGTTTTAACCAATATAAAACAATTTTATCCGTCTTCTATGTGTTTTTGTAGTGTTGCAGAACAGATATGACATTATTCTCTAGGTTTTACTGGAGCAGATAATGGTTGCATCAAATGAGTAAACAGCTAAAATGTCTGAGGCTTTCATACATAAATGCCATGGGTGCACTGTAAACCTACTTCACCATATTGAGGTGTGACATTTCTTACAGTTGAGTCTAAATCATTCTCTCCCACTGTTTTGGCTCACCATGCCTTGCATTTACTTGAGACCCAGTTAAACCACAAAAAAATGACTCACATAACCCTCCCACCACATTTAGACAACTTCTGACTCTGAGCCCCTTCAGCGTGAAATCAAAAGAGATGAAAAAACATCTCTGTGATTGCAGCAATAATCTCTCACTCTGAGAGGGAAGGAGGGGGACACAAAGCAGAGCGCAATTACCCGGGAGAACAAGAGAGGGGCTAAAAATACTCCTGTAAGTTCGACTCAGCTGGCCTAATATGGCAACGCGGGGCCTGAGCCGCTGATGAGACGGCACCGGAGTCACAACGCTCACATTTGTTGACAAAACTTGGAGAAGGGCAGGTTGCACTTCCAATGAGCTGAATCAACACTGCAGGATGGAGCGGTGCAAGCTTTTTTCACACACACACTGTACGATATAAACATAGAAACCGTTTTTCCAGGAGCGACTGTGATTTTGTTTACTCCTGATTCGGAATGTCATGCCTGCCTTTTAGACTCGGGAGACCTTTTGTGACAGGGCAGGTCTGCATTTTGAGTCTGCACCGCAGGGAGCTTGGCTGCCGTTAAGAATTAATGGGTTGCCATGGCAACTATCGCTGCGAGGAGCCGCGGTCGGGATGCCGAGCTCCAGCACGCCTTTGTAGTCATTAAGAGAGAATGTCAGGCGGAGGAGGGCTGGCACTGGATGAAAGCGACTCTGAGTCAACATGTTCATGTATTTCTAATTTTTATGTGCCTCGATCGTCTCTGGTTTCATTTAAATGTGTGTAGTTTGCTTGTAAACGTGTTGCTGTGACATGGTTTTGTAACAGCGCATCAGGGTATCCTTCCATCTCACCTGACTGGATGTAGATCGTGGCGCTGCAGGATGCTCTGCCCGCCGCGTTGTCAGCTGTGACGGAGTATGAGCCGGCGTTGTTTGGCCTCATCTGCTTTATGGTCAGACTGTGCCTCTCACCCTCAGCTGTCACCGTGTGGAAGGCATCGCTCCGGATCTCCACATTACTCTTCCTCCATGTCACTGAAAAGAAAGGGGGAGAAAAAAAAAAAAAAAAAAACACACGCTCACTCAGATTCCAAATACTCAATACATCCTCCCACAGAGGAAAACAAATATAGCGCAATCCACCTTACAAAGACACATGATGAATATGGCTCTTTCCACTGCAACAAGTCCTGATCTAACCACGATTTTTATCTTATGCCATAAGCAGAGACAAGAACAAATCAATCAAAAAGTATCTGGTTACAAATGACAAATACTTGCTCATACAACATACCAACAATAATATATTTAATTCAAATACAAGTAAAATGCAGCTGAAGCAGGTCATAGATGGAACTGACCTGTGTGAATTCAAGTAATTTAACTAGAGGGTGAATGCACTATTAGGTAGATCTTTAAACAGTTAATTCCATCAGTACATTGTAAACAACCTGAAGGACGATGTGGGTCACACTGAATATTAAAAAACATTCTATTACAAGAATAAAGGTACAATATTTGAAGAAAAAAAAGTTGTAATCTTATGAGAAACACAATCTGTAAAGAAGGTGAAATATCAGAGGAACAGTTTGTTGCATGTATTAAAACGAATAATGTTGGGCAACTCAATTATTTTCCAGTACAATTTTCACATATCATTTAATTGTTAGTCTCTTCTATTTAGTTAAAGTTAAAACAACATTCACAGATTCGACCTTCAGATGTCAGCTGATGATTTTAAAACTCTGCGTTTGTTTAGTTTTTTCCATAAAAACATCCAATTTTCACACTTAGAATTACTTTATTCTTGTAATATTATGGCTTCTGCCTCAACATATTATGAGTCAAGCCATGAAATATCTAACATCTCTTCTGTTTACAGTGTGGCCCCCACACTTGGCACAAAAAATGCAAGACACTGTTATGGAAACAAACATTACACTAAGAAATTAAAATGCTAGATCAAATAATGTGTTAGTTCTTCAAATACAAAGTCTAGAAGTATTTAATCATAATTCACAAGGCAGCCATGGTTCAGGAGGAAAATAAATAAATACTTTTTTTTAAAAAAATAAATAAATAAATATTCATTCAATCTGATTTGAGTCTTCTTGAATCTTTTATTTTATATATTATTAACTACAAAAACTCAGGTCACTGCTTGCATTTAGAAAACAAAGAAAGAACACAATTCAGATTCTTAAATGTATGAAAAAAAGTTTCTTTTTCATTTTCCAAGTTGAATATAACAGGAATGGATAATGTTTTAGGAACACTGTGAACATCAGGGACAGAGACTGTTTGTACAGTTTTTGTACTGATTAAACTCATTTCATAAATCATTGTTGTAATTTGTCCTGCATGATTTTTCTTTAATGTTAAAAGGATAATTCGGGACTTTTGACATGAATCTGTATGACATCTGCATCATCAGTGTAGTTCATCCACACTGACTTACCCCCGACAGTGTCCTGTGAGCCCAGTTCTGGTCCGGGTTTGGTCGAAACGTAAGTAGTTCCGGCAAGTTTTGCTGGAGTCACTAAAATAAAACGTTTTTCTTCTAAAAACAGCATGTGTTCAAAAGGGTGATTTATTTGCATCACAAACCAATGTCCACAAAAAACTCACACAATGTAATCACTTGGCCCTAGTTTCTGTCTCTTATCCCTCCGCGCTGCCGCAAGATAACACTACTACCTGTTTCACTGCTCAAAAAAGTTGTTGCCTAGTGCGCAGCAGTCAGCAGCATGACAGCATCACTTTTTTGAACACATGCTGTTTTTAGAAGAAAACCCTTTTATTTTAGTGACCCCCACAAAACTTGCAGGACTACTTCCTTTTTGACCAAAACCAGACCAGAACTGGACTCACAGGACACTGTTGGGGGTAAGTCAGTGTGAATGTACTACACTGATGAGGGGATGGAATACAGATTCATGTCAAAAGTACACAACTATCCCTTTAAGTTTCTCCTGCAGTGAAAAGGAGTAACACTGAGGAGAATAAGTGATAAGAAAAACTAGTGAGAAAACCGAGATGTTTTTGTAGTTGGCCTAGCTACAGTAGACAGCGTCGTAGCATAGGATGGAATCAAGCTTTACAGATTTATCTGACTTGACTCAGAGGCAGAAATCATGTTCACAGACAAGGTAATGCTTTTATGTTGTCCGTACTTCAGGTTTAGTGACACATTTTCACATTAGTCCTTTCATCCTGTGGACACTAATGCCATCAGAACCCTGTGAGAGTTGGCCGAATGAAATGCACTGCTGTAGATATTTGATATTAAGTAAATGTACAAGTCAAAAGTGTAAAAATTGCAACTCAAAATAATCTGATCTAAAATGCTCAGACTTTATTTTTCTGTAAAATATCTCAAACTAGTAATGCTCATGCAGTCTACAGTGGTGTTGTGTTGTAGTGCTTCAGGTCTCAGCTGTACCTGTAGGCGTCGGGCAGCCAGAAATGATGCACTTCAGTGTGACCTTGGAGCCGCCGGGCGCCGTTACGTCCTCGAGAGGCTTCTCAAAGCTGGGGCTCTCAGCTGGCTCCTCGTCAGCAGACATGTAGGAGTCATCGGATGAGCCCCCTGGAGGTGACAGGTCACATTTATATGGAGCTGCTTGTACTCGGTTACCTGCTTTTGTAAATAGGTCAGGACCAAAAATGAGGCCATGGACTAGTTTCCATTCTGGGTCCAACATCCTACAAAAAAGACCTATCAATGAGACCAGGTCCTGAGGCAACGGTATGTGTTGGATTCATTTTCTGTGGCAGACAACACTGTAGATAAATGTTTGACTTTTTTTGTTCGAGCTAAGTTTAGACTGAAAGAGTTTGTGTACTTTGTGACTTTCACAAGAAGCAGATGTGCCTTGTGAACTCTGATGAAGGTCAAAAAAGTTATCACGATAAAAATCAGTCAGTATGAATAATGATTATATTCTTCAGGTTTAACGGCTGATTTTTGGTCTTCAGTTGAAGCTAAAAAAAAAAAACTAGAGATGGTTTTTAATGATCCGTGAAAGATGCAACAAACGGAACAAGTTCATGGATGCAATAAGATGAAAAGTTGTATTTGCCAAAGCAGGAGAAACCATAGTAAAATATGAAATAAGGCAAAAATGATGCAACTAAATGAAAATGATGGACAACACACAACATATGGAAGACTATATAAAATAAATGTGACTACAGAAGCTGAAAATAATTTTTAAAGACAAGAAAAAACTATGTACAAATGAAAAAAAAATGTACACTAAGCAACAAAAGAAAAAAGCCAATAAAACAAAATGAGAACAAGACAAAAACATACAAGTGAAAAATTACATAAAACAACTAAATATTCAATATCAAAATGTACATAAACAAAATTAAGTTCTGAGCTGAACAAAATAATGAAGTAAATGTAAAGCAAAATAAAACCCCATCAACAAAACAAAACGTATACCACAATAACCTTCAAAATCATCACTTTATAGATGAATAATAAATAATTGTTTTTGTTCAGAAATGACAACATGTAAACAACGCTTGATTTAGCTTTTAGTCATTATTATCCAAATGAATAAGAATAGGAGCCAAAATCAATATGGTCTGCACATGAAAAAAATTGTCTTCTGGGTTTGCGCCCCAAATTAAGACAGAAGACAAGAAAAAAAAACCCTGAAAACTGATCACCTGGTTTAATAAATAAAATAATAATAATAAAAAATGAGGTAAGAAAAATGTGTAAAGTAGCAGCTGCTGGTTGTGGGTCTTTCAGCAGCGCAGAGACGACACTGGTTATTACTGTAATAAATAGGACACTTTACAGCCGATCGAAAATATATTCAATAAAAAGTACTTTATTTTCTGTTGCAAAAGGTGAGAGGGAAAGTCAAGGCTTTGTAAATGTTCCATGTAATGTTTCTGTCCTAAAAAAATGACAAATAGCATTTTATTGGCAGTTTTTTGACTTGAATAACAGCCACGACTCATCCGCATGTATGAATTAGACACCAATAGCGGCCTAATTTTACATGCAACGGTTTAAGTGTGTGAATGAATAAATCCAATGTACGCATTGAGTATGCATAAATAGAAAAGCGCTACATAAATCTAACTCATTATTATCATCATCATCATTATTATTATTAATGATGGCACCTCTCCATAATTCCACCATGTGCAAAAGAGATATGTAATGTGTTAGTAATGTCAAAAACTATTTTCAACATTGTATGTTTTGTTAAAAAATACAAAATATGTAGCAGCGGTGTGCAAACTATTGCATGTAGAACGACAAAAGGCCCTTCTCTACATTCATCCCACAAACACAGACTTACAGATGGGAAGCAGGGACGTTACACCACAGTACTTACAGTCCTACCAATAAAATTAAACTGCAGGATGTGAAATAAAAATAAACGGAACAGTTTAGCGGTCTGTGTTAATTACTGAACTCTGCTGTAGATTTAGTCATGTTAAAGGTCTATATTGGTCTAATGTCAGACTCAGCTTCTGTAAATAAAGGCTTTCCTCATAATACCTGAAAATCTCTCATGAAAACTAAACAAACACTTAAGTAAAATTAGACAACTCCTAAAGATAAAAAGGAAACTAAAGCTAGTTATCTACTTGTCAAACTAAATCTATATTGAAATGAAAAAAAAAATTAAAATAAAAACTGAGTAAAAAACAACAACGTGATTAAAAAGAATACTTTTAAATACAGCTGTAAGTGCATTCTGACAGAGATTTTATATCATACCATGATCACTGGAGCTCAACCACAATTATATTTTTGTCTTACTGCATGATACAATTAAATTATGATCATTGTTATTGTGATGCACCTCTTTGTTGTTAGGGTTTGCGTTGTTCACATTTCCAAATAAAACCTTGTAATATTTTATCATTTCACATTACTATACTAAGTTGTTCTTGTAATAAGATCTATTTGAATGGTCAATGTCTAGATTTTAGAAATATTCAGATGTTTTCCATTTAACAACCATAAGAAAAGTAAAAACCATAAGACAAATAATTACTAATTTACAAATTTCTTTCATTTTAACTTGCATATAAAAAAAAAAAATCAGCCTTTAAAAATTAGATAACTGATGATTTATCTAGTGATATGACCATGTGACTATAATTACAATGACTAACTATCAGTCCCTGTGTTTGTTTAACGTAGAGAATACAAGATATAGCATGTACACAGAATAAAATACATGAGACATCACAATTAAAAGCACCTCCCACAAACACCAACACTTTCATTTAAGTATAAAGCATGTGGTAAGTTAGACAGTGTAGTCATGAGATGATCTTAAATATTGTAGCTTGTCGTATTGTGTTTCCTACCTTCTTCTGGAGAACGTGGCTTGGCAGAACGACCTCTCTTGCTTTTCTTCTGTTTCCTTGTGGTCCTGTCTCTGTCTGCGTCACACTCGAACTCCATGGGTTCATCCTCCACCAATATGGTGGGGATGGTCACCTTCAGGCTGGGAGATGTTCCCCCTGCCTCGGCCTTTCTCCTTTTTATGAGTGGGCTGATTTGAGGGGTGGGTGACAGGGTGAGGCCGGGGGGTTTGGACGGATGGGACTGGGAAGTGGACTCTCTCACAGTGATGGGGGATGTTCTTTTGCCAGCCGGAATGGGTGATGTGTGCTCTGCTTTGGTGTCCATCATTGTGTCTCTGGACAGAGACAATGGTTTTTGGGGGGTGGCAACAAGTGTGTCTGTGCTAGAGCTTTGTACAGTTTCCCTGTGTGAAGACAAGAGCACGGTTACATAACAATGTAACAATGACAAGTGTGAAATCATAATTTACATACGATTTAGGCAATCTCCTATTGTTTCCACTTTTTCCTAATATGATACACTTTTTACAGGAAATACACACAAATGCACAACAAAGTACATGATATACATAGATTCATCAGTTATTCTAGTAATCTGCAAACCTTGTGAGGCTTGTCCTCTTGGCTGTTGGCAATGGTTGCCCTGGTAACTGGTGAACTGGTGCTGTCTCCATGGTAACAGAGATTTTCCCCATGCTTTCTTGTGATGAGCTATCCACTGGTTTCCCCTGTGAGTCCGCCTGTGTCATCTTCTTTTCAGGGTGACTCTCATGGCCCGTCCCATCGCTCTCCCTTGCGCTACTTTGCTCCAGGGCTCGCTCTCTGGCCTCAAGCTTTTTAATCACCTGGGGAGGGATGGGTTCCAGCTTGCCAGCGGTCACCCTCTCCTTTACAGACAACTGCTCTGTGGAGTATGCCTTCTTCAAACTCGGTTTCCCCACAAGCTTTTTGATCCTCTGGAGCTCTTCAGCGAACTTGCTCTGGTAGCTCTGGACCTTCTGAGAGTAGCTCGTCTTGTCCTCCAGAGAGGAGGCCCGCTGCTTGAATGCTGACCGCTTGTGGGCAGCATCCTGAAGCATCTTCTCCTCCTCTTTGCTCGGCCCTCTTGTCTTCTTCCCGCTGTCGTCCGAGTCGCAGGAAGGGGCCCGTCTCAACCCTGAAACTGATCCCTCCAGGAGGTCCGCGCTCGCCCTCCGCTCCTCAAAAGCCCGGACCTTGTCAAATATCTTAGGCCCTGCTCGAGCCATTTTGGGCGTCATGACAACACTGTTAGCATTACAGGCCTGGCCTGATGTAGAGGAATGGGGATCCTGGTTTGGGCTGCTGTTTTTGTGTGAATTGGGGGATGGCTCGTCAGCAGTTTGAGTCCTAAAGGGGTGAGGGTTGAGGGGAAATGAAGGTGTGAATTTAAAGCTGCTGCTGGAGGTTTGGAAAGATTAATACAGAAGCAGATAAGTGTCCATGTGTCATTCTGTCTTGTAATGTTTGCACTTTTGAAGAGAGTTCATTGTGTTTCGTCTGTGCTCTGTGTCTTATTTTCAGAGAGCAACAAAGATTAACACAAAATAATAGAAAACATGTTCCTCACATTTACATTTTCTGTAAGAAATGAATCTAACAGTGATGAAGTACCA
The DNA here is from genome assembly GCA_029822895.1 of Maxillicosta whitleyi. NCBI lineage: Eukaryota > Metazoa > Chordata > Actinopteri > Perciformes > Neosebastidae > Maxillicosta > Maxillicosta whitleyi. Next base: position 9,291,531 of record JAPSES010000124.1, on the reverse strand, counting down.
GATAAGTAGTAATAAAATCGATCAAAAAAAAAAAATGGTACATGTGGTGCAGCAACAAAGTGAATCAACAATGGCAATTCTTACAAAATGTAAGCAAAGATACCCTTGTTTCAACTTCAAATACAAAAACTTCATGCCTAAAAAAAAACTGATCATGTGATCATTAGTTGTGATAACCTTCATGCTAATATTAGCTGGGCTCAAAGCCAGCAACCCATGCATGTCGCAGCAAATCTATAAAGATATGGTGTTAATCCAAACATGAGGCTGCTCTAGAAAACATGCAGTGGGTAAAAAGTGGAATCACAGTTTCCAGAAGTGCTGATTAATACATATTAGCAGGTGTGTTATGTTGTTTAATTACTCATGTTGTGTGTAAGAAATAATAAAAGGATTCATGGTTAGACTGAATCAAACCACACTCACAGCAAGAAAAACTCAGAGTCAAAGGAAAGTGTGACATTGGAATAAAATGGGCGGTAACAACTATAAACAAATGAAATAAGGAACAACTTCTGTAACTTAGAACTTAAAAACACTATTTTTGCGAGTTGGGTCTATGAAGGATATAATGTCTTATGTGTGTCTTAGCAGGTTGTGGTTTGTGGCCAGTCTGTTTTCCTTTTTCAGAGAACTTTGTGAAATCAAAGCTTTGTGCTATAACGGCATGGAAAATGTCCTCCCTCTGTAGAGGCTGAACATGCTCCCATAGTAGTCGCTGCCTACAGATACACTTTCCTCTGAGCCCTGAACAGGCCGGGCCAGGTTAGCGTGAGACGCCCGGATCAGTGGTTCCACACCCAGGTGACGGACAGGGGGGGCCCCTTCAGGGGGTCCCCCACTGAGGGCTTGCCTGGCCGGGTTTGAGGGGTCCAAGTGGGGCCCCGGGGGACGTGAGCCCAGAGCACGAAGCTCTCGCTCCACAACGGGGTCATAAGTTCCAGGGAGGGTGGCCCTGCGGTCAGAAGCATCTGGGTTGTAGTCCATCATCCGACCTCCTTCACCTGCACAGACAGAGACACAGAACCTCAAGGTTTCTGTTTGACACAACTAATCCCAAGCCTTCAACTGGAAGTAATGAGCATGTATTTATAATGATGAGGAGCAGCTCAGCTTAAATAGATTAGAATTCATGGCAATGATGGTGTAAATTTAGAGGTGTTTTTTACATCAGCAACAAAAGTAGAGTCATACTATAATATAAAAAGTCTTTATCTATGGTTGTTTCCAACAACATTTAAGGCAGAAGTTACTTCTAAAAGAAATTAAGGTATGAATACCCTCAGTGTCTAGGGACTTCCGACCTTCAGACCTTACTTAAAATTCATTGAAATTGTTATTATACATAACACAGTTAATGAGTAAAATGACTGCAAAGTGTTTAGAATGGTTCAGAAATGTATTTCATTTTTCTACTGTTTCAATTGTTTGTTTATCTATCTATCTAAATCTATATCTATTTATTTATTTATTTTAACTCAAATCTGTTTCATCTGCTTTACTCTCAAACTTTTGGCAGTTTGACCCATTTTTAATTTTGTCCAATTCTTTTTCCAGGTTAATCCAAATGTTTGCTGTGCCATCAGTTCATGAGAACTGTTACTGGTTTCCACTTTGTCACGAGTGCCTACGTTGTCCTCCACATTAGCATCTCTCAGAGATAAAAACCAAGTGGGATAGTGCTCTAATTTCATCATCATCTACTGAGAAAACCATGCGTCGAATTAAGGAGCGTCTAGAATTGCCCAATGTGGCATTTTCCAGTCATGATAATATGGTCGTCCTTATTTCTGAGTCCTGCTTCTGAATCAATTTTTTTCAGTAAAAAAAAACCCTATATGTAAATTATAATATTCCCCTGGTGCTAACCCTGCAGTTTTGCAATTTTACACTTCTTTTGTTGGATTTTCAGATCAAGGTCAGTAAATCCATTGGGAGGAAGGAGCTGGATTACTTACAAGCAGGTTCCATTCACTCGGTAGAAAGCGCATATTTTTTAACATCACTATTTGCTGATTTTCTGGTTTATTTTGTGCCACCTTTTGCCTGCCAATCACATAAGTGTGTACTATTTGAATCAGTCTGTCATGCTTGGCTACAACCAAGGGACCAACACTCCAACATGGGTGTCCATGACAATAAATAAAAGTGCTTTTCTGTTCAAGAAATTCAACAGCATTTTCCTACTGAAATCAGGAAACATTTCAAATGTAACAAAGGTCTCTATTACCTTACTTCTTATATTACCCCCTTGAAAGCGAGGCAAGGGCTATAGTTTTTGGTTTGGTTTGTTTGTTATGAATTCAACCAATAATTTTGTTGCAAAAGTGTTAAGAAACAAATTGGGTTTATAGATTGCCAGTGACCAAGAATAGATGTGATTACATTTTGGGAAAAGTAGGTCAAAGGTCCAATTTTTTATTTATTTAAAAAAAAAAATCCCCATTTACTTATAGTGAGCAAAATTTCACATTTTCTATAAAAAAAATTCAATTTACTTAACTTTAATTTCCTTTTTAATGCCACTTTAAATGTAAATGTAATGTCCAACTGCAGACACAGTTAGTTTTATGACAGTTTACCATTGACAGGCATTAACCAGGTTCAGAATAGTTACTCCTCCAACCACATCTGCTGAAACTTGCATTTTCCCATTTTTCCGACATTTGCTAATATTCCCACCACTGTTTCTCCACAACATGACCACCTTCACAGCACGTTGCATTCCAAGCATCCAGTGTTGTGACATGCATTGACATATATCATAAACAATAGCTAATTAAAGGGTTCCGTCAGTCAATCATCACACAACACTTCCAATCAAAATAATTAAATGTTTATATAATCAAAAGCAATCATGAATAATAAATGCTTTTTTCCCCCATCAAATGCATTTAATTTTTTAATACCTTTGGACATCAAATGTAATGCTTTTTGATACCATTTAAGGCCTTCAGTTTGGCAAAATCTATTCATTGATGTTTAATGCTTTTTAATGACTTCACAGAAACAATAGCACATATATAGATATGATATGCTGCGATCCAATACATGCATAGATATGATGACATCAGTTGGACCGATGCCAAAATAAGCTACAGTACGTGCAAGGGGTGGGGTTTGTTGTGCTTGGCACCACTTGTTTGAGATTTTGGCTATTGTAATAAATGATAAATGGCCTTAGTTTTCATGCGTAGTTTAGGATCTTTTGTTAGTCTTATATGTACATGTATATGCACGTAAGTTACTGTAAAATGTCTTAAAATTATTTTGTGTATATTTTTTGACAACTTATTAGTAGCTATATATTGTGTCTGGTGCCCTTTCTTTATATTTAGATGTACAGCAAATAATTTTGTGAATAAACTGAACTTTTTTTTTTTGTTTTTTTTTAAACAAATGTAATGAAATTAAACTCAATAGAAAAGGAGGATGAATCCTAAGCTGGTAGAAAATGATAGACATAAAAGGAATGCAGGAACATCATTAAGCATAAAAAATGGTAAGATGGATCAAGAGTCTATTGATTGCTTGAAAACAGGAAATGAAGCAGAAAATGTAAAGGCTATGTTGCGGAGCATGCACCACTTAAGGAGATCCTCCCCCATCGCAAATCAGGTAATGATTGACGTTTTAGTGATGAGCAACGGAGACAGGAATGCTTTGGCAGCGAAAAGAAGGGGCAGTCAGCAGCTTATGTTAACGACGCAAACCTTGAAACAGTGATGGAGTCGAGGATATAAAAGGACAGGCTCCGATTGCAATCACAGTTGATACTGACTCAGCGCCATGAGCCCAATCCAAACTATATCAGCTCTTCATCAAAACACCTAAATAAGAAATCTCTCCTTTCAGAGGGAAATACAAGGAAAATACCCCATATCAAAAGTGCTTGACAAGAGGGATGGACAAAAAGTTCTGCCTTCTGCAGACTTTTTCTCATTTTTGGCAACAAGTTCTTGACCTACAACATTTTCTAAAGTAACAAAAGTTTAAAGTTATTCAGAAAAGCACGGGGTGTTTGCTTGGGTTTAACAAGTATTTCCACGTTTTGTATGCAGGTACAGCAACTGGAGTGTGTTTCCTTGAAGAGAACAAATGATGCATCACTTCATCCCGCCCTCATTTGATATTCTCTTTCTATTTTTTTTTGTGTTGCATGTCTCTCTGGAGGGATGTGATGAAAGCGTAGCCAGCCCGCCAACACAAAGGCTTGGAAAGTGCAACTACAGTGAACAGGGAGCGAGGGAAGAATATGAAACTAAAAGGAGGAGAAGGGTGTCAATATTTCTGATCTATCTGGAGACTTCCAGTTGCCTTGTTGGGAATTAGTAGTGAAGGTTATTTCTGACAACATTTTAACAAATTAACAAAAGTTCCTTTATAAATTCATTATATTTAAGCATTGCTGAAAAGAAAACACTCACTAGTTACAGTATAATTAATTAGTAAACGGCTGCCATTCTAGAAACGCTTTTCTGCAGAATCAGTAAAGCAACATGTCTTACTTCCTTTCCAAAAAAAAAAGTTCTGATTCAATTTCAAAGGTTCTAAATTCAACAGATATGCTTTTATTTAGGGCTGCTAAGAATTATTATTTTCATTATTTGTTTACCAAAGCGCCAATAGGCAGCTTCAAAGTGCAACGTCTAGTTTCCTCTTAGATCTACAATTTACCGCAAGGTTTTTGTGAATGTTTTTGCCTGGTGATGCAGCAAAAATAAAATTGTTTAGGGAGAATTGAATCTTTTACCCTAAAAATTCAAAACAAAATTAGAAGTGAAAAACAGTTGTTAACTGAAGTGAAAATAAAAACATCAGTTTTCAAAATCAATGCAATTGGAACAAAAGTGACAGACAATTTATGGCTTGAAAGATGGTAATGAGTCGTTACAAACAAAAATAAAATGGCTGTACAGAACCCTAGCAAATGATGAAATCAGGTTTTCTTTCATGTCTTTCGATTTCAGGTTCTCTAAAATGAAAATCTGAAAGCTAAGCTACAACTAAAAATAGAAGTGTGACTAATACACAATTGTAGACATAAACGTAAATCAAAAATCAATCTAATAAATACCCACAAGCATCAGTTGCATTCAAAATTGATTAATAATCTATTGATCCAGTTTTTCTTGTGTTTGTGAGACAGTGATGGCCTTGACCCTGAATCCAAGAGAACATTTGTGCTAAAATTGAACAAAGTCCCTCAAGGTGTTCCTGAGATATTACATTCATGAGATCAGAGAGACTTTGTTCACAGTGATTTTGACCTTTGATCACTGGCCATGGAAAATCTTTGCAGTTCATCCATGAGTCCAAGGGAACATTTGTGCCAGATTTCGAGACACTCTGTCAAGCTGTTCCAGAAATATCACATAATAGGGACAGACTGACAGATTGAGGTGAGTGGACACATCCAAAAAGAAAAGAAAAGAAAAAAACATAAAAATTTTAAAACTATAACAGTTCTGGTAATTTCATCTTGAGGCACAATAGCATTCTCAGAAACATGAATGAAATGCAATTTCTAAAAAAAAAAAACCCTGCATATTAATAATGCAAATTACAGTCATGTTTGTTGGACAGTAAGTCAAGTTAAATGAGTAAACCTGCAGGTTAGTCTGAATTTGCTGCTGCTCAACACAGCTCTAAATGTCACAGGAATCTGACTGAATTCAAATGATGCAGCACAATGTACACAGTATAGTAAAATATGTGGTGCTTTGCCCTTATTTATCAAGCAGACACTGCTTCAGTTTTCCACTATGCTCCCTGTGGAGCCACACAGACAGATCCAGACCTGATACAGGTTCCCTGCTGGAAACTAGGGCAGTGTGTCACAGTGTTGCATCACACCGTGAGGGATTAATGCGTTCTGCCATATCGGATTTCATACAACGAACATCTTGGGCCAAAGCCTGTAACAAGCCTCCATTAAATCTATCTGCACTGAATGATAATTTTTAAGAAGTGTGTTTTTGGCAGAGCTGTTGGCACTGCAGTAAATTATATTGACTATTGCTTCATAAAAAAAAAGAGCATTTGGATGCTGCATTTGAGTCTTTTTACTGTATCATCCTGAACTACAGCCTGTTTACAGATGTGAAGGTGAACGACCTAATCGAGAAGGATCAGACATGGAATACCTGAAGGTCCTCTGCGGCCAGTCTTGTCTTGGTGCCTCCCAGGCCCCTCTTTGGTTTCCATCTGGGGTTCTGTGGTCTCATCCTCTGTGGTCTCAGAGTCTGAAACAGAGAGACGTAAATCACACATGAGGCTTGAGAGGCAGAGAGGAGGCAGAAATTCAGTAAAGGGAAATGGAGAAGGCGGTGGAGGTGGAGAGGCACAACACAACAACGGAGTCCTGGTGAAAATGACATTTCACATTTGCTTTGTGGAGCAGAGTTTGATGAGTCCTTGAAAAGCGCTGCGGAGCGCTCCAAGAGGGAAATAAATGGGTTGAATCTGGAGCGTGACATGAAGCTCACTGTGGCTTATAAAAATACATGACTGATACATGGAGGGGAGAGTTAATGTATACTTCTACCATCAGCTATTTCTTTGGCAGCAAAACAGCAGAGTGAGCTGATTTTACTCAGATGGTTTTATATCTTCGATGTTATCAATTTTTTTTATCTTATAAAATTGTGCATTTACTGAGATTCTGTCTCCTGAAATTACACCCGTTACATACCCATTATTGCATAACCTTTAGAAAAGAGCAGTGGAAGTGAAACAACAAAAACTGATATGTCTGTGTAGCAGTGAGGACAGTACCAGCCACGTATGAAATGGTGTGATAAATGGACAATAATGACCAAATTACACACAAGTAATGAAAAACACAGTGTACACTTAACCGTAGTAATGAGTTTAAAATGAACATTGAAAACTAGAGAGAAAAGACAAGGCAGAAGTTCGGTCGTAGCACAGACAAACACAAATAATGTACATAATATAGAGAAAACACAATGTAAGGAAAACAGAAACTACCAAACTGCCTGGAACCATATCTGAGATCACATGTCAAGGGACTGAACAGATGATGTCAGGCTGAGGTAAACGGGAGGGAAATTAAAAATAAAAAAAATAAAAAATAAAAAAAAGGGGGAGGAGATACATGAAGGCTTGCAGGTTTACCATAGCTTTGCTTTCGGCAGGAGCGGAAAACTTCGCTTCCATAGTGGCAGCAAGAGAGGGCAGACGGGAGAGCACCGTTACTATGGAAACCAGCATCTCTCTCACCCACACGACCAATCCTCTTCGTACCCATTAGAGTCTAAAAATCACCAGCCAAACTGCTGGGTGGCTGACAGATAATGTTTACTGGTTAGAGAGCTCGTGAAGGAGGAGGACGACAACCGCAAAATAGGTTGCACCTCATTGCGCCTCACATCAAGTCAGATCCTGATTAGATAATTCCAGAAGGTCTGCCTAATGATAAGAGAGCCAATGTAACATGAACAATCACCATTAAGTCATTACAGTGCGAGCAATATGTGAGATTTCCTGAGTGTGGGTATGTAGATCCACCCATCTGTATCGAAGTAAGTTAAATCGCTTGCACAGCAGGCGAAGGAAATCGTCTCCGCAATGTAATTATGTGAAAGTATATTTCAGATCAACATATTGTATATTTGCAATATGATTACAGTTAAGTACAGTGAGCCTTCAGTTTGGCGAAGGCTGCATAAATATTGCCAAATGCTACCACCATAATAGCAAGACATTACTCATTGGAACAGTTTATGGAGAAAGGTAACAGCATGATTACAGAAATATTGCTTTGTGGGGGTGGATGTACAATAATGAGACCCACTTTTGTTGTAGGCAGTCAAGCAGTAAAAGCATATGAATACACTAAAGCAATATAGCCGTTTAACAACAGTATATAATTGAGTTATTAGGTAAATAAATCAAAATAGAGCACATGCTGTCAAAGGCTAAAACACAAGCTGAAACCAAGAAAAATCTGAAAAAAGGGAGTAACATGAAAAGGCTTTAAAGAGTAAAGACAATAGAACACGACAAAAATGGTGTAAAGCTCATACTGACAACACACCATGGGTAAATCTGCCAAATGTCCGTGTGGAATGGCCAGTTCTCTGAAACAAGACAGAGTACAATGCATTATTTAAAAGTAAAGATTGTGTTTTACATGAAACACAAGGTCCCTTTTGCACCAAAGTGTTGTCAACGTCCTAACTACAACGTCCTTTGAGCAGGACACACTGATGCTAGAGTTAGTCCTCAGCTAAACATCTTAGCTCTGTGGAAGAAATGTGGTCCACATGCAGAATGATAACAACATGGAACCGCGTCTCAACTTGGGACTAATCCAAACTCGATGGTTGACTGAGCAGCTTTTTGGAGCTTTCAAATGCTTCAGTGAAAAGAGCAGGCTCAGACGGAGGCTGAATGCTTCAAAAGTAGCACAGAACATGAAACTATTTCTGAGTTTAACAAAAGAGACAGGACCACGTACATAATACTTTGGAACTTTCTGTCATCTCCTGAAATTTATGAGCGCATATACTTGAATTTAAAATTACATTATTCATGAAAACATTTATTCGTGTTCATGTACTACAATATGGATTAATATAGCAATAATTAACTGCTTGACTAACTAACTATCTACTTATCTATCTGTATCTGAGTATTTCTATGTTTACAACCCCACCAGTTCAGTGTGAAAACTGACAGGAAAAGTTGATACAAATGCATCTGTTATGGATCGTCTTGATTACTTAATACATGCTGCAAAACACTGCCTAAAAACTTTTTAAAAAGAGGGTACTTTGAAATGTTTTGCTCAGAATGAGTCATATTGAGCCACTGAATTTTGCTTCCTGATCATGTCTTTACAGTCGTCCTCATAAGAGTATCATAATGTCGAATTATCACGTATAAAAAGTTGAATATCTGAAAAGCCTGACATCCATATATTCTCCAGGCCATGTCTGAGTAAGTGTCCCTGCTGATAAAGCAGTACTGCTTCCTGGACATTCTGTCAATCAGCACCAAGGAGAGCTCCTCAGAATGACTCATTGCTTTGCAACTGACGGAAAAGCAAAATAAAAGTACCACAAGTGCAAAGTAAAATGACTCATTCCATACTCATTTCACCCCACATTCGTCATGCGCTCCCCCGCTGCTTAATGTTTTTGTGTCAGGCGATTTGATTAACTGTTGCCTGGTGGTAAGTGCTGTTTGACAGACTCCACTAGAAGCTTCCATCGTTTGTCGTGATCTCCCATTGTTATGGCCTCAAGGCAATCATATCAGCACCAACCAGCCACAAAAGGCATCTCTTTGAAAAGGCAGGCTTTGGCAAATACTTCAAAAAAAATTATATTTCTATGAGTATAATCCAAATCCTACCGGCATTATTCTAACAAATCTGCTGCTGGACACAAAAGAGCACATCTCTGTGGGTTTGATATTGATACGGAATGCAGAACAGGCAGAGCGACCCACAGAAAGGAGCCTTATGCTGTGCTCGGCGCACTCTTTAGCCCTTGTGACTGGCTGCCCTGATTCCCATGTCTCCATGGAGTGTAGCCTACTGACACACTTTTCATCTGCTCAGAATCTGTGAAACCTCTTATATGAATTACTTATTATATAACAAAACTGTCGCCACTGCCAAGGCAAGATACATATTTCATGACACAGAAGGTACAAGAGCAAAAAAATGTGGACTTTTTGGTGATGAAACTGAGCCTTAGAGAATGTGTGTCATTTACTGATGAACTATTTGAATCTTAAAAGACCGTTTTGTACATTTATGATGCAATAAAACACATTTTTGCACTGTTCTTCATTGTCTTTGCTTGTTACTCTGTCCTGAAGTGTGGTTATTACATCAATTTGACAACAAAGAGGGAAGATGGAAACCTACGCTTCTCGTATTTTTACTTTTTTACAAGATAAGCGAGCATGTTAAACAGAGATGCTTGGCTGTAATTATTATATGCCCAACAAAATTAGTCTGAAAGTATTACATTTAAAAAAATAAAAAAAAAAAACGCATTTGCATCTTATCAGGTAAAGGGCGTGGCAAGATGTCTCCAAATGTGAAAAAACAAAACAAAAAACAAATAAATAAATAAACATTCTCTTAGGACAACAGCACAGATTCCCTATAAGGACCAATTTTAAGTGTAGTTTTTCAGAAAAGCAGTAAGCTCACCTGAAATCTCTTCTTGGACCAGATTTTCTTCATCTTCAAGTTCCTGTCAAGTGTGCGAGATTACCTGTGGCATGGGCTCACGAAGACATCCTGAAAACCCCAAAAAAGCCGGGGTGTGGCATCGGCAACAACAGGAAAAAAAAAATAACAAGATTCAAAACAGGATTTAGCTGCCTTTTGTGCGTGGGTGTGTTTACTCTCCAGTCTGGCAGCAAGACAGGGGAGAAAGAGGAAGAGAAAGAGAGGGAGAGAGAGAGAGGGAAAGAAAAGGAGGATGCAAATAAGCTAGAGCCAGGTGTCTTTGTGTCTGAGTGCGTATCCGCTGATGTGAACAGCGTCCTTTTCTGACGTAGAGGCTGCCTTTAGAGGGGCAATTCTCAGCTGGTTTGTCCAACTCCCCCCTCCCCACCTCCTGTTCTTCTGCCTGCTCTGCCTCAAACGCACTTGGAACAAGAAGAGGTGGGGGGTTGTACATGTGCGAGCAAAAAAGAAAAAAGAGGGGATGTGCCGGTCTTGATTGCAGTAATGAGAGTGGAGAGTAAGAGAAGGAGGAAAAAAGATGAGGATGGCTTCAGCAGAGAATGTTGACAGCAAGAGTGAGAGATGAGAGCGACGGAGAGAGAAGAAGAAGGAGGAGAGGAGAGGAGATTGGGGGAGCAGACAAAGAGAACAGGCAGAGAAGTGAAGGAGAGGGTGAGAGGATGGAGAGGGGAGGGAAACATTCTGGAAGGCGGAGTCGGAGGAGAGGAAGATGCATAGATAACAGGGTGGGAGGGATGAAAGGGGGAGACATAAGAGCAGGAAGGGTGAGTGAAATGCGTTTCCTCATAAATATGAATGTGCGCGACCTCGACCCCCACAAAAACAGGCAACAAATCCTCGCAGCCTCATCCTCTCACTATGGCATCCTTTTTGTAAATTGTCCTAGTTTCTAAGACAGGTAGCAGCCCTCAGCAAAATCTAAAGGTCATCAATTATTTATCTGTATTCCACGTCTATTAGCTTTAACCAGTTGATAGGGTCGAGATTACCACAGCTGCCTCAGGCGAACCAAACACATTTCACAGCATGGATTAGAACATGACGCATGTTTGTTATTTCCCAGGTAACTATCTACAGACAGCTCTGAAATAATGATTATTCTCACTATGGCTAATTGTTCCATCTGTAAAATGTCAAATTACATTATATTACAATAGTCATATTTTGTCAGATGAACAGTCCAAGATAATGTATATAATTGCTAGAAGCCAGAGCAAGAGAATATCTGGCTTTTCTTCATAATAAATGGCTGAAATATTTTTCTTTGGTCACACCACATGAGTGGTAAATGAAGTTGTAAGAGCTCACAAGGCAGAGTGTGATACTTTTTAATATTGCATAGCAACAGGAAGAAATTAATCTGGTTTAAGCCCCAGGCGTTCCTTGGTGTTTCTGACACACGCTGTGATTGGTGACCATGTATTTCAATCAAAAAAAAGATGAACACTGGACAAAATGTCATAATATGCAACTACACACCAGACTTACATGTCAAAAGTCTCTTCTTTGGAATACGATGATGACTATGATGCAAATGTCTGAACAGAGACTCAGTAAAATCATTAAATCCAGTTCTATAAATCCTGCACAGTCATTTGGATGAATGAGTTGACATCCTTGGGTTTTTTTTATTTCAGAGCATGATACTTTAGAAATTTCCCCCTCTTGTCTAGATAAAAATCCAGTTCTGGTCCAGTTATGTATGATGGAAACGAAACAAAACAAACTTATTTACTCATGGAAAAAAACTGTAGAACCCTGTGTGAAGTGTAATTGAAACAAACAATGTGTAAACATTATCATTAGCCACAAAGAGCAGTAGATTTAATGTTACTATTTGTCGAATAGACTATTTGTAGTAAGAGGGGGGTAAAATTGCAAGTGAGGTTGATTGTTTTGTTTTTTTGTCTGTTGATTTGTGTGTTGATTCCTTGTTTTTGATAATTATTAAAATCTTGAGGGGTGCTTGAGAAAGGACAAATTTGATTTGCCAAGTGTGGGGAGAAGTCAAAATATCTGTTTTCAGACCAAGCTGTAAAAAAAAAAAAAAGGCTCTGATTTGGCAATAAAATGTGATGAGACATGACTGCTGTGACTTTATTTTATGTTGTCCTATAAAGTCATGAGGGTTGGGCACTTGATAACAACAATAATATCAAACAATCAAAATAAGACACCCCGAGGAAACCTGCATCATATTCGACGACTCAAATAAGGAGCCATGGAAAAAGACCAGATGAAATACGATAAGATACAATGAGATACCAAACCGTACAACATGATACGATGCGATACAAAAGATACAAAACATTTTTAATTCTGAAAATTATTGTACATCACCCACTTTTCCAGTAAACAGATGAACAACCGTCATCTTGAACACAACACAACCCATCAGAGCTGACCTCTGTTGTACTACAAATGCCTTATTTTGGTCTTATTGATATTACATCGCTGTCTCATTCTACCTATGGTCCGGTGTAAGTCAGAGAGGGAATCATATCAAATGCTCTCCTCCATCTGATTTGTTAGGAGCAAACATAACACGAATATTCAGCTGCTTCCCACCATCTATCTGCCTCCTTCCAGCATCTTTCAGTTGGACACACGTTAATTGCTCTGTCCGACACATCTGTACTCTCCACACCTCCTCCATCAAATGAATCTAAAAATAATTACAAGCAGACCCAGATCTCAGTCACCCCATTAATGGCCCAGAATACTCACCCATGTTTCAACAGAGCTCTTTTGCAGTGCTTTTTAGCATAGTTAAGTGAAGCATGTTAGTGTTTATGGCCTTGTAAGCACAGAATCGATATGCGCGGTCTCCTCCTGCCATGAATCAGTGCGAGGTTAGATACTCAAAGCAATGTGGATTTTTGTCATTAGCGCTTCTACTTTTCCGACATTTATCAGGAGATTATCGCCGTGATGCTGCGATTTTTTTTTAAAAGCAGATAGTAATTCCTTTTTCACTGGAGTCTTCCATGTAGAGGCAATAGACTGCATGATGTTATTTTAACAAACCTCCCTCTCATCACTCGCCCGCCTCGCACTCCTCCTCCATCCATCACCAGCAAGAGGCATTCAGGGCAGCACAAAGTGCAGCGATCAATACCAATGCTTTATGCGTGATACGGGATACACCCCCAAGTAACAGTTCAAACGCCCCTCGGATCAATAAACTCATCATAACGCCAGGATCCTATGACCGGTGAGAGAAGCGGCCAGATATGGTGGCAAAGCTTCCATTTCATGCTGCTTGGAAACATCCCTCATGAGGTTATTCTTTCTATAAACACTAAAAGCCACAACGAGTCAGCTTCAACCAGCCTCTGGCCAGGATATCTCACGACATCAGCCATTAAGCAAAGATAATTTCATTTATTTTGGTGCATGTAATTTGTCTTCCTCTAGAACTGCTTCTGTTCGACCCACCTGACTTTGATGAACCTGCACTGCTCACATACTTGGACTTTATCCAGTCCTCATGACTAACAAACATGTATCGAACATGCTTGCGCAAACATCATGACTTCAGTGACCGATAGACGAGCTTAACCTCTGGACTCTGAATTAGTTCTGCATCTGACATTTCACCATAGACTGAGACGTCAAAGAAAGTGGATGAGCGTGAAAGAGAATTTGGACGGGTTAAAAATTTGGAGCATGCTTTAATTAGCTTAAAACAACAACAGAGTGAGCAGACTTCACAGAAACCCATTGATTTTGTGACTGGGGCTGCGTTCTGTAGAGCAGGCTTGATGGATGTCTTCCAGGCATACAGCTTTATCAGCAGCAAGTCTGGCATAATCTCTGCAACGGAAAACTGATTCTGCTACTGTTACATCACAATGTTTCTGTTTCTCGGTGCAGGCCAAGTTGTGTCAAACAAAAATTTTCAAAACCATTTGGATGAAGTCCATGAACTGGTCTTATCCAAAAATTTCATAAACCTTTTAACATTTGACCATTTGACCTCAGGATATAGGGTTATAGTAGAAGTAGCGTAAGGCCATATTGGATGTATTAGACTGGACTTGAAAGATAAAAAAATTTTTTTAAAAATCCAAGCCAAACTACATCAGCTCAGACAAGACTCAAAGTAGTCAAAATAATCCTAAAAGGAACAAACTGTGCAAACATGAATACATCTGCAGCAGTGCATCTGAGCCCTGGAGAAAAACACCTTCATGCATCTCTATGTGCTGGTATGTTGATTCAGTTCATATGGTGAGGTGGTTTGGAAGGCCCACATGACAGTGGCCAATGTTGACAGTTACACTGCAATCTGATCCTACCACCTAATCCTGACCAAATCCCTGAGGGTTCCTGTGAATGACTGTGTGGGACACAAACACACCCTTTGCCAGATCAAACACCAGGAAAACAACATTGGCTGACACACACACACACACACACACACACTGTCTCAGCTGCCCCAAGAGAATAGAGAACCTAATTAATTGAACTGTATCCTTAATCCACTTGGACCATAGCATTTAGAGAATGTGAAATCATCAAGCAGCTATAGATTATGTTTATTCCAGTATTCCATTGTGAGCCGGTCGCTATCCAGACAAGGGGACGGCGTTGATAAGAAAATAAAGGCAGCAGGAATGCCATGCAACACAGAGCTGGTCTTAGCTGCAACACGTCTCTTCAGTGCATTTACTTTATAACTTGTAGTTATTTTGTACACCTTATACAATAAAAAATAACAACTAAATGTGGTCATTTTTGGCCTGTTACAAAGGCAGCTGTTGTAAACAAATTTTTACCACCATTGACATATCGCTATGGCAGCGGCTGATGTTTGTGTATTGTTGTATAAAAGGCTCCCTGTGTGATGATGTCAGAGTCAAGACGCAGCAGCTGAACACAGCCAATCATTTCTTTTTCAGCAGTGTATTTCCAGTTCAATAAGGCCCCGAGACGATATTAAAGTATGTTGTGCGAATCCCCAGTGGCCCATATGATGTGCTGAAATGACTGTGCTTCTGATGATAAGCAGCAAGTATGAATATTAAACAATGTTGATGTTAACTACAAATCAAGCCTGCTAGCATCTGGGGAGTTGGTGGATAACAAACAAAAATAAAAAAATATATACATCAGAAAAAGCATGGCATGTACTCGGCAACGTGGCTCAGTTTGGTCCTCTGCATGTTGCATTTCAACAGCAAGTATAGTCCTCTCTCACTGCAGCGAATATTCATTGCAAGGCAGCATACTAAACGCTGGGGGGGTGTCCATGTTACAATATAATAACACAGATATGTAGTGTACAACCAATTCAATCTGTATGACTTTGTGTCATATTTAATATCACTCTGGCAGCATTTACTCTTTACTTTTTTTTTGTTTGTTTAAAGTGTTTTGTTACATATCAAGTCAAAGAAAAACATTATAGTCGTTTTTTTTGGTTTGTATTTTTTTTTTTTATACCAAAACCCATGAACATTCCAACCCTGTTGCACCAAAAAAAAAAAAAAAGATTATTGAAAATAATAATAATAATAATAATAAGGATCACAGATATTAGTTAATGACTCATATTAATAAGACTACTGTGGAATAAGTGAGGGATCTACCTCTTTTATGTGATTCAGAACAGGTTACCAGATACTGAAAAACGTATTGATGCAAACTCTTATAGAATATCAGATTTTTCTCCAATGTTAAATGATGTAAGAGATCCAGAAACCAATATTTAAATGTTGGAGGTTGTTTACCTTTCCATTTAAGTAGTATTAGTCTATGAAGTAGAAGAGAGGTGGAGGGAATCAATTTTTAGATTTTTGGTTAAAATGAAAAGAATGTGATATAATGTCAAATATTGCAATTGTTGCATCAGGTTCAATGTGAGACCCTGTTACATCACAAAGACTTTTAAATATAGACTGCCAAAGGTTTTTTTTTTTTTTTCAGTTTTGAACAGAACAATTTCATTTTTGTCAGCTTCAAGTTAGACCAATGCAGTCCGCGAACCACCTTGAATTGAATTACTCTATATCTTAAACAGACTGAGGATGAATGAATGTTGTGAAGTATAGATTGCCCTACATCTTCAGAAAACCCTGTGGCCAATTCTTTCTCCCATTTTCTTCTTTCATGCCAGGGGCTCCAAATTAGAGGAATTGATTACAGTGTATATTGTGCCAATTGTCCCTTTGGAATGTGGATATATGTCCAAAATAGTTTCGAGAAATGAGTCAGGTGGCCGGGAGGGGAAGCAGCTGAATGAAGAACGCAGAAAACTGTGAAGCTGGAGCTACTTGAAGAAGTGAGAGGCTGGAATTTTAAACTTGGCTTTTACTTGCTGACATGTCCTTCGGTGTTCTCAGTCTTTTTGCTGCCCGAAAATCCAAAGGTTGATCACTGATATACAGAATAAACATTACATTTTTTTTTTTTTAACAATAGGAGAATAAACTGATAAATCATTCAGTGATAGACTTCTTCTAAACTGCATCCATATTTTAAATGAATGTTTGACCACTGGGTTTAAGGACAGTTCAGATATAGGTCGAGACAGAGGTCATTTCAAGCAAAGCAAAGAGCATAAAGAAACAGATCAGCATGATATATTCTCAAGGCTGTTCTCAACTGTTAAGAGGAACCTTAAGCCAATACAGCAATGCACGTGCATTGGCTGTTCAGCAGTAACACTGAAAGTTAGGTAATGATAGTCTCCCATGTTGCTTGTTTCTCTGTAAAATATTCTTCCAGATACGCACAGTTTTTCCAGTTCCACATGAATGATGATAGTAAATTGTCTATAAGTGAAAAAAATGGGTATAGATTGAAAAAGATATAGATATTTGGGTAATATATTTATCTTTATCATTATTTATTCTGCCCCCTAAGTATATCGGTAGTGTGCTCCAATGTTGAAAATCTTGTTTTATTGAGTCTACTAATGGAGAGAAATTTGTTTTATACAGGTGCTTACAATTGTTAGTGATCCACCCTCCTAAGTATCTGAATTTGTCTTTACTTAATGTAAATGCTAAAGGACTTAGCACAATTTGTTTGGCTGCAGAAATAATGGGCATCAGCGCACTCTTCTGCATATTTACTTAACCTTTTAATGGGTCAGACACAGACAAAAGCGTGTCGTCTGCACAGAGTGACACTTTATGTTAAGAGTCTTCCCCTAATTGTAACATCATTACATATTGCAGCTGCCAAAGGTTCAGTTGCTAATGTAAACAATAATGGGGCAGTGGGCAGCCTTGCCTGGTTCCACATTAGTGTTGCTTTTAACCTCAGTCAAGGTGATACTAGAAATAGCAGTGGAGACACAAAAAAAGGCTGTGCCAACCTGATACCAGCAGTTTTTTTTTCTCCAGGAATCATTCTTGACTGTTTAGGAAGTTTACTGGTGGTTCATCTTTGCTTAATTTATTAATTATTGCTCCTTTAAAAAGATTTCAGCTCAAATAGAAGTTTTAGTTGTATTGGGATTTGATTGACAGGTATATACAACTGCTCACTTGCCTATCAAGTCAAACTTGGGAGTTTTTGTTTATTTAATAAAACACATTTTTTATGTTAAATACACAGTAGTTGGGGTTAATACGTTCCACTAAGAAGCCTGTATAATTATTTTGTGTGAGCCTTCATAAATTACTGCATGACAGAGTCAGTGAACTAGATTTTAGCTCATTAGCTCATCCATGACCCCATGCACTCCACCCTTTGGTCCAAATACAATGACTTCTGCCTCCAAAATCCCAACATGGTGAGGGCTAAATCACACTAGTAACAACAGTTTACAAACTAATGGCTGATGTTGCAGTTTGTATGTCTTTCTCTGTAATTACAGAAAGTCTCTAGTGTATATCAGTGATTTAGTGTTTGATTTTCAACTCCATCTCAGACAGGATGTTCATTTGTAATGTTGAGGTTTACGCAATGGCAGGATTTTGTGAGGGAACACCAAGGTTTAGTACTGAAAACATCTGTAAATATGTAATAAAAAATCATATTTTAGAGCAGTTTAGCTCAACCTGATCAAAAAGCTTTTATTGCCTAAATTCTTTCTTGTGGTTCAGTTGTCAGAGTGATCACAGTCCCTGTAATAATCCATCTGTCAGTCAATTCAGGCTTCACAAAAGGTCCCCCTCCTGTGTGGATGAGTTTTAAATTGAATTTGCTCCCTTGTTGATATTTAAATGATGAAGTGAACAGCTGCTTTATTACAAAAGCACTGAATGGACAATATGGCTTTTTGATCCTCTGGATACTGTTGGTTCTGAGATACAATAAGTCACTGCCAACACCGTTACATTTCTCTAGAGTATGTGTGTAAATGTAAAATTAAGCCTGAAAAACAGACTAATTTTTGACAGATTGTCATGTTTACGGACAACTATGGCCAAAGTAAAGCTTGTGCCAAAGAATTATCTATGGAAACTGTTGGCTTGTTCTAAAAAGCAGAGAAGGGAGACAAAGTGTATCCAATTAAGAAACAACAATAGCTTCCTTAAGTGCATTCTCCTGTTTTCATTTTCATTACAGCTGTTCCACTTAATGGAGTATGCATCTATTACTCCCTGTAAACACACAGTGCAGTGCTATTACTACAGCTATAGGATCCCAAACAACCTATAGAGCATTGTCAGAGCAGATGCATTGGAATGCTGCAAGCTCCCACTCACCTCTCTGCTTCTTGCTTTTCGGCCCACTCCCACCTTCCCTGACACTCCTCAGCCCTTTCCGTGCGTCGAGCAGGTCTTTCCGAAACATGGCTGAAGTCTGTCCTTATGCGGACCTTCAAAAACCTGCTAAATGCCTTCTTGCTTCCCAGAATTGGTGGCTTCTCCAAGGACTTTTCCTCAGGACTTTCCCATAACAAAAAGTCACACTGGTCACATCTTTGCTTCAGAAGATGCCTTTAAAGAGACTTCTTCCGCACCATGAAATGAGGCTTGGCCACCTTAAGATGGCTTCTGCACCTTGGATGTTTTCCTCCTCAGCCCATGTCCGTCTTTCCCACCCTCTTCCTGTATACCACCCTAACTTTGACAGCCAAATCCTGCTTTCTATTTCAAGCCCTGCATGGTACAACCCCTCCAGTTGTACAGTACTTTCCCTTTGCACCCCCTTTCAGGGAGAACTAACCCCCCCTTAACCCCCCGCAGTTATAGCAGGAGATTAAATACACTGCTACACAGAAACTGAACGACCTCTGGTTGTCCTCTGTGGGTCACTCTGCTTGGACTTAGGGGGGAGTTTTGAAACTCTAGCACATGGCAGACATGTTGTAATGCAGTGCTGATGATATTCTAAAGCAGCGTATACATTATGGGACAATGAGAGTTACGGGGATACCAGTGCAAGTGAGGCGTGTGTATTTCTGAAGTCTGAGTGCTCATAAACCTTGGAAGTGGTGGTGAAAATAACACTGCAGCCTTGCACCGGGTAAAAATAAAGTTGAAACTGTGCAAGTGAATAAATAAAGCATGACATATGGTATTCACTGTAATCTAAATATGAATGTGATTATGGATGATCAAGGCTGTTCACTGAGACCGCTGACCATAGACTAGCCCAGTCTGATTAGAGCTTCTTGTCCAGTGGAGTTTAGTCTTTACAGTAGTGTCACATAATATCCATATTGCGGGCAAAGAGAATAGCAAATAGGTGGTAGATACAGTATAATTGTCTTAATAAGATAAAACTATTAGGCTTTTTGAAACAAGTCCAACACATTGGAGAAGTAGCTGTTGCTGTGTGATGAATTAACAATGGAATAATATATATTAGCTTTTAATCGTTGGTGGTGTGTTCAAGCTACTGAGAATATTTCATCAAAAATAAGTTAATCTATTAATATTAATATTTCTTTCTTGTAATCAGTATAGCATTATTAGAGTACTGGCTGACCTTTTGTAAACTGCTCCTTTGTAAATAAGACTTTAGGTCGAATAGAGGGCCTTGATCTCTACTGTGTGAGGCTTTGTTTGATATAACACTGACCTGCTGAGACTGGCTTTTAAAGCGGTTTGTTGTATAACGCTTTTTTGTAACAGACAGTTCTACTGATGTTTTTGGGAAGAAAGGTTCAGGGCACACCTCACAAACAGTGACATCGTAGTGTTTCATCCAGTTGTTTTATACAGTGTATGTTCTTAACCTGTTTAACTACCTCAGTGTCAGTTTAGTGGTGCTTTAGATTAAACCTATTCCATGTTTAGCACCAAAAAGAGTAGCAACCAGTAGGCTAATGCTAATCTATATCAATAATAAAATATTTCTGCTGTATTCCTTTTTGATTGCTGTTAAGCATCTACTGTAATACTATTATGTTTAATACATGTGTTTTGGCTCATATTCATATTTCAGCCTTTTTTTTTGTTCATCTCAAATTTGCACACACACACCCCAAAAAAAGAAGAAAAGCATAAAGTATAAGTATGAACTTTATCTGTCAAGCAAACAGTAGACGATGTAATGAAAAAGCAGTGTCATACTTTTATTCACTCCATTTAAAGAAAATATGCTGGTTTGTAATTTGACTTGTGTTACTATGAACTCAATTCAAAGCTCCGATGTAGTAAAAGTATCCTAAAATACCAAAGGTGAGCAATATGTCACCTTTTCAGAGCTTCCATCAAACTGCTTCTCCAGCCTTTAGATGCCTGAGAGTAAGTTAATCAAAAGCAAAACACCAGAGGGTGACGTCAATAAAGACGTCTAGACTTGTGACACAGCACTTACTCTGGTTCCTGGTTGCACTGATCTCTCGGGGTGATATCTTAAAGTGACAGACCTCACTGTCTGACCGTCTCTGCTCAAAACTAGCCAGAACAGCCATTAAAAATATAACCTCACACACGTGCAAAAATACACACTGAACAGACACGCACGGATACACATCCACAGAATGCCCTCTGCCTCGACATACACTCATCGCCTCTCTTTCATCACACTGACCGTGATTGAGCGTGACAGCGCTGCATCTTGACCGTGTGATGCTATAATTATCTGTGATGTGTGCTGGTGCAATCGGAGAAGGGGGCCGGCGGCATCCACACATCACTAGAGCACGAGCCCTCTGGCCGGCACAGCACATACCACGCCATAAATATCCAGAAGGAGAGAAAGGGGAGCAGAGAGGGAAGAAGGAGGCAGGGGTCATACAGATACGCAGAGAGGTCAGGCCCAAAAAACAGACAAATGTGGATACACTGGTGTATAAAGTGTATTTCAGTGTCTACTATCGCTTTCCTAGATGCACAGCAAGTTCAGCCTGAAATATTAGGAATTTAAACCATGTGGTTGTTGCTGAAACAAGTCAAAGTATATTTGTTTAGGTCTAAATAGCAAACAACTGAATATAAACTCAACGATTGAGCAATTTCATTCATTCAACTACAGTAATGTATAGAAATATTACAATACAACCAGGATGTAGGTGAAATATGAAGTATTTAATGTAACTTCCAGGTGCTCTTATCATATCCTTAACTTTTTTATTCAGACATGAGATATGCTGCATAAATCTTCACTTATACTAGAATTCATTCAATCAAATGTCAAAGATGTCTCAGTATTTAGGCTACTTTTTGTAATGGGAATGGAACTCTGGACTGAAGATAAACTTAAGCCTATTTGGGCCACAGATTTTTTTGTTTGTTTTATTAGTAATGTGTACAAATTTCTTATATATTCTTGTTGTAAAGCAACAACTTTGCTGGGCAAATATAAAATACTTGCATAGTACTGTTTGTTTTTGTTGTGCGCATTAGTAAAACTTTCTTAAAATTATTCTCTTTGTCTTGTATAAGCTGGACGTCTAGCTTTAAGAAGTATAACTGACTCCACTAGCACAAGTTTTTTCACTTAATATAAGATGATGAGGTTGTACTGAATATCTGGCTTCAGTCGAGTAGGTTTTCACAGTATGTCTTGTACGAGGGAAATACCCAAATGAAAGTGAGGTGATGAGATGCAGATGAAAAGAAGGAAATGGGGAACGGTAATAGGTAATGAGGAACAAAGGTCAAAAAGTAGAAACTGACTGAAGTGGGAAGATCAAAAGTAGGAGAGCGAGGCAGCGAGACAGTGAGGTGCTGAGTGATACGCCAGCTGGACAGTGCGTGCCAGTTCACATAGTGCGAGAGCCTGTGACATGTGAGCTCAACTGTCAACTTTCTCCACGTCCAAAGGCACCAAGACCATGATGAAATCCACCCAGCGACACATCGAGCTCACTGCAAATTCAGACTGTGCATAACTGATCATGTTTGATTCTGTGGGGTCTGCCATTTACAAAGCAGAGAAAATGTACAATAGCTGTATGCATTTAAGGTGCACATTAAAAATGGGTATTTGCCTCATTTTGGGTTCTCATTATTTAAGTTTGCAAATTTGGACATTTGTTATTTAATGTCTCTTCTTTAATTTTTTACTTTTACAGTGACTGACCTCATGTAATATGCATTTCAGTGCATGTACAAAAATGCAGAGGGTTAGTTCTATGACGCTGGTTACAGCTTATCTTACAGTAAGTTACTTGAGATGGAGCAGAGTTGAGCTTTAAAAAGCCACTGAGGCCACACTGATGACTGCTGTCCTTATCGCGAAGAGATAGAGGTGACAAGATAAACGAAGAACTAACAACAGCGCTTTCAAATCCATCTGAGGTGTTGTGGCGCAGGAAACTATGAGTATATTCAGACACATTTTCACACAGTTCTGCAGCTCTCAGCTACCTTGAGCTAAGCTACGGTCAATGTTTCTATCCATTTGTTCTGGTTTATCTGCAAAGTTCAACTACTGGAGTGGAGTCACTAAAGTGCCTGCAACCGCCATTACAGCACTATGTATACTGACTCAAAATAATACTGACAATCCATATGTACCATTAAACTCAATATAGATCTGATGCAGTATCATGTGCCATATGTGACATCACAGTGATCTGGATTCCAGAGTCCCACAACCCCCATATGAGCTCTGAGACACCTCAGTGTGACACATGCCACTAGAGGTGAATACACTGTGTGTGTGTGTGTGTGTGTGTGTATATACATATCATATAGTATTTCATGAATTTAATGGCACTTGACAAAACTGAATTGAGGATTTAAAAGACTACATT
>JAPSES010000124.1:9224634-9263890 GCA_029822895.1 Maxillicosta whitleyi | reverse complement strand
TTTCTTTAAGTTTCTGCTCTTTTATTGTATTTATATGCTCTTTCTACTTGTTTTTACTACCACTCTATGTTTTTAACATACATCTAACCTGCCTATGGACAACAGATGGAAATTAGCAATTTACATATGTATGTATATGTTCATTAATGTGCACTGTCCTGAAAATAAAGAATATAGAATAAAGAAATAAAGACAATGGTTATGCAATAAAATACTAACTCGTATGTGTATCATGTGACTAAAACAGACAGAAAAAAAAAACATGGAATGCCTAAAAGTATTGTTTTTGTCAGTACGTCATAGATTTTGATGTAAGAACTGAAGCGATTTTAGTTATTATCAACAAAACATGGAAAATGGATAGATATCAGCTCTGAAATTAAACCATTATGACTTATTTTTGTTGTTATCATTATATTTGTCCAAACAAATGTACCTTTAGTCGGACCAGGCATTAAAATGAACAAGAAACTGAAGAAAACAAGGGTGGTCTAATACAATTTTCTGTGACTCTGTAGTTCAGCTATGCCTTATCAATAATCAGAAACTTTGAAGCAACTTTTCAGTTCTAATTGCAGAACTTTTACTTACAATGGAGTGTTTTCATAGTGTGATAGACAGGCATGTTTCTACTTTGGTAAAAGCTCTGAACACTGCTGCCTCTCTGCTTTGGGTATACTAGGATTTCTGCCAAAACTCGTTAGACACCGTTCACTTTTTGTGAAGGTATGATTGTGCTTCTGCTTTAATATCAGGAGAATAACTGCTCTCTATAGTATGTTCAATAAAACTGCTTTAAAATGCTCTCTCTTCACGTAGAAAGGCAGGAAAAAAGGGAGACTCAAAATCCACTGAGCAACCCTGCAATCTAATTAATAATTAATAATCAAATATTGACTTTTATTTATTGGATCTGAAAAACATATACATGGCTTGTGGTATCACTTTGAATGGACTCCTTTTCAGTGTGGTTTTTGCGCTTGGTTTTCCAGGAAGAACACACAGAATAATAGCTCTATTTCAGACTATCCTTGTTTTCCTTCAATTTCTTGTTGACTTGCAATGCTGGTACAAAGGTACATTTGTTTTGTTTGTTATAATGACAACAAAAATAGCTCATACGAGTTAAATTACAAGCCATTTTCCAGGGTTTTTTCAAGATAACCAAGATCATTTCAGTTCTTACATCAATATCTATGTCATTGTACTGACAAAATCTGTGCTTTTATTCAGTCCATGTTTTATTTTCTGTCTGTTTTAGTCACACGATACACACAGGAGTTAGTACTTGATTGCATAACAATTGTTACCCCCAAGGAGGTTATGTTTTTGCTGACGTTTATTTGTTTGTTGATTTGTTTGTTGGTTTGTGTACAACATAACTCGAAAAGTTATGGATGGATTTTGATGATAGGTTGGTAATGGCGAGATCTGGAAGTGATTACTTTTTGGAGGTGATCCGGTTCACCGTCTGGATCCAGGAATTTTTAAAAAGATTCTCTATTAGTTATTATTGACGCTATTGTAGTACTAACAAATGTCCACCAGATGGCAGTGGAAGTCCTGTTTTCTCATATAGTGTCTTCAAATGTGTGATCTGAACTGCGGTGCTTGACGGAGGTTTGCGCTCTCCGAGTGGTTTTCTAGTTTTTGATGGCTTTTGATGGTCTAATAATTTTTTCTGCATGGTTCAGTAAAGGTCAGTGCACATTTCTCAACAGACCAAATCATTTTCTACCTTTTCCTCAGACTTAAAAGATACTAAGTCTCTGTCAAATTTCATGTTATTAGAGCATTTATGATGAGCCAAATGCATTCTTCTATTTTATTGATTATACCTCAAAAAGTCACACAACTGCTTTTGGTGAAAGTGACCAGTATACTGAGGCTCAGAGTAAAAAGGAGGTCGCAGTTTATGTCAGGTGTGTCAGATTTCTATAGCGTTGCTGTTGTTGTCTCCATCCTCTGTCCAACTTCTGGACCATGACGCATCCACAATGGTTTGCGCGTCAGGTCAAAGGAAAACCTAGTACTTTTTGATTCAAGCTGTGAACCAAGGTTTATTTTTGGTCAAAATCTTCTGAGTGGTTGAAAATTACGTTCACGTATTGCATTGAGCTTTCAGTGAGCATACCTCAGTCACATACCTGCAGCTGTTCTTTGCCGTCTTGTATTTTTCCACCATTGTAGTTGATGTTTGAAGCTCCGCACTGAAAAATACAGCGTACAAAGACAGGATTCATAACTTTGGAAGAACTCTCAAAACTGAAACACTAAATCACAACATCAAAACAAAACTTAAATTCCCCAAGAAGCAAAGTGTTAGAGTCTGTTTTTGATGTTTAATTCTGGGGGTATCAGTGAAAAATTATCTTTCTCTTCTGTTTGTCCATTCTTCAGTGCAGTAAATAATTTCCAGCAGACTCTTGAATATTTGGAGCAAATATCAATAACACTTATATAATTCAGTTTAGCTTAAATCCTTAGGGAGGCATTCGCTCCGCAGCAAGGCAATCATAAAGCATAAAACAGACTTTTCAAGCCAAATCCAAGGTTTGAGTTTTGTCTGTCAAGCATTTATCTTACTTGCATTGATCCAGCAATGGAAAAAACATTCAGATCCATTATTTAAGTAAAGCAAAGCAAAATATACAGCATAATAGCTCAGTGCTCATTATATAGAATGGCTCACTTCCGTCATCCATTATGATTTAAATGATTCGATTAGAACTGATTTCTTTAAGCATTGTTTTAATGTTTTAGCTTGATGAAGAGCAGCCTTTTGTATGTACATCAGAAAGTCAATCTGAAAAGCAGTCAGCATTTATCTAACTGTGGTGTAAGAAAATAACTTTAGATTGCTTTGAAGTATAGAGGTGTAAACAAACTACATGAATAACGACTGTTGGTTAAGGTTAAAAATGTTCAGTGAAGTACATTTCTGCAGCACATTTAACATGGAAATTTAACGTGAAATTTGTAAGATAAGGGTTAGGTTTGAATCAGGGTGAGAGTCATAAAAATAGGTAACAGCAGTCTATAAATAATACCTTCTGATGGTTAAGTGTCATTTATTCAGTGTTTTTTTTTTTGTGTGCAAACACTGTTTTCAAAAGAATAATAAAGGACTTTTGATTTGTTCTCTCCCCTTCTTTCAGAGCACTGACATTATATATAAAATTCAGTGACTCACAGAACTTTATTTAACATCCTGAGGCATTAAATATTTTGTACTGTGCTAATCCTCTTAGCGTCACTCAATGTGACTAATTTGTACCATGGTCCATCTTTGTGTATAGCTGAAAGACAACTGGTGAATGTGCTGTCACTCCAACATGGTGTGAAAAGCTGCACTAACTGCTCGTCCAGAAAAAAAAAGTCTGACACTGTCTAGGAGATAAAATGTAGCCTTTTTGCCCAAATTATGTATGTACCTGTTTAATTTTCTGTGTTTATTATTGAAATAAGCTGCTTTTTAGTGCTGCTTCTGCTGGATATGGTGGCAATTCTAGGAAAACTATTATGTTGTGGGTTAACTATTTCTGTTCCAAGAATGTCATTTTGGTATTTAACTACAGAAGATGGAAAAATGTTATTTTGAGAAGACATTTTGTGATTTCAAACACTCCTCCAACTGTGAAAACATGGTCTCCCATGGTCCAATCTGAAAACGTGTCTGTCTTTACGCAGAAGGCAGATTACTTACACTTGTCATAAAAAGCGCTGATGATGATAGACCTGCTGGTGTACAGAGACCAGATTCTTGTATGAGATGCATCTGCAATTTAAGATAGTTGAAAGAGTTAGAGGCTGTAAGCTAAAAAAAAAAAAAAACTCATTATCTCCTAATGTTTTGACAGACATAATGTTTTTACAGGACAAATGCAGACATCAGTGCGGTGAGAAGGCATCTATAATCTAGTCGGCACAATGCACTGTTTTAAGAGGCTCTTTTCTTCCTGAATATATTTTTAAATGACATTGGCACTTTGTGACAAAACACAAAAACACTGGGTTCAGTTTACAGGAAGAGGCTTTTTGATCTTGCAGCAAAAAACACATGTTGAAATCTGCAAGAGAAATATAGATTAACTGAATTATTATAACTAAATATTACTGAAATATTAACTGAAATGCACAAAATTACAATTTGCTTATAATCAGTTTTCTGCCCTTTATGCCATTAAGTGTTTGTTTTTTTTTCTTCATTTTTATTCCTTCCATTTCCTCTTCCCAAGTCACCCTTAGGGGTGATAACAAATCTGTCTCTCTGAAAAACATTTCTACTATGATACTATGATACTATTTGTACTATGATACTATGATACTATTTGTCAGGACTGAAACTGCAACAAAGTGTAACAACAGCCTTACGGCATGTAAGTACTCTGACTCCAACCTCAGAAATGAACTGGCTTTATCCAGTTCTGCGGCGCTTGTTTTAATAAACATACATCATTAAGAACTTGACAACTGCTAATTTATAAGAAAATGTGTATGTGGAAAATAAAACACATATGTTTGTATACAACTGGGAGCCTACGTTAAAGGTCACTCCATGTTAAGGGTGAAAAATGTGGGCCCTCAAGATTCAATTGCATAGAAAAAAGCAGTTCATTGTGTTTTGAGTGTGTACCTATCAGTTACAGCTAAATTGATTACACTGTAAGTAACTGGGCTATAAACTCACAGAAGTTAAATGTTGAGACTGGAACACAGGACACTTCTCACCCTCAATGACCACTTTCTTGGCTGCACATTAAAAGGGGAAGGGCTGGAAAACAGCAGAGGGAGCTGTGATCACCCTGGTGGTGCAGAACACCATTCAGTCCAAAATGATGGTATCTTAAAAAAACAGAACAGAAAGTTAAGTTTAATGGCAGATAGTCTAGTAGGTACTAATATTCTGCTGATTCACTATAATAAAAAATAAAAATAAAAAATAAAAAACCGCAAAGAAGAATGTTGCATTGCCATTTCCAACAATAATTTGTTTAAATCTATCTCTACTGTACTGGATGTAAGGGTGCAATGGAGGGTATTTGATTTGATTCACAGTGATTCTTTCACTTCCTGGAACAGAACACTGAATGCACTGATCAAGGTTTTCCACTGTAATTGAGATGCCACTGTATGCTTTTAAATGCCGGATGGTGTTTCATGTTGTTGGGAAAAATGTCCCACACATCCACTCCCCCTGAGTACAGGCACAGATATGAGGGACGTGTTTAAAGTTATCCCTCTGCCAGTCACCATGTTCTCTGTTCAGTGGTGAATCTTAGTCCTGTCCTATTTTTAACATCTGTGACTTCATTGTTCAGTACTTAATGGTACTCTGTTGGCGTTGGTGTTAAACTACATTAAAATCATGTCATTTATTTTTTACCGAGATTATCTCCTTTCCCACCCTCAGAGGCCAGAAACACTGCATGTTATGTAAACAATACATTTTCATTATGTATTAACTGTGTGATTTGTTTTGCTGTTCTAATGTCTTTTTTTTTTCTTAAACAAAGTTGACGTGGTCTTTTAAAACTGCAATAAGATTTCTCAAAGTAAATTATTCTGGAATTCTGTTCCTTTATGGAAACATTTAGGCTACCAGTATGTTTACATTCCTCTCCAGATGTAGCTCGTTAGCTAGGTTAGCTCTGGATGTTTATGGTAAATTTGGTTACCTGCCTATAATACCTGCCCTGAATAAGTCACAGGTTATTACCTCACGGGAAAAGTGTCCTAGCTTACAAAACAACGTTGAGGCAATATTATTAATAAATACACTAGTACAACAGCCTAATTTTTTTCTGATATTATGTCTACTTTACTTGTGCTGCTAGCTAAATAGCTACACATGACACAACTAGCTAGCTTAAATTAAAGAAGTAGGACAACTTTACCGGATAAATGTCTGTAATTTCTGCTCTTGCTTGTGGTCCCTCTGCAGATAACAGAGTAAAAGATGTAAACTCTTGGGCAGCAAGATACTTTTCTAACAGCAAACATTTTGACAAGCTATAGAAAATGCACAGGTGTTGTCATTACATAATAATGGCAATTATCCCAGTAAGCTCAGACTGTGACAGCAATGACTTGGCATGCACACAGCAGGACCCTGAGGCTGAAACTGTGAGAGAAAATTAGAAAACTGTTCATTTATAAACACATATGTGCTCTGACTGTCACACCAAAAAGATAAGGTTTATCAGTCCTTATTTAATGTGTTAGTGCCCTGTAGTTACCACATGTGACCACAGTGGCCGCTGTTCAGTCACTTTAAGGGTGGGTTTTACTTTAAAAAATTTTTTTTTTTTTTTTTTTTTTTTTACTAAATCTGACATACAAGGTCCAATCACTCTCGTATATTTCAGTCATAAAGAACAACGTACCATTTATGATAATATTACACTTTTTTAAATCACAAAAATCACAGGGAACCTCAGTTTGGTGTATCTTGAGTGAATACCTGGAGAAATTTCAATAGTAGGACATGTACTTTTTACTACTCTTGGCATATAAGAATTAAAGGTCATCACAAGGAAGTGGCAGAAATGTGGCCTTGTACATGTAAAACATTGGCTGAACATTGCAATGGAGAAGAACTGTTCTCTGTGAAAAATCTGACATTTATTCTGAGGACTAAAGGCTCAAACTTCATTGTCCATCTATTCCTGTAAGCACATTTACAGCGGTACAAAATATAATTTCTATAAGCCTTTCTAAAGTGCAATAGAATAAAAAAATTAAACAAAAGTAGGATAGACCATACAGTACAGACACTTAGCAGCAGAACAAAGAGACATCTGCAATAGACCATAAAGTGCAATAGTCTTGAAATTAATATGAACTCAAACTGAGCAAAATAAGGAGCTTTGAGCAAATATGGATGAAATGAACTTCATTCCAGAGAAGAAATGAAATAGAATTAACATAACAATGCTTCTACTTTGTGATTTTCTTTTGCTTGTGTATGTTTGTAATGTATACTTGAAAAGGTCTTTAATTAAAAGTTTCTAAAAAAAATTAAATATACAAATCTAATGATATGCACTAGAATGTTAGGATCATATTATGTAAAACCAGAGAAAAGCACCAGCTAAGAAGGCAGGTAATATTAAAAAAAAATAAAAATAAAAAAATACAACCTTGAATTTCTTTAAGTAAAGATGCAAATTTATGAGAAAAAAAATGGATGTTGTCAGTTTGCTTTGATAAAATACTTGGACATTCTCTAGGATTAAAGAAAAAAACTCATACATTAATTACATTATAAGGGGGGAAAAAAATCCAAATCCAAAAGATAAGGGAGAAACCTCCTGAGACAGTGTTTCTACAGCAAGAAACATTACATTCCAGTATTAGAAGTGATTAAGTGAAAAATTACATTTAGTTCTGACTCACAGGCTTGTCCATAAACAATTGAACAGTCTTTACTAGACTATACTAAAGGTAGAAGAGTCAATAAGAATAGAACTTCCTTTTTGGGTATGCTGCAGTTGTCCCTTGTCATATTAAATGTAGTTTCTTCCACATGGTTATTAAAACACACTGCTCAGCCATTTGACTTTAATGAGATTAGCTTTTACTGTGAGGTTATTTAAACCACATAATGCTTCTCCAGGGTCACAATAAATATACTTCTGTCCACATTACAGCCATTTTTCACCAACATCTTCTATTGCTGTGTTCAGATTTTCTCAAGATTTTCAGTGCGGTTCAGGTCTGGACTCTGCAGTGGTCAGTCCATATGTGAAAATGATGTCTCATGCTCCACTCTTTCACGATTTGAACCTGATGACTCCTGGCGTTGGCATCTTGAAATACGATGGAGGAAAAATGGAATTCATGGAAAAACCTAGTCATTCAATAAATTCACGTAGTCAGATGTGACACATATAACGTCATTGAGCGTAGACTTAACCAACCTAGTGCCTTAAAGCTTGTACTGTAACCACTAAGCATGATGGGTAATCACTCTGAAACCACAGCCCACTGTTTATATGCTCCATCAGTCTGATGGTTGTTTAAGAAATGAGACGCTACTCACTGCATCAGTTAGAGTTCAAGAACTTTTGAAGCTGAGACATATTAATCACAGACAGTATGACAATAAAATTAAACTTGGGTTGAATCATTAGCTTTTAGCAGGGCTTCACATATGTGTCACAACCTTCATTACAGGAACAACGCGGTCAGTTCAGACTCATGTTTTTTGAGGGAGTCTCTGGCATGTTACATTACTGATAAAAACCCAGGATGGTTGCACCCAAACACAAAAATATTTATCTGAGAAGAAGTCAAGGCCAGTCATATGAAGAAGTCACACTGGGCATTTTGTTTAGTGAAAAACCAGGTGTGAGGTGATAAGTTCGAGAAGTGAAAGCAGTCACAGCTTCTCCAAATGTATGAAATCAATGAACGGATTTAACACAAGGTTTAACAGTTAAAGTCTGGGGAAGAGAATGAGAAATTTATTTAATGCAATACAATACAAGTCAAGACTGAACTTCTCAATGCATCTGTGTCTTTCATTAGTAATGCACATGTATAATATGTGCCAGTGGCTTATTTCTTGACATTTGTTGCAACTGTAACAGCCAAACCACCCGTAAGTAAATCTGCATGTCACAAAGGAAGTACATTTCTCTTGACACTGTGTGAACCGGCCGCAGAAGAAGATAATGCAGCTCTCAGCTTTCAAGGCCGTTCTTTGTTATCTTCTGTTGTGTACTGGCTACAAAATTATTTTGCTTGCTGACTTCATTCAGAACCAGATAGCTGCAAAGCAAAAAAGGACTGAAACAAACTCAATTTTCAGACTAACTGTGCCTCTCTAAATCAGGAAAAGAACTCTTTTTTTTAGTTGCACCTTCGAGGCATTTTTGATCCAGAAGTACAGTCATGGTGTCCCGCACTGTGTTCGTCCTGGGCCTGGTGTGGGTCTTCACTCTGGCAGAGGCCTGCTGCACAGAGGAGACTCCGAGGGAGGAGGTAGTGTCCTGGCTCAGAGAACGAATCCTGGACAGCCTCGGCCTGGAGAAGCCCCCTGCAACTACAGAGAGGGGTCCAGAAGAGCAAACGATGAAGCCATCCAGGAGGCGCCCCAAGAGGAGCAGGACCATATGGGTGGACAAAGACATCCATCTGAAGCAGGACACATCAGAAATTATCGTCTTTCCGAGTTCTGGTGAGGGAAGCTGATCTTTCACCCTCATTTGTTTAAAGTATTTAATGTCAAAATCAACATCTATTGCATTAATACCTTCAGTTGTGTAGTAACTGGGTTGGATGGAGGTGAATATAAATAGGTCTAGGAGAGGAACTATTATTTGCAGAAAACAGATTCATTTATCAGTATGACAACTCAATACTTCCAATGACATGATGAAATATTAGACGTCAAATTATTACCTGATAAAATGAACAGATGAATGAAATGCTTAAAGCACTAGCAGCACAACTTTTTATATTGATCTTGTCTGTTTTCTTCTTGCTTTACATATTTTAATCCATACAGACCCAGAGCTATTTTGGTGCTGGTTCCCAAATGGATTTTTCTATATTTAACATTTCATAAGTCATTTACCTCTATTTATTTTCATATTATCCTCTTCATTTTGGTCATTTTATTTTAGATGTAATGAAAACTCAAAGTAAATTCAGAGATTATCGTATCAAAATAGACAAAACTGAAGAAAAAGTCACTATTCCAACAAAATGTACAATTAATTAATTAACTGAACATAAACAAAGTGTATCCATCCACTGTCATTGATCCAACTCCATGGGTTTTACTGGTGAATGGTCAATGTTGTAGAAAATGACTGTGTTTTCACGGTCACTATGAACGTCCAAATGGGTCATATCTGATGAGCATGAAAAGATGAATAACTGCATTTTACACCAATTATTGACATGCATTGATATGATTAATGACTCTAAAGTTATTGCATTTTGCATTTTTTTTCCGGCATTGTTGAAGTTTAAAGTGCAATGAATGCATATGCGTTTATTATTTAAGTATATTGCATAGATTATCAGTAGAGACCAAAGAACTTACAGCACAAGCAAATGTTCAGTTAAACAATAATAAATCTTTTCTTTTTACTGTCATACACTCTTTCTTATCGGTTCTTATGTTTTTGTCATTTCATGTTATTTGTGTCGTATGAGGCTGTAAGTAATGATTGTTTTTAAAGATTATTTTCCACAGTTGACCATGAAGTTTTTGTTTTTTGTATATAAAATGTCAGGAAAAGATGAAAAATATCAATTAATATTTCATGACAAATACCTAAGATGATATCTCAAAGGTCTCAGATATTTTCCATTTACTGTCAAAACAAAATATTCATATGTAAGAGGAATCAATTAATCCCAACAATAACTATAATATAATGACTTTGCAGTTCTATATTGACCGTCGTGTTAAACGTGTTCAGTGGATAAAGCTGTTTTTCAGATGATCGTCGGTTAAACTGAAGTACTGTGACTGTGTCCTTGTGGGCAAAGACGGGCATTAAATCCATTATCTGTTTTACTTTCCCCCCAACATTAAATAGCCTTCACATTAATATAATGGTAGACTATAACGGTGTTCAAAGGAAAATGAGACAATCTCAGTGAATCTAGTACAGTTTCTGTATTGATCACAGCCCAGTGAATCTTCTTGTGTGTCATCCTTTTTATGACTGTAGGAGTCTGAGGCGGACCAGAATGGTTCCATAAAACTACATAAACCTGTCTGACTGCTATCTAATCTTATTCTTTCACAGACTCATCCTGTTCCACTTCTGACTCCGAAGAGACCACCAAGGGCCCCTTTACGTATTACTTCCAACTGTCCATTAACAGACAGGAAGTCCAGCTCACATCTGGCCAGCTTTGGTTCTTCGCAGGTCAAGGGGTCTCTGTGAATTCCTCAGCCCCCCTGTTCATGCTCACATCATCCCAGCAGCTCCTTCCGGCCGCAGAAGCTCCGTCACAGACCACCTCAGATGGTTGGACCACATATGACTTTGAGCAGACCTCTCTGGACTCCATGTCTGAGGGGTCCTTCCTGGTCCAGATCCGCTGTCCGACCTGTCAGTGCCGCTCAAGTGAGCCAGACAAGACCCCTTTCCTCCACCTCCACGCCGAGCCCCGGGGTCGGGTCCGCTCCCCACGCCAGGCACCTGTCACCATCCCCTGGTCCCCCTCGGCCGTAGACCTGCTCCAGAGACCCTCTCAGGAGCAGCACAGCGACTGCCATCGGGAGGCCATTGTCATCAGCTTTGACGAGCTGGGCTGGGACAGCTGGATTGTCGACCCCAAGACCCTGACCTTCTACTACTGTCAGGGGAACTGCTCTGCCTCGGACCGGACCACTGCCTCCCTGGGCATCACACAGTGCTGTGCCCCGGTCCCAGGATCCATGAGGTCCCTGAGGATCATCACCACATCTGATGGAGGATACTCATTCAAGTATGAGATCCTGCCCAACATCATCCCTGAGGAGTGTACTTGTTTCTGAGCAAATGTGTTCATAAATGTCCATTTCATCCATCATAGTTTTTTTTTTTTTTTTTTTCACAAGGGAGACCAGATCCAAACAAGACAAAGGCTATGTTTGAATGGAACAGTGTGGGACAAGACACCAATGCTCCTTTAACCCATAAAGACCAAGGGCTACTTTTGTGTCAGCTCCTAAATGACTTTTTCTCTATATCTAACCTCACAAATGATTTATCACCATTACTTATATTATTTTATCATGTAGATGTTCATAAAAGCTCAATAAAATTCAGCGTTAATATATCAGAAGCAGACCAAACCGAAGAAAAGGGGACTTTTTTGAGTCAAATATGTCAATAATTGAACATAAACCAAGCAACTTTATCCAGTCATTGATGGGTTTTACTGGTGAATCAATGCTGTAGAAGATGATGGTGTTTCCACGCTTA
Organism: Maxillicosta whitleyi; assembly: GCA_029822895.1. NCBI lineage: Eukaryota > Metazoa > Chordata > Actinopteri > Perciformes > Neosebastidae > Maxillicosta > Maxillicosta whitleyi. Next base: position 9,251,951 of record JAPSES010000124.1, on the reverse strand, counting down.
CTATGAAACTTCTGAAAGTCCAATGGAGTCATATCTGATGACCATTAAAAGATGACAAACTGTATTTTACACCAGTTATTTACATGGATCGATAGGATTAGTTGATCAACAGGTATTAAAGAGTTTAGATCAGTAGATGGTTTTGATCATCAGTGGAGGTTAGGGTGCATATGGGTCCCTTAAAAACAGCGGTTACACAATCAGCCTGCAGCATGACAGACTTTCTGCTATTAATGTTGGTACATTTTTAGGTATTTATATTAAATGTAAAATTAAAGTTAATGAATGACTAAAAATACTGGTATGTCACTGTCTTAAATACAACATCCTTACGTTGTGTTTCAATCAGAAGCTTGGCAGACATTATTCAGTCTTAAAACTTCACTGAAATAACAAATAAAATGTGACTGCATCATACTGCTTGTCCTGTGTTCACATCACAGTACTATATGGGAGTAGACATTTTCTTTTTGCACATTTGAATGGAAACCTGACTATAATCTGCATTTTCCTCATGTATTCCCCTCAAGATCAAAACAGAAGGTTGTTAAATTCTAATGTATACATTTGATATGAGTGAAATAAATTCAGTTGAAACTGAAGTATTGGACATACACAGATGTCAGAAATCCCAAAATCTCTTTACACATGGTTGAACTTTGTCATTGATCTTCAAAATGGATAAATCTCAGCACATTAATAGAAAGTTTTGCAACCAGATGTCAAGTCATTCCAAGACAGAAAAAATGTAAATATGGATGAAATGACTAACATTAATCTAATAGTTTTCATTTAAATAAGTAAATCTAATAGATTGTTTTTATTTCATCTTCAGTAAAACCTGCATTTTAAATTGGCATTGTGATTGTCACCTCTAGAGGGCAGTGTGGGTCTATTCTGCTGCTGAGGGTTTCACCTCAGCACCTTTAGTTTTACAACTGCATGACTGGTTCCTGTCATTTCATATCATTAAACCATATAATATGGCAGGAAACTCACTTTAATTCATATCAATAAGCAGCCCCTACCATTTACAAAATAAGGCACCCCATTTTTCCTCTATTTCCATATTTGGTAACTGCCCTCACCTGCCCAACCTATGTTTTTTTTTGGTACCCGAGCATCGTTAATATGCTTTAAGGCAGGAAAAATATGGTCTACACAGAATATTCATGTTCAAATATATTTATTTACTCTGAAGACAAAATAATCTCTACAGTTACAAAAACTACAAAACTTGCAATAGAAAAAAAGAACAAGTACCATAGTCAAAATGGAATGTCGTACCTTAAAATAAAGGGGGGGAAATTAAAACAAAAGTGAGATGAGATGATTATATGACTACAGCATCTTACAGCTCTCTGGCAATATTTAATTTCCAGTCAAAAACCATAAAGTTGACCGACAGACAAATGGGTTTCATCTGTTTACACGGCACCAGGCTGTGTGTCAGTTCCGTCCTCAGCAGGCAACTGTCATCCTTTCCTCAGCTCGGTTGTGTCTTTTGGGAGTTTTTTTTTTTTCCTCTTTGGGATGCATGAAAAGCATCCATGTTTTAGCACACACAAAAAAAAAAAAAGAAAAAAGAAAAGCAGGAGGAGTGGTGGTGCATGTCAAGGATGGAAAATATGGCTCACCGAAGAAGAATGTAAATTTGAAAAGACAAGGATGGAATTTTCTTTGTTGACAGGAGCCCAAAAGACAGATGTTTCCAGCTGGTTTCAAACAAAAAATGATTTTTTGTTTTAAGCTTTTCTGCATGATGAGCATTGATAATCAGTTATACGACATTATTTAGGGAAGAAATTTACTTAATAGCCAACTGTCTTGATTAGATGGCAGATATGATGCTAATGCTTCCTTCTAAACAAGTCCTACAAAGACAAATCTACAGCTTTGGTCACTTTGTAGCAACATAAATGGAGTATTTTAAATGATACGATTGTACTACTAAAAAAAAAAAAAAAACAGAAAAAAAAACAGAAAAAAATAAACAAAAAAACTATTCTTGGCATATTTCTGGACGATAAAGAATTCAAGCATTTCCCAGGTAAACATTTTGGCCGATTGGAGTAAATATACAGGCGTAAAAATGTGTCGAACATATCTGAAATATTGTGGCTTCTGGCTGATAAACACATATAATCCCCAGACGTCAAATCTGTTTAAATTAAACATGAAAAATGACTCATCTAATACAGGTTAAGCCGCCCTCTCGCAAGAAAAAAAAAAAAATGATGCTACTACACGCGCTCCAGAAATGACATAACCCAAGGCAGTAATGTTTGAGACAGACTCTGAGACCAACACCAAACAGACTGAAATATTAGCATTTGACAATATTTTTTTTTACAAAACGAGACTCTTTTGTGTTGAAGACAAAAAAAAAAAGTCCACTTTGCCAGGGGAGTTTAGAGCTTACAATAATCCTTACAAGGTCTCGGATGAGGATTACTGCACGGCCACAAAAACACGGAGTGGGCAAAAGAACAGGGTGTAGACAAGATTTGTAGCCGAAGGCACAGTCGAGGTTTGGAAGGTCGGCAAGCAGAAACAGGAGATGTGGCAGGCTTTCAAGTTTACAAGACGTGGAGATGAACAATTTTGTCACAACACAGCTCGGTCAGCGCTCGTCTGTCTTTCTTTACTGACCCCTAATACTGAAAGGCACATTTCTATTATCCGTCCTCCTCACACACAAACACACACTCGCAAACACACACACAAAACACACGCTTTGGTCTCCCTCAGTGGTCTGACTGCATTCCCATATGTGCTTCCCCCGTGTGTTTAAGGCCAGTAGGAATGGAAGGACAGACGTTTGAGGCAGGAAGCACGTTCAGGCATGTATTCCTAAGGAGACAAACACAGGAGAATTCAGCATGAACAGGATCTTTACTAAATGTCGGACTTAAGCCCTGTGGTAAAAATCATGAACTCATCCAAACTAGAGTTTAGGAAAGTTCAGAACAGGGTTGAATGCTGGCAAGTTTTGTTTTTTTGAGTTGAGTTTTACAATTTTAGTTTTATGTTCCCAGGCATTATGAAGAAAAGTCATCTCTAAAAGGTGACAAAAGGTCAAATAAATACATAAATGATGATTGAATTGATTTTCAAAACCATCGTTTTCTTATATTATGCAAAGCTATTTTAAAACAGAACAAAACCTTTTTGGGCCCAATAATTAAATCCTGTGTAATTAGTGCCAAATAAAAAAATAAAAATAAAAGGCTCAATATGGTTTTAGTTGTTGGTATGGTTTTAGATGTTATGTCATTCACATTATTGCAGCAAAGTTTTTTTAGTATCTTATTACTTATCTTTTAGTCATTTTTTCACTACTTTTAATCTTTGTTTTGATTAACTTCAACAGCCTCGGTTTGAACTAGTTAAGTAGCTGTTCATCTACTAACACTGAAGTCCATCCCGTTACAGAAAGGCTAAACATTATCCATGTCTTGCTTCTTCATGTGAGGATTTAATGATTTGAATCTAAATGGCATTTTCTCCATTTACATAGTAAGATATTGCATCAGAAAAGGTTGACAGTAGATTGTGGCTCACTTGAAGGTGTTTTTCCTTTTTTCAAAGTAGATTTATATTGCTTAAGGGGGAAAACTACCATTTAACTTACATAACTGATCTTCCGTTTACCTCGTGTCTTCCAGTTGCCTAAAGTAACTACATGTATGATGAAATTACTTATGCAAGAACAGAAGGACTACATTCCTGCTGGGTGTTATGTACCTTTCTCACTGGTCTCTCCTTGCTTTTCCTGGGCAAAGTTGAGGCGGTTCTGCTCGGCTGCTGTCTGTGCGGCTGTGTTGACCTCAGGGCTGCTGCTTCTTGAAGGGCTTCCTTCATCTGCTTGGTAGGCCAGGTCCAGGTGCTGCTGAGCCAGCTTCAGGTGCCTCCTCAGACGCTCCAGCTCTGAGGAGGAGGGGCCCTCGTCCCCGAAACTCTCACGCCCAGAGTCGCCCATGGGTGAGTCCCTCAGCTGTCCTTTAAGTTTCTCCTTCTTCATGGTTGCGTGGTAACCTGGTGGGGCGGTCGGAATGGCCCGTAATGAGTGTGTTGGCTGGGCGCGGGGGGTAAGGTTGGCCCGTCTGCGGAAAGTTTCGCGGATGCCTCCGATCCCCAAATGGAGCATTTCCAAGATGGTGAGGAGCAGGCAGAGGAAAGACACAACGTACATCACCATCAGGAAGATGGTCTTCTCAGTGGGTCGGGACACAAAGCAGTCCACGGTGTGTGGGCATGGTGAACGGGTACAGACATAGGACGGGATCACCTCAAAGCCATATAGGATGTACTGGCCAAAAAGAAAGGCCACCTCAAAGCCAGAGCGGCACACCAGCTGGCACACGTAGACTTTCATGAGCCCATCACGCAGAATCCGCCGACGGCCATCATGCTTTTTCTCTGAGCCTTGAAAAACAACAAAAACTGATTAGTATCTGAACTAGGTCATACTAAAGTTACCTTATGATGCACTTCCAATTACTACAGATCATTAAGTCAGTCAAGAATAAAACAGTGTCTTTGTATGTTTGTGTAAACCAAGGATATCGTATACATCTGACTTTCTAAAAACAGTAACATATTAAACCTTTAATGACTAATGGTGCTGTTCAGTAACATCTCAGGCTTTAGGGGTTACGATGATTGCTAGCATAGAGGGTAGAGATTGTCAACACTTGAAAAAGTCTGTAAAGATGTGATAAAAATGACTGAAAGTATTTATAAACAGATAAAGGTTCAGTCTGCAAAGTCTTACTAATATCCTACAAAAGGAATTGTTGCAGCCAAATGACCACCCCTCATCTCCAACATGTACAGTAAAAATCTTAAAAAAAAAAGAAAAAAAAAAGGCCTCACTAGAGTCTGTGTTTATTTTGTCTTTTGGGGGATTTTGGTCAAGAGGATAATAACTCTGGTGGCACTAAGACAATTTAATACTGGATGCCATTCAATAGATAAGAAGACAGCCAAGTTCATTCTAGGCTACTGTACAACAGCAGATAACAGCTAAAATTACTCACTCTAAAAGAAAAACAAAAAAAAACCCAGCCTTTTTATTTATTCAGGCAAATAAATCACCCTAAATCTCTTAAAATCTTACACCAACCCTTTAAAAATAAGTCAACTATGAAACACAAGCCAATGTTTTATTCTGGTGACTTGACTTGTAATACTTTCAGCCTACTTTTGTCTGCTTTGTCAGGCTTCTCTGGTTCAATCTCTTCAGCAATCATGGGATCTTCCTCTCCATTGTCCTCCGCCTCCTCATAATCCCGAACTGCTCCTCGACTGACAATGGGCATCCTGCGAGTATTTTTCCGGTTCCGGACGGGCCTGTACTCGCTGTCATCCATGCGAGCGATTTTGTGCATAGCAAAGCCCAGGTACATAATTGTGGGAGTGGTGATCATGATGACCTAGACAAAATGTACATATTAGACAAATTCAGCTTTGACAATCTTAGCCCAAGCAGTTGAAGGCATGTGGACTGGGGCTTATTTTAAAAAGAAGTTCAAAAGGTACCTGAAAAATCCAGAATCTGACATGTGAAAGTGGTGCAAATGCATCATAGCACACATTCTCACATCCAGGCTGTTGGGTGTTGCAGATGAATTTACTCTGTTCATCATAGTAGATGGTTTCTCCCCCCACGGCTGTCAACACGATGCGGAAGATGATGAGCACCGTCAGCCAGATCTTCCCCACAAAGGTGGAGTGGTTGGAGATTTCATCCAGCAGACGAGTAAGGAAACTCCAGCTCATGGTGCCAATGTGACCAGTGAGCTAAATCAGCTCTGGATGGAAAAATGAGACATAAAGCTGATGTAATGAACATACACTTTGGTCTGTTTATGCATTTTTGCTGCTTATTCTGGACTTATACAAGGTCCAGGCAACACACTCATACAAAGAATCTGAATCAGCAGAATAAAGAAAAACAGAAAAACTTCTACTCTGCAAACTAAAATGCAACATCAAACAGAAAAACCATCGTACTGAGACTTTTTATTGTTTTCAACCAACTTCTGATGCTGGATCAGTTAGAATCATCTTTCTCTTTAATGTAATATCATTGGAAATTCTAAATATTTTTAAGTTTTTAAATTGCAGTACATATCTTTTTTTCTCCTTTTCCATGACCCGGACCCAAATAAGTCCCAGATGATAAGATGAATTAAGAACTTTTCTGTCATCTTTTAGGTACATTTTATCTGCATTCTTGCCTAAAAAACTAAATATTTCAATATTTTGTGGTTTTACTTGACATTAGTCATGAATATTTGAGGAAGTATTTTTTTTTTATATTAACTAATGTTATATTTCAATGGCATGCCTTTAAATTTCGGAAATGTTCTGCAACTTGGCCATAAAGGAAACGTTTAACTGGGGATCAGTTATACTTAATGACCAAAACTCTCTTATAAAACCTGAAAGAACTCATTTGATATTTATCATTGCAGTTATCCATAAGAATATCTAAATAATAAAAACTTATATACCAGTCCTACTTTCACATTTACAACCTAAAATGTTGTAGGCAAAACTGTCCATTGAGAAAATAAATGGCTGTTTAATCAGTTGAAATAGTTTAGCATTATATCAGTCTAATGTTAGTCCTAAGTTGCAGCCCTATCTGCAAACCTCAGCTGAAAATATCCACAGGAAAGGAATTAAAAGAACTGATAAAGGCAAGAACAAGGGGTTAGTGAATGAAAATTGATGCTTAAATCCTTTTTTGGTTAGAAAAGTGTACACACGCATCATCGCATCTACACAATGATTAAAGAATGCAAGTGCAAATACTGCATGCGAGTAATCTAGATAAACCACAACCACATGGCCGAGATATGAACACAGCCATGAGCTTTGTTTTTAATCAGACACAGATCTCAGAGACACGCAGGTATCCAAGTGGAAACTGCACAACAACCTGTAAACCACTGGTGTTGGTCAAAAATCGCACTAGTTTGGCAACTCTGCATTCTTACACCCACCCCCCTGTGCAATGCCAGGCTTCGGCTGCTTAATCAAACATCAAAGTGTCGGCTGGCAAGTTACAGCTAGCTGTGAGAGGAACCAGAGTGTCTGTGGACTACAAGAATTAGGACTTTAAGCACTGAATGGAGCTCGGGGATTTATTTCCTGTTGGGCTACCAGACATGATTCTTTTAAATGATTTAAAACCATAATCTGATACCAAAGCAGGGGCAAAAACACAATGCTGGTATTGTTTCAGTTCAGTAACCATCACAACGAAGATCACTGAGTAATACAGCTAATCTTGTTCAACCTTTGAAGGGAACCTGAACTCTAGATGAATGCTTTATTAAGGACCGTTTCCTCAGACACAGAGCGAACTAGTGCTTGATTTCATTAACTACATAGATCATGATGTTACAGCTTTAAAACCTGAAGAGTTAAAACATATTTTCTCGATTTCAGCGCTGCCTTAACATTAACTTTACACCAGCCAGTCTTCACCTGTCCTGACAGATCTATGTTTAATGTCTCTTTTTCTATGTTGTGACACTTTCTACCCGTGAATAAGAACTCACATTGCACGTTTCCTCAATTTGAGCCGAGGCTGGGTGATTTGACCAGAGCCATCATGGAAGATTCACATTTGTCTCTTTACATGAAGTCAAGACAAAACATGATTCAATAATAGGGTTTACTAAAACCCTATGATAACAGTCGAAACATATTACAAAAAGAACTGTCAGGCTGCATTGTTTTTCACTTTCATATTGTTTTGTCGTCATCTGTTGTATGATATACACCCAAAGATACATGTATTTTCTGTGTGCTGTTGCCCATCCATTTGTAGTAGAACTGGTCAGGATGTTGAGAAGACAATAAAACAATAATATAATTAATAAAAATAATTCCTCAAATACATGAAAACTCTACCTTTCTCAGAGTACAAAGTATAAAGATATCAAAACTAAACAAAAAGGACACATATTTGAGAATTCTACTTGTGCATTTCTCCTTTTTACTTTTACCTCCATTTAAAAAAATTACATGAATCACACTCCCTAAAACAGGGTGTAGCAACAAATTACCAGCAACGCATGAGTCAGTGTAACAGAGCAAGGCTTTAGCCAGTACAAGCATCTGTAGACTTGTCTCCTCAGATTAGTGCACGATTCTCCTGCTCTCTCCAAGTTACTCATCCATTCCTCTACAAAAAAATGCCACCTTCAGATCTTCAAGAAAGTGGTGAGGCTGACTTGTCTGAGCCTGACCCCACAGAATCAAGCAACCACGCAAAAATATTCCACCAAAAAAACGTCATGGACTAATCAGCTGCGCCAAAGCTGGGAAAATGTTCGAAGTTGGCCTTTCTGGGCTACAACTAAATTGCAGAGGAGGTTGCCAGACAGTGAAAATTATGAGTCTTGAAGCATTTCTCTGTCAAGTATGTAAAAAGTGTTTACAGCGTACTTAATGAGCAAGATTCAACCACTACACAGACACTACCCTGAAAAAACATCTCATGTGCCTGCTCTATGAGGTGGGAATGAAAAAACTTAACTTGTGACCCTAGTTGAAAAGTGTGAGGCAGGAACAACAGCTACAAGGTGACATCTGGTTCTACCCCTGTTGTATAATTACAAGCCTCACCTATAAATTCTATAATTGGCACAGGTTTTTGAGCAGTCGAGTTTGGAATTGTGTGCCCCGGGGTGTTGTAAAAGAAATAATTAGATTTTTTTACTGATAAAAAAAAAAAAAAAAAAAAAAAAAAAAGAAACATCAGTGTTAAAATACAGACGTCACAAACTGCCCCTTTAAATTGTTTATCCCACTTACTGCCAGGTTTGGTTTCTTCCCTCAAATCTCTGTCTGTGATCTGATATTCAGCCATCTCCGGTTCAAACAGTGCTTTAAGGACATGACCCGTTGTGCAAAATACTGTGTGCTGACCAAAAAGCATCCCTTGAGAAATGAAAAAACACTATTACCATTATGAACCCACAGAAGTCTAACCACTAATAGTAATCTATAATCAAAAAATACTTCAGGCAGAGTTGAGCTGAGCTTGCAGAAGGAGGCTGACACTTAAGTTTGACCTCCCTCTGGTTTGTTCGTTTGTTTGGACAACTTTAAAACAAACATAACTCTATAGTATATATAGTATTACTTGACCTTACTGCACAAAAGGTGCTTGAGATTACACAATCCAGATTTCAGTACAAATGACAAAACATAACTTGACACTTCGACATTGAAATGTGAAATGATCGCAGGTAAGGTGGATTTCATAACAGAAAAGAGTTAGCTACCTTTTTGTTATAAGTCTACTTTTACTTGCAGGGGCAAAAAGTTACTGTAATTTCAGACTCTGGCTGTGTGCCATGAATGGCTCAGTTTAGGTTTAATGTTTTTAGTAGCTGTTGTTGTGCAGGTTTTAAAGGTCCGTACAGGAGTTCAGCTCAGGTTGTCTCGGTGCACCACTAAAAAAAAAATCGTAGTTTTTCTCCATTTAGAGTAGCAAACTCAATCTACATGGATGCAATGTACTTAAGTATTTAAAAACACCGACTCTTCCTCAAAAACTAAATAAATAAATAAATGAAGCTAATCTGATTCTGAATAATTAGTTTCTCTCTAGGGGTTTGATATGGTAATCAATACAGATATTCTCTGTTCAGCAATAAATTGTATTACAATACTATGTACCCATGCAGCATTCAAGCAAATCCAAATTGAAGCATGACTGGTGCACTTCCATGAATAGGTTTTAAGTTGACAAACTAAGCTTACTGTCCATGGTGATTATACATTTGTATCCTTTAAGACACAAACATCTACCAATTTACCAATCACATTTCTGTCACTCTCTGTGGAGACATGTCCTTAAAACATAATTGTCCCTGGAAAAGTCTAAAATGTCCACGTGTGAAGTATACATATAATATCCCAATATTTAACAGCACATCCTGTATTCCATTTGAAATACTGGATACAAATTCAATAAAACTAAATCTGTGACAAGTTTACTCAATCATTTCTTAAAAACTACAATATTGTTAATTCTTACATTATATTTTATGTAGTAGTGTGTTGAACATGGCTGTAATAATAAGAGAGAAAAGAAGTAGGACATTTGGCTGAGGTCAGTTTTTCATGGCTGAAAGAAAAATATGGTCTTCTCATCAGTCCACACCAACTGTTGCTGCTACTAGCCACGATTTCAGCTCTGTATGGGAATATCCAAGAAGACGTCAGGGATCAGTCACGCGAGTTAAATGTTTTCTGCATCTGAAGTTACACAAAAAGTGTTTCCATTTCCTTTCATAGGCATTAAAGCCATTTCCAAAAATGCTAAAAAACACATCAAGCAAGTGTAAAAACTTTTTTGAAGAGGTTTTTCCTCAACTTTTCAATAAGTATTTCCTAATATACAATATCTATATGGGCATAATATACCTTCCTGACCTTTCATTGTGTCCTGCTCAACCAAAAGTATGTCACATAAGAGTGCTAAAGAAAGAGGTCAAACCCTACATATTTGAGAGAAAGATTACAAATGTGAGAGGGTTAAAGTATAATCTGCTCTGCTTCGTCATCTTGTGACTCCTCAGATTATCTTGTGACATGTTAAGGAGGTCTAGACCCCCTGGTTGGTAATTATGATCTAGGATGATGCGCCATGATGTCTGGATAAAAGATGAAAAAATAAAAAACACATGCTACCTGTATGGTTAAATTCACTGCATTGTGGCATCAGTTATATGGAATTTGACAACCGAGATGGAACAAAGTACAATAAAGTGCATTGAGTCTTAGCTGAGAGCCTCTAACACACACTGACTGCAGCTCCCATGTCTCCAAATCAACTCTTCCAAGCCAAATGGAGGGGGGGGGGGGGGTGTTTAAAGCGCCTGCACGTTTTAGCAGCAGCACTAGCATGTGGTCCCAGTGTAGAATTATGATCCAATTCATTCCTAAATCAATAGTTGTCCCAACCCTATTCATCTCCATTTACGGTGGCAGACAAACTGAAGTTATGTGGATGAGATGTTGGCATCTCAGTATAAAATACTTTGTCTTCTAAAATAAAAACAGTTAAATCACCTCACCCAACAATTCAACAAACCTATGCTCTGGTTACAAGTAAACACAAATATTTTCATGATGCCAACTGCCACCAGCTGACCAAAGACACCACCTTTTAAGCTTTTAAACAGTAGCTTATTTGCTCATGTGAGTTAAAACCAGCTCAACTGATTTAATGGCTTCTTGCTCCAGGAGTCACTCTGCCCCAGAAGGAGATGGAGGGGGTTGGAGAGAGAGAGAGAGAGAGAGAGAGAGAGAGAGAGAGGGAGAGAGTTTTTTGGGCAAAGGATCTGGACAAAAGCAAAGGCGAGTTAACATTCCTGCGTAACTAAAAGCAGAAAGCTGGATTTTAGGGTTCAGGGAGCAGACAGAGGGCACATGAAATCTCCATGCAGTCTGAGCAGCAAGAGAACACAGCACCTACAAATGTCAATCAAATTTCTATCAGGTCACAGAAATAAAGACAAACAATTGACCAAAAAGGTATGGAGAAGGAAAGAGATGGGCACATTTCTGTTTAAAAAAAGAAAATGAAAGCAGATTTAACATATCCTCAGCAAAACTGTTGAAGGCTTTGAACACATTTTGCTGAGTCAGACTGAACTGTTTTGGAAATTGTGGCATTCCTAGAGGAAAATAAAGAGCTGCCAAGATTTAGTGGTAAACAAAAGAGAAAAAAAAAAAACAAAGAAAATGAAGCCATCATTTTAAGAGTCAGACACGATTGGGGTTGGAAAGTTTAAAGACACTACATGTTATAAGAATTGCTCATTTTAAAAAAATACCCAAAAAAACCCAGGAAAATCACTGTAATGTCTGTGGTGTGAGTTTAGTTTAGCCAATTCCACAGTGGCAGTTTTGTATGTCCAACGGTATGAAAACAGCCAGTTAAAGCTCCACTGACCTCACAACAGCCAAGTCTCACTAATATACTCTTTTCGAATTTGTTCCTTTAAGGCTTGAAACTTGTAAAATTTATAAGAAAAAAAAAGAAAAAAAAAAAAAGTTCCGACTCACCGCTCTCCGGCAACAAGTCCAAGAAGAAGAAGAAAGGTGAAGGAGTAGAAAAAGGAGTAGAAGAAGAAGTGGCTCGCACAGTAGGAAGTTTACAATCACGGTAGTTTGTTTCACAGAATAACTTTTTATGTATAAAAACTTCTATCTAAAGACTAAACCCGGACTTTGTGAGACGGTTTTCCTCGTGCCAAGTCACCCACCTTCTGCGCTCCAAGCCGCGCGCGTCTTCTCCTCGCGCTTGATTGCTCGACCAGGTTTTCCTAATTAGTGCGCTGTCCTCATCGGCGTCTGTGTCCGTCCGCGTCCGTGGCAGCTTTCACTGTGAACCCATTCAGCCTGCGTTGACCCCATGGGTCCCGAACAAGAGGACAAAAGAAAAAGCTCTCTTGATTCCTGCAGGCTCCTGCCGTTCCCCTCCTCCTCCTCGTCGTCGTCGTCCCGCACCTCCCCATTCAAGACGAGGAGGCCCCTAGCTCGCCTGAAACCTGAGCTCCGGGACGCTGACTACCGTTCTGCATTCATGACAAAAGACTATGGGAATCCTGTTATACGTTTTACAATGTGATGATGCTGCGCAAGTGTCACACAATAAGCCCGGCTCTCCATAGGGAATTATGGGAATTTCTGTACAAATAAAAATACCACGAAGCACAATAAAGCCTCTAATGGGCCCACATGGGAATGCAGTATCAGACATATAACATATATATATGTGCCTGAATCAAGTGTGAAGTTACCATATACTGTACTGAGAATATTAGATTAGTTTTGTTGTTTTAGCAAAGTTCTAATGAACATATTTCTGAATTTCTCTGTATCAAGACGTGGCCTTCCTGATTTATATATATATAAACAAATACCTACTTGAGTAAATGATCAAACACTCAATTTCTGGCCACGTTTTCTGTGTTTCCTGAAACATCTGAAAAATGACTTGGAGAAACTATAACTGTTGATCCTACTGTGGGGAAATTGCTTTGTTTACAGCAGTAAAAAGCAGAAAACAAAGTGCAGATAACAGACAGAAGGGTGAAACAAACACACACACACATAAAAGTGAATCTGCTAATTATATTACTTGTTCTACACGTAGATATTATTTACATATTTGGGTTATAGTCCCACATGATGTTGATTGGACAAGTATTTTAGGAAGGCAATATATACAAACAATATTAAAAACTAAAAGTACACCCCCAAAAAACTAAATAATAGAATGCTCTGCACAAGAATCAGGATTAAGAGACAGCTTAAAGTCTGAGGAAACACTTTGGGATCGATGTTAATCCATGTTTGTTGTGATTTTTTTCTTTAAAAAGACAGACATATGCAAAATCTTTAAAATAACAAAATCACATTTCATTTGAGGTCACATGCACAGTGTATTCTTGCTAAAATGTATAAATGCAAATATTACATAAATAGATTTTGTATGGGTTAGTCCATATTTGTCTTGTACATATATGTACATTTTTACTTCACATATGCATATATTATAATTGTAATATATAATTGTAGAAATGAAAAGTAAATAAATCTCCACTGTAACTGGGTGTACTTTTCAAATATCTGCTGTGAGCTTTATTTCTAATGGAAACATTTATATCTGTATTTTTTTTAAGTCAAGGTCAAGTCAGAAAACACTGTAAAGATATGAAATCATTGGGAATGTACCAATGTCATGTTCTGTTATAAAACCTCAGATGTTTGCATAGAAGCCTTTTAAAGGAGTGAAAGTCATAACAGCTTTTAATAGATAATAGGAAATTACACAAATAAGACTGGAGTTTGCCCAGTCATGGTTTGTAAATAAAAACATAACAAAGATGTTGTGTCCTCAAGGTTAATGCAGGACAGGGAATTACACTGATGGAGGCGAGATGATGAATTAGACAAAAAAATATAGAATCTAAACAAATGTTATTAAATCCAGTTGAGAAACCTGATAATATCTATTGGGCAATATGTAATAATATCCAGAGCAAAGTTCTGCTGATAACAATAATCTGTAAAATGTCCTGTTAGAGTCAGTTGGCTGGTTTATAGTTCTTACATTTTTCACTTTCTCAACAATAGTTTTATACATCTGGGGGGAATTCTTGATAATTTCGCAACATTGTCCACCTTCCTGTACTGCATGCCTTACAGATCTTAACTTAAATAGAAGCGCCACCATGCATATCATCCATAACAAGATGAAAATGATGTAAAAGATATGAAAGAAAAACTATCAGGTTGAACAGATTAAAAGAAGTGACACAGTAATGACACAGAAGGCTCAGCAAAGCAGCAAAACTGCATAAGAGATATTATGAGGTGAGAGAAATGCAAAAGGTAAAAAAAAAATAAAAATTGAACATGAAACAAAATTAAAGAGAGGCTGAACCACAGAGAAGCTGTCAATCATTTCAATGTTGCACATTATGAGGTTATTGATTGTTATCCAGCCTAAATTTTAATAACATAAGACCCAGTTAAAATGTCCCTCAAAGTCTGACTTAAGACTTCTATACTTTAAGTGGAGCTGTTGTTGTCTATTTCCCCTGTATACAAATGTAATAAACTGTATTTTATAAATCATTGTAGCACTTGACAACTAAATTAAAAGAACAATCATGAATGATATTAAATCATCATGTGTTTTTTTCTGTATTTGGTTTTCTTAAAGCCATTTCAAAGACCCCTGATGAAATGCACTGGGTTATTTAATCACATTGGATAATTACTTAAGCTATCCTATATTGTTAAAGGAAAGTGGACTCTCTCTGTGTGTGTGTGTGTGTGTGTGTGTGTCTAAGGCATCACACAAAATCTAGAAAGAGCTGACTGCTGCAGTTTGGCGTGCTTATTTATTTTTGGTCAAGGAAGAGACTAGCGAAAAAGACGAGTTGATAGGACCAATATTTTGGGAGGTATTAATAATTTTGGAATACAGTGGCCTCCTCATGGCCAATCACGTTACTATGCCTTGAATCATATAATCATCACTGAAGTGGGTTACCTAGCAACAGATAAACAATAGGGCCACATTGTCATAGTGTCAAATTTCACATACAGAAACAGACATGCCAGCTGAGAGGTTATTCAACTGTAAATGCCAGTGGAATTTACCAAGAAAGTAAAGAAATGAACGAATGTTTCAGAGGATCTGGAATGCACAAGTTTATTCAATAATAACAATCGGACCAGACCAGAACTCACAATGTCATGTTTCTCACACTGGGTTCCTCAGGATAACATCACTATATGTCACACACTTTAATCATCATTTAAAGAGAACATTTATTGATGTATTTAGGTTCTTTTTTTTTTTTTTTTTAGTGCGACTGTGTCATCGCTGTAATCATGATGATGAAGACCCCGCGTTATCCCGTGCACCCCAGTTTGGCCTGATGCAGCGCTGCGTGACTGCAGCTTTTAGAAGAGGAGGCCCACCATCCAAGAATTTAGTTGACTTGAGCACTCAGCAAAACAACAGATTTCTTGCTGTCATGCACAGTGCAGCTGTAGTGCTCCTGATTTACCAGAGGACCTGAAATGTTTTGGAGGTGGGGGGAGGAGGAGGAGTTGAATCAGGCCAGATGTCTGCGCCCGGCCAAATCGCAGTGGCTGTATCCCAGCTTCCTCTCAGATCCTCCCTGCTTTCCACAGCTCTCCAAATCTGCTCACATGAACTCATTTACCTATGCCTTTTTACCTTTATACATAATGGATAAGTTGCAATTTTTCTGCTTAACTCAAAATGCATCCAGAATTAACACCTTAAAGAGTAAAACTTGTCCAAATTTCTGCTGTTAAAGGCCAAAAAGTGACACCAACATTATGCAACTCAAGACAAAATAGGCATGAAGGCTTAAAATTCCTTCCTCCACCCCTGCAGAGAATATATTAACTACTTGAATGAGGACATGCCTTGCTGGTATGGTGCACTTTTAATTTTTGCCCTCCCTTGCATAGCTTCCCAGCGCTCCACCACTGCATTCAGCATGTTGTGGTTCCTTTTAAGTATCCAGCGAGATTGCTTATTTCCTCCTCTGACATAAAACGTTGTGACATGAAATCATGAGCAGTAATGATGACTAATGGGCCTTTTAGGGCTGATTTTCTGGGATCATTAATATAACCATATTTTAGACTAGAACAGCTGAGTTGTTCAATATTTTTCTCTCCGGCAGTTTGTTTGTGGTTGAATGCAGAAGGGCTCTCAAAGCATAACTCCCGCTGCCTGTAAATGAAAGACAAATGTCATGTCAGATGACTAAAATCTGAGTTCTCACCATCATTTCTGTTTATGCCTTCTTTGTTTTTGTGAAAAAGGACAAAAAAATGCAGTTCAGAGGATAGTCAACAGTTGTTTCTGATATGAAATAATGACACGTTTTTGTATTTAGAAGTTTGTGTTGGACATGTAGAGGAACAGGGATGGTGCACTAAAGCAAGTTTGGACTGGATTTTTTTTTTTATCTACATGTTGTTTTCATAGATGGAGTCATTTAAGATCTAACTAAGGGCAAGGACCTCAGCCCCAAAATGAAGCTCAAGTATCTTAAAGTTGTAATACCACTGAGGTCAGCTTACATTGGACTTAAATACTTTTTTTCCCCTTTCTTTTTTAAATAAAGTAACTAAGTAAGTACTTGGTGTAAGCTCATTTCTGACCCTCTGGTTCCTGTAGTTCTGCCCCTTTTGCCCAAATATGGTCACTTCTGTCACATAAAAAGCCAACATGGTAAATCGCAAACGCCTGGCTTTGAAACACCAGTTCAGAAACCAGTGGGTGATGTCACAGATCCTAGAGCTAATCTGTGACTAAGACATGGAGCCAGCTAATATTAGCAAAAACTGCCTCTGAGCACAACACGTACTAAACACACCCATACGAAGCGAACCTTTAAGGGACATGTGAAAGCGAAACTATGACATTTATCCAAGATCGTAGCATAGATGAATAATAATCAAGTGTGAGATCATACTATGAAGAAAAACATGTTCACATCCATGTTCCAATGTATTTTATGTGTTTTGGGATGTGTTTACACTTGAGCTAAGTTAAAAATTAGCCACTGGCTAAACTGGCACGCTTTCAGAAGTGCCTACAATATGGAGTGTTCTTGTAAATTTCCCCTTTATGAATTTATATTTTCTTTTTTTTATTTGGCCTTGAAGGTCAGTTGACCCTTAATTGTGATAACATTCTGTGACAATGAACCAAAACACAAGTAAAAGACATAAAGTTCAAAAAAGAAGTTATATATAAATTAACTAGTTATTAGTTTCTGCATGGTCTGCATGTATTTGACCATGAATGCCAAACTGCAAAACTAAAGAACCTCCATATGACCACAACAAAACGTAGAATGGGAATCCAAAGCTTATGAAAGTCTTCAGTCTTCCCTTTTGCCATATGACTCAGTTTTTCTCAATGTTACAAGTTACAAGCCATCACTTTAATCCGTCGACTTGAAGTCGATGCTTGGATGCCCTGCCATTTAACAAGCAAACATTCATCAATTTTCTTTTCCATCCATTTACCGGAAAGTCTTCAGGGGAAAAAAAATTCAAATACACAAGCCTCTGCAGAAACAACACTTTCTGTTAGTTTGGAAATTAATGGAAGAATTTCTTTCCAAAACATCTCAGGCTTCTCATAGTCTAGGGTGTCACATTCAATATGTGCCTATAAGGAGTGTTGTGCAGTATTAGAGGAGCTGAATGTAAGTTTTGAGTAACTATAGAGTAACTGACTCAATCTGGCATTTAAGGTTTAACCCATGAGGACGCAGCGTGACTTGCAAATTAATTATTTCATCTATTTAACCTTTCCTAAGTGATTTATCACCATTTAATATAATATTATCCTCTGAATTTATCATTTTTTTCCAATGGAGATCACATATTTTTCTTATGTTTAATTTCCTGATTATGAAAATGTTCATAAAAGCTCAGAGTAAAGTCAAAATTTATTATATCAAAACAGAAAAAAAAATAAGAAAAGGTGACTTTTTCAACAAATATAGTATTAACTGAACATGAACCCTGTGTTTCCATCCACTGTCATTGATCCAACTCCATGGGTTTCACTCGTGAATCAATGTTCTAGAAGATGACGGTGTTTCCATGGTAACTATGAAGCCTCTGAACAGCCAAATGGGTCATATCTGATGACCACTTAAAGATGATAAACTGCATTTTACACCAATTATTTACAAGAATTGATACGATTAGGGGATCAGCAGTTTAGATCAGTAGATGCTTTTGGTTAAAGGTGGATGTTTGGGTTTTTATGGGTTAGAATTTGAACCAGAATACAACATGAACTGATTTATAATGTGTGCTAAAATAAAGGGTGACCACTATTCCTTAGATGAATGCGTTTCAGCCAGAATATGAAGAAAATGAGTCCGACTGAACAGAACAATGGAAGACGACTGGAAAGGAAACTCACTAACTGTGCTCCTCATTATTGTGTCCATTAGATTCATGTAAAACCAGGGCGCATGCGGACACGGGTGAGCGGTGACCAGTCATTTGTGAGTAAACCTGCTGCTGCTCACTGGTTCTGGATCAGTGCTTTGACAGCCACGTGGGTGCAACAGAAGGTAATGCAGGTCTACGACCACCATATGCACAGCACATGTACAGACTGGTGGCTAAAGAAATATTTACACTGTGAAATTGGTTAACATACCTTTCACACAACTCAAGGCCTGCACTCCCAAGCTCAGCGCAGTCGCTGGCAATGTGTATGCAAGGCCAAAAAGAATGTTCAACCAAATGGCAAGAAGTTTGATCCAATTTGAGTAATCAAACATCCACGAATTCTTCTGTAACAATTTAGCATTCCTGCACTGCTGCTGCTTTTAACTGCATCCAGAAATACTGGAGTGATTAAACTGAGGCAATAAAGCACAAATAGCTGATAGTCTACAGTCATTATTAGCACCAGTAAAGAAATTAAATAAGTCAGTAAAATAAATATACTTATGAATTAGCATTCAACAATGAAATTATTTAATAGTGAAGCTATTTAGGAGAGCAGATAAGCTCGTATATGGAGCACACTGTATTTTATGGCTAAACAGGAAACTTTCTCCAGTTTATTTTCAGACTTGAAGCACTTCTGGGAGAGAGCGAACTCAGGCTTTCAACGGCCAAATTTGTGAATGTTTTTCACAGTATATGGATGTTATATACGAGTTATCTTTTATGTTTGCACTCTGATAACGCACAGGACTGCAGTTAATTATCTTCTAATAAAGTCAAGCATGAAAGAATAGGCAACTACCATCATGGTAACGAGTTGCTTTCCATTAAACCCTAAAATTTATTTAGAATAAAAATTTACCTAATGGAAAAACAACTATTTAAAAAAAAACAGACATTTTGATAAGCAAAGGAGTTTTAAAAGAAACATGGCGTAGTACAACTATGTGTGGACACACCAGGAAACCCACTCATTTTTTAATTTAGTACACGAGAGTATATGTAATAATGAATATATCTGTAAAGTCAACACCATATTTACGTTTGTTGCCATGTTTATGGAATGACTTCTAGTGTCATCTTGTGATAACAAATAAACAAATCATTGTATTTATGATTTAATGAAAAACCCCGACATTACGCACTTGCTTTTTTGACATTTTTGGTGAAGTTTTGCACAAATGTCCAATAGAAAAGCAACTTCTTACTTTGCAACTATAAGTAAAGGTGTCCACCTTATTGGCAGAAGGCCCGTTAGTTTGGATTTAGTGGAACTCCAGACAATAGAGTGCCTCCCAGAAGTAAAATCTTGTAAATAGCCCCTTTCACTTGTTGGATTGACAACCACAATAAAAAACAAACAAACACAATAAAGTCAACTGCTTTGTTCACTTTGTGGCCATTTTCTTTTGTCATCAATGCTGCGTTTAAAAGGATAATATTGTACTTTTGTGCTCTAGGTTTCAACTCATAAATACTTGGAATCAAACTAATCACAGCATTCACTGAACTATATTTTAATGTTAAATAAAACCCATTAGTAATGCTAGCATTGAACCACTTCCTTGTTTACTAATGGACAGTGTGAAATGACAGGAGAAAACATGTGTTTTTTACACCTGAATAAGAACTTGGACCAGAACTTTATGTTGGACACAATCTAAATAAAACATGCATTCCAGGGAACATCATTTTAGTGACAAAAACAGAACATTGTTTATGGCCAACAAGACAGCTACTGTTAACGTACCACTGCCAGCTAATCTGTTTATCACTGCAGGAATGTGCAAAAGTGAAAAGTTAATTGCACTAATTACCTGTCAGGGGTTTTTCTACAGGGTTAATGTAAAGCATGACCTGCTTCTTCAGGTCATATTTACACAATCTGGGACATTATCACATGCACATATCAGGCACTGACATGAAAGTAATTAGACTGACAAACTGATAGAGTCAGGGTCAGAGCGTGCAAGTCAAACTGTCAGGCTTCTGCTTCCCTGAGGGGAAATAGGTGTAAATTTTATGTACTTAAATAGTGTTTATTGGCAGCATGACGAAGGCACACAAACATTCAGCCGTCGCTTTGTCAAGATCACGTCAACATGTTTTGTTTTGTTTTAAATAATATGACCTCTTTTACTGTCATTGTAATACATTATAGTTATTAAACACCTTTAAAAATAACTTTATTACTCAGTGGTGGCAAGAAATAAAGAGCTTACCATATAAAATATTAAAGGAAAAAAAAATCACAATAACAGGTTGATGCTTGTTGCATTTATATAAAAATAAAACACACTTTTTTAAATCCAAAATGCTAACAAAGAAATAAATTAAGTTACATGGACATCTACATCTGAATTACTAGTGCTGAATTTGGATCGTTCCTACATCTGAACATAATGAAAATGTGCACAGACTCACATCTCCGCTCCGCTACTTGTTTTACAACATGACACACATTACCCGTAGCAGTAGAGGTTACTTATCAAATGACAGCTGTGACAGTAAATTATGGAAATAAACAAAAATAAATATGAAGAGCGTGAAGAAGTTCCGACAGTTTTGCGTTTCTTTCTGCAGGTTTGCACTTCTGGTATGTTTGTGCACATTACCCACAATGCCGAGACCCATCACATGACCCTCAATTGGGATTAAAAAGTGTGAAGGAACATGTGAGAGGAACCTCCAACCTTCGTCTGAACATAACATGTCATGTCATGAGGATGTCACAAAGATTTATTCAAACACACAGATAACACACACATCTGGGGCCTTGAATCACTCACAAGTAGTATGTGTGGGTAGTAAGGGGGAAAATAAATAAATACTTTTTTCTCATTTTATATTATAATATTGCAAATTTAAGATTAAAATATTGTGATTTACAAAGAATAAAGGTCAAAATATTACTTTTTATTGTTGTAATAGGTTACAAATATTATGTTCTTAAACTGTTTTTTTCCCCCCAACCAATTCTGTTTGTTATTTTCCTCTTTAACAATGGCCATTTGATGTGTATATATCTGTTATGCTTATTCATAAATTATACTGTTGTGTGTGACTGTGCGTTACCGTTGCTTTATAACTGGTAAATGTAGTTCTACTGGACACAAGCTCAGTGGTGCATTAAGGTGCATTCCAAATAAAACTCTAACAAAGGAAAGAAGGCACACTCCATTTCAGATGTAGAAAAGTTGAGTGGATTGTATCTAGAGGAGAAATTATCATTATTATTATTATTATTATTATTATTATAATACAACCAGTGCTTTCACAGTCTTCTAGACCACATGAATGAGTGCAATCCCTTATACATTTTTGGCCTAAAAGACAATGAAAGCGATGAACACAACAGGACTGGACTGAACGCACAGAAAACACACATATTCCCTCATGGTCCTCAAGTCAATTCTAAGTATCAACGCGCTGATCTTTTTCTGGCCACCATCATGTTGCTTCATCTTGCAGGTTTGTGTCCAGTTTGACTCCGAACATGGCCTCCCACTGTGCTCGGACCCAGGCCTGCAGGTCCTGGAGCAGCTCGGAACTCTCTGAACGAACACACCACGTCTTCTCCTGCTTCACAGTCTGCGAAAAACAAAGGGCGACACATTTACAGACAGTGAAAAAGCAACTAACTCAACAGTCAGTCGTGTGTGACCTCATACACTCACCTCGTCATAAAGCTTAATATCCATCCTGCAGGAGTCTGAAGGCCACAGGAGGATGGAGCTCACGCAGCTGATGGGCAGCGTTTCTAAAATGGTGACGCTCCCGCTGCAGGGTTCTGCATTTTCATTGGCTGTGAGGTCATTTGAGCTCTTCCTCCATTGGTGGTCCTCCCTGAGCAGATACAGAGTTTCTCGTGTTGCTAGGACAGTCAGTGGAGTCCAAAAACCCTCTGAAAGAAAATATAAATAGTTGAAGACATAGGATTTTTCCAGGTTGGACACTTTTAAAGACATTGTGAGACTTTTTTAGGATTATTAGGAATGACCCGTTTCACACCAATATTAAAAAAAGCATGAAGAAATGTCCAAATTCATTATTTACCAATCATTAAATGGGGGGTTCTCAAGCCAGATCTCAACGAACTCACACTTAACTGTTAACAGATGGAAGTAAAGTCACACAAACTATTTTACATTTTAGAATGGGGGTGTCAAACTGATTTCAGCTCAAGGGAAACATAGAACCCAGCTTAATCTCACACTGGCCAGACCAGTAAAATAACATCACAGTAGCTTAAAAATAACGCGAACACTTCATTTTTCATCTTTATTTTATCGCAAAACAGTAAAATTAAATGATGAAATGTGAATGACCTGAAAACCGTGAGATTTCTTACGAAAAATAAGTGCAAGTGGAACAATATTATTCTTTAGCCTATTATTTTTACATGTGCATTTATAATTTACAGGTCACAGAGGATCTACTACTACTACTGGAAAAAAAATTGAGAATTGAGCACTTTTGTAAGTTTTGGTGGAATGGTTTTGTCCAGTGGGCCGTTTGTTTGACTCCCCTTTTTCTAGAAGTAGATATTTTTAGGGTGGGATGACGTGCCACATGGCAACTACAGATGCAGTATTAAAAATAGGCACTGGACTCTAAAATGGCATCAGATGTTTCCAAAAGAAGGGTAAATACTGGTGTATGTGGAAGAGTATGGAAAAGTATTGTACAGCCTAGTGTACATGTGGACATGCACACTATAGTAACATGCATTAATAAACAAGACACATAAACAGACACTAAGGCTATGCCAATGTGGCCCAGATCTGATTTTTTTGTCCTGTGTATGATCTATTAAAGACAGTTTGAACAGCACAAATCTGATTTTTACTTTCATATGTGGTTCTAAATCTGATACATATCCAATATTTTAAAATGCAACTTAAGTCTGAAGGCCCAGATTGTATTTATCAAACTTTTATGTCATTGAAATGTGACAAATGTCATAATTCTGCCTCCCACGAGGACGGGCGATGGGAAAAGCGTACTTACTTCCGTAAACACAGTATGTGCCTGTGTGGTCATGTATTACACCAGGATGTCTTTTATGCATGTGGGTCAGGTCAGGGCTGCATTCAGTTCATACACAACTGTATTTTATGTGTAATATGAACAAGCACATCAAAAAAATCCAATTGTAAGTGTAATAAGACCAGCTGTGTGAACATAGCCTAAATCACAGGTGTCAAACATGCGACCCGGGGGCCAAATCCGGCCCACTAAAGGGCCTAGTCCGGCCCGTGGGATGAATTTGTGAAATGCTAAAATGACACTAAAATATTAACAACAATTTTAGTTCAGGTTCCGCATCAAGACCAATTCAATGTCATAATAACCTATAAATAGTCACAAATCCAAAATTTTGTCTTTGTAAATGTAAATATTTTCATATATTTAGACAAAAAAAAGTATAATTTCACAAAAAATCTGAATAACCTGAAATGTCTGAAGAGAAGTATGTGTAATTTTAATAATATTCCACCTGTTACTAAATATTTTGTGTATCTGTCGTTAGAATGTACGTGTGGAAATGATAAATTAAAGAATAATAGTGATTATAGTTTTCATATTATTCAAAGGATAATTTTTAGATTTTCATCATGTCATTTTACTTTTTTCACTGTAAAATATAAAGAACAGTTTAGAGTTGACATTATTTATATATTTATTCTGTCATTATTTTACTAGTTCGGCCCTCCGCACATCAAATTTAGCTGAATGCGGCCCCTGAACTAAAATGAGTTTGACACCCCCGGCCTAAATGATAGAAGAAATGAATGACCTTCAGAAGGTACCTCTGCTCCACACATACAGCAGGGTGTATTCAGACACATTATGAACGATTTTCCTCCAAAAACACGTTTAAAAACAACACCAAGGTTCATTTCTAAGCGTAATGTCAACTTTTACTACTTGTGCTAAAACTGGACTTTGTGAGGTAAATGTAGGTTTCTGGACCTCAGGTCTGTGAAGACTTGTTGAGGACCTGTGGAAACCCGAGAATATCTATTCATCCTTTGATTCCCATTGGCTCCTGATATTCCAACTTTCATTCATGGGAGTGTTGTCAGTTGAGCATGTAGCCAACAGTCATAGGTCACTGACATTATGAGTTTTTACAAAGTGCCTTTTTGCTACAGAGCTGCTTAGGTTTTATGTTTCATGTCGGGACCTCCAGCTTCAGTGCAGTGAGTGCAGAGAAAGGCGGATCGAGGCAGATCGAGGCACGCTTAAATTATGGCATTGAAATTCCATGGATGTGCACAGCTGTGTAGCCTGCAGCTACAGTGGCTTTAAATATTTCTGCTCCAACACCAGGAACGGAGGCTTCCTGATGCACCGCTACCTATGGTAAATACACATCATCGAGTGATCCAGCCGTCATCTGATTCTGTCAGCTTTATGGCAAACGATTCAAACTTAAACACAACATTAAACACACAGTTCATGTCTGCTAGTCCCAACAAAACCACATCCTCACTTCTACTTCTGTCCTGCTAAAATCACGTTGTACCTTCAGGGAAATAAAATATTGCCTTTTTCTTTGAGCCATCTGTCCAATTTTCCTGCCAATACATGGTTCCGCACACTTACTCTTAACTCTATAGGCCTATAATGGATATTTATGATTGTGGTTATGAACACTGTTGGGTAAAACACCTTAAAATAATGGTCATCAATGGTCATTTAAAGAAAAGAATGCAGCAGGTTTTAATTTGTCATGAGATTATAGATAAATAACCTCATAGAAGAAATCCATCCAGGTTTTTTGATACTCATTTCTTACGTAAAAAAATAGCATGTTTTTTTGTTTAAATGACATTCATTTAGCATATTCTGCATAAGCTATCCATTGATTTGTAAACTGTTATTTTACAGCCTTGAGCCTTTTTCATCTTGGTCTTATTTTAGAAATGTTAAACATCTGTAGTTGGATGGATGGGTGGAAGACAGAGGGGTGAAATTTGCCAAGTTAATGCTATCTCACTGAAAAAACACCCATCACATTGACTAACACCATCATGTTAAACCACACAATATAAGTTAGGATTCATGGCAAAGGTTCGCACCGATTGGTTTTTGAAACATTGTGATCTTGGTCTAACAAACAGAGAACCTGACAGAACCTATAATCTAGTATGAATCAAAAGTCACATAATTAAATTACACTAAAAAGAAGGGTATTAGAATAAGTAATCTCACATATCACTATTTGCACACTTTATTATTGTGTTCTTAGTTGGCAAGAACTGCAGAATGCTACTACAGCCGTGGAAGATCATTTTTAGTTTAATATGCGAGTATGAGAAGGTGTGTTGCAGTATTAAAATGACTAAATCAGTATCAAAGAAAATGTGAGTCTTTGTCAAAACAGCTCGAAGGTTGTTGCTCTTAAGATAAAACACATAAATGAGGGCAGGAGAATCACTATTAAGTCTAGTAACTGAATACAGGTAAACGCCAGGACAGAATGCTTTAATCAGTAATAATTTTAATGCTAGTAATTCTGTGCCCATGCTGTAAAGGTTTATTTCTGGTGTAAATTTGACCAATGTGACATGTGGGTTTAAGGGGATGCATACATGGGGACTTTTGGAGCCAGTCTCAAGTGTGTAAGTGAGGACCCCCAGGTTTTGGTGCCTCTGTTGGCTTCACCTTTCAACCTGGCATTTCCAGCTTACATACTTGTCGAACATTTAGTAACATGTTCAATTCAGCTAATAATTAACAACCGGAAACTATTAATTTCTTCACTTTCCTGATAATTATCTGAACTATTCTAGAGCAGGGGTGTCGAACTCATTTTAGTTCAGGGGCCACATTCAGCTAAATTTGATGTGCGGAGGGCCGAAAAAGTAAAATAATGACAGAATAAATATATAAATAATGTGAACTCTAAACTTGTCTTTATATTTCACACTGAAAAAAGTAAAATGACATGGTGAAAATCTAAAAATATCTAATATGAAAACTATAATCACTATTATGCTTTAGTTTATCATTTCCACACGTACATTCTAACTTACAGATCACATTGGATCGACAGACACACAAAATATTTAGTAACAGGTGGAATATTATTAAAAATACACATACTTCTCTTCAGACATTTCAGGTTATTCAGATTTTTGTGTGAAATTATACTTTGTTTTAGTCTAAATACATGAAAACATTTACAAAGACAAAGATTTAGATACTAGTATTCATAGGTTATTATGACACTGAATTGGTCTTAATGTGGAACCGGAACTGAAATTATTGTTAATATCTTCAGTGTAATTTTAGCATTTCACAAATTCATCCCACGGGCCGGACTGGGCCCTTTGGTGGGCCAGATTTGGCCCCCGGGCCGCATGTTTGACACCTCTGTTCTAGAGGATACTGTAGTAAATAACACCTATGAGCGAAACTCTAACCTGATGTGGTAAAATATTAATGATTCATAACTCACCAGATTAAAAAGAATTTTGCACAAAAAGGAACCTTTGTTAAACACTGGAAAATCATATTTGGTATCATGCATTCAGTCGGCCTACCTCCATCAACTTCTATATTCTAAATCAAGGTTTTCTTCATAATAACTAAAGAATATATTAAACAAAATATAGACCATGTTTGTTAACAAACTCACGTGTAGCTCCCACGTGTGTATTAATAGTTCATTCTAAAAGTTTGTTTAGTATGATATTTAATTATAAAATCCACAAGTG
>JAPSES010000124.1:9188268-9203805 GCA_029822895.1 Maxillicosta whitleyi | reverse complement strand
TAAACATCACATGTAAATGATGTAGAAAGGATTCAAAAGTAATTTGCCTCATGCCATTGCAATTCTTTTTAAAATGATAAAATTATCTCTACTGCGATTGAAAGAAGGAACACAGTGGAGCGACACTGAAATATAAGGTTATCAGATGTTATTCCAGGTATACGAGTATGTTGAATTGATCTCCTCAAACAACAAACAACAGCTGTGCTAAAGATTACAAGTGAACTAGGTCCTGATGATAGTACAGTAGCAGAAAGGGGAGAAATGTACACACAACTATAAATCAAAATCAACGATGTGGGCGTCTGGGGGAGCTTCACTGCTAGAGTTTATGTACAACTGTAAATCAGCCTTTACTCAGTACAGGAGCTGAAGACATGAATCAATGTAAAAGTCATACATTTTAACTCATTGGCTAATTTGTTATGTTAACTCCCTTGGATTGATTGATGTTCAAGTGCTCACAAAAATGTACATACGTGTCAACTTGTACATGTATATATGAGCTTGTGTGAGGGACCTGTAACGCCTCTTGTGGCTCATCATCCAGGAGGACGTAACATCTCCTCCTCTTCTCTCTGCTGATGTAGTCGAACTGCAACTCCACGGCTGGAAGCGTCTTCTCTGTTTCCTGAAACAAAGACAGAGAGAAAACACATGTCAACTTTGTGCACCATTCTCAATAACATAATATTTCCTGTTATTTGCTGTCCACGTCATCCTTCCTCTCACCCACCCCTTGGGTCCAGCTGGCCTCTGTGGTCTCCACGGCAGCCAGGCTGTTCAGCTCCAGGCGGCATCGCTCCCGGCCACGCTGCATGTCCAACTCCAGCAACAGACCCTGTTTGACTCGCAGGAACACCTCCGTCCTCCTGATGGCGCTGTCTACCTGCTCCCTGTCGCCATCCTCTTTGTAGGAAAGGATGCCAACAAGCAGGGGAAGACACAGGTCCACTAGAGCCAAAAAATGGACAAATGGACAAGGGGATGAAAGGTATTCAGTAGGCTTACTTTTGTCTTGAAAGAATTATTATTGTTTTAAAGATTTATTGGTTTTTATTTCAGTTCAGTTTGAGAGTGTATAACCTCTTTTATTTTTTTTCCTCTGATGATCAGCTCAAGTTTTCAATAACCCTAACAATTTATAATATCACATGTAACAACGTATAAACGCACAAGATAAATAAGCAATTGTGAAAAACAGTTAGGTACGATAAAACATATCAATCAGATTGAATCACCCGAATAACAATAAACTGTAAGGTAATTATAGATTTCTTTCCCCAATGATGCCAAAAAAGTATAATAAACTGGAGCTTTACGTGCCCAAAAGCCTCAGGGAGCAAATATTTCTTGTTTAGTGTCATTTAGTTTGAGTTTTTCCAGGTGCTATGATAAAAAACTTCATTTATAGAGGCTGGAAAAACTACCAGAGCCACAAATCCAAGGGGAAAGCAAAAAAATAATACAGATATTACCAGAAATTCCATTTAAATTTAATAATTCCTTTGACTCCTGTTAACGTATTAAACCCTGGGCCTTTGTTTCTAGTGGGAATCAATGTAACACAAAACAATGGATTAGCCGATAACAGGAGCTTCATTCATGTAAAACCAAGCATAACCAAAAAAACAGTGAATGTGAGATAACATTCATAATCATCTCTTCATAAACGTGAGCTTTACTTTTGCTCTTATGCGGCTCATCCAGTGAGTTTTATTGGTAGAAAAATAATACTTGTACTGTTGGATTTGCTTATCGTTAGTTTTGCACTGCAAAGTTTATCTCAGTCTTATGTTTTATCACATTTTTTATAGTATATGCTGGTCTCAGACTGTTAGCTTGTTTTAGATATTAGCCCTTTTAACTGTTTTGTTTGAAAATTGGTTTTGTGGAACTTTTAGCTGATGTTCTTCTGGTTCAATGGATGTATAGCATGTGTATCTTGCGACAAGTATTGTGTAGCATTACCATAGTAACACAGATGGGACTGTAGCTGCCAGGGGCAACTGAGTTGAAGAGGCTGGCATGTTTTAAAAAAAAATGATTAATTTGCTTGGTATTATTCCAACACTACCTCCTAAGCCGTCATCATCCTCATCGTCTTTGGCGTCTCCACTCCCTGCTCTCGCCAACCTCTGGGACTCTGGAGTCAGCCTGGGTGAGTTCTCCTGTCCACATTTCGCCTCCTGAATGTCCACCTGGCAGTCCTCTAACGTAGATTCTGTTAGTAGATAGCTGTGACCGGGCCACTGCAGTGTGGACTCCGTGTCCCCCTCCACATACATGTCAAATGTCTCCACCTTCAACTCTGAGGACAACAACGGTGGAGGGAGGACCTCACAGACTTCAGTGGACGGTGGGGGAAGACATGGCTGTGGTGCAGGGGAGGAGGACGGAAGCGGGTTGGTGCTGAGGCCGTTGGAAAGGACGTGATGCTGAGGCTGGTCAGTGCTAAGAGCAGAGTTGGCATTAGAGGGAGACTCTGTGTCCAGATGATGTTGGTAGCGCAGCCAGTCCTCGCCAAGCTGATCTCGGAAACTGGACATGCGCTCAATCTCCTGCTGATGTGGAAGGATGATGGCTGGAGAAAAAACAATAGTGAAAAGACAGACAGTTTAATGACAATCACATCACAATATATTTGCACACACTTATTTATGCATATTTCTGTAATCATCATATTGATAATATATTGTATCGTACATATTGTACAAATTGCCGTTCTAATTGTGTCTCAAAGGAGTGTAACAATGTGTGTGATCAGCTGAAATAAGTAGCATACTTTAAAAGGAGGGTTCTTGCTAAATAAATAAATAAAGTCCAACCCTGTGTGCAAGGTAGTGGTTTAGTCTCGTAGTCTGTATCACTGGGCTCCGAGATGCTCGCCCTTCGCACTTTAATTTTATTCTGAAAAACAAAACAAAGCAATATCAAGAAGATGAAAAACTTAAAAAAAAAAAAAAAAAACAACTCATGAAGAGCATTTTAATTTCCTCTTTACCTTGGATTTCTTTTTGCGGATGTGTGAGACTCCCACCTCCCCTACTGACTGGCTGTCACTCAGCTCCCCAGCACCGCTGGACACTTCTTGGTTACTCCGGTCTGGTGCCATGGTGACTGAAGGAGGAGGAGGCTGGGATTGGACAATCAGCTGCCCTGTCTTTGGCAGGACCTGCACAATAAAGTAGCTTACTCAGACCAGAATAATAACACAATTTTATCTTTCTGTAAAAGATACCCCAGTTATTTCATTGAAGATGCATGATTCTTCAGTATCAAATCAAAAGGAAAATTCTACTTTAACTGATAGAGGTGGTTGGGATGTGTAGGATACTTACTGATAACTCAGATGACGACAGGTGGGTACCATCAAGTTTAAACTGAAAAATAAAGCGTTGTGTGAAAAGTGTTCAGTATCATTCCTCCTCCTCTCCGCTCCCCTTTGATGTGGAAAATACAAACTCAGGTTGCCATGGTGACTCACCCAATGGTTGGCAGCCTTTGGAGACAGATGTCGGACGGTGCAAGTGCGATGGGTTTTCTGGAAGTACAGCGGGTTGCCCTCAAGGTTCAGCTACGAGAGGATATTATATTTTTATTGGCGAACATTGCAATAAAGCAATACCTGCTGTGTCAACGTAACTGCATACTGTTAGTCCTTACTGTGCAGAGGCAGTGCAGCAGGGAGAGAGGGGCCAGCTGGGAGTGCTCCAACAGGAGGTTGTAGGCCAGGTCTAGATGTTGAAGTGCAGACAACTGCTCCACGCCTGTTTTATCAAAGTAGTTCGAGTTGGACAATGCCTATCAGATTGGCATATGTTAAGGTTTCGGGTGGAACGCTGACGTGGATGACGCACAAATGGGTGTTTTATGGACTACTCCTATAAAAGATACTGTAATGTTTATATTCTTCAAAATGGTTGCTTAATTAAATGTAACATTAATAATTCCTGATGTTCGTTGGTTGTCACTGCTCGATCTAATGCCTCCCAAGCATGAATGTGGAATATTAAAACATATAAGGGATTCTGACAAGTTTTAGGCATTTTAAATACATTTTAAATTAGTATCAAATAATTACTTACGGTTTTTTTTGTACATTTGACCATCTATCCTCAACTGTTCCCCCATTTTTCCTTACTTTTCCTCCTCATAGCCTACACTTGTGCTGCATTCCAAAGTGCTAGAATATATCTCACTTGGAGTTAAATACATCCCATCTCAAAGTATTCCAGGCAATCTATGTTGAATATAAACAATAAATATGGAGATAATATGGAGATCGCAGATCTAAGCTCCTATTTGCTTCGTCACTGAAGAGCCATTACAGCTGTTGACAGTCCAGTGTTCTCATTTATGCAAATGAGATGGAACAAGCAAAATGACAGATGAGCTTATTTTTCACTGAAGTTTTTTTTTCATTGTGAACTTGCACACTGTGCGCCACCTTTGTGTTGACATGACATTGTAGTTAGTGGTGAGGTCAGGGTACTTCGATCTGGCCCCAATTTGCAACTAGGACCTCCGGTTTCGACGGTCTTTCCAATGCATTTTCCCCAGATGGATGTCAGAAAATTCCCACCTCCCAGCAATTTGGAATGCAGCATTAATACTAATACTAATAATACTACCTCATATAGAAGGTCATTTGAAAATCATAATAATAATAATAATCATGATTTACTAACTTTAACTAATTTATTTTATTCATTTAAAATATTGTATATAATAATTTGTCACTCTGACCCTGTAATTTAAGAAAAATTTTTTGTTTTCCATTCATGCTTCAGGTCTGTTTCTTTGTAAATAAACATCCCTCCTTCTTTCTGTGTATAGTAACGTGTTACGTTTCATTATCTGAAGTGGCGGGCAAGTCTAGCCAGGTGTTTAGTCAACATTAAGGCTTCTTTAAATGGAATGTGGAAAATTAGGAGGTAAAAAAAAAAAGCAATTATGTATCACTATTAGCAAGAGTTTCCTTTTGAAGACAAAACTGTTGTAACATTTTGCATGTGCACATAAAAATAACCATGTGGCTCTGCTAATTTTCTAATTTTAATTTGAGGATACTGCTCCTTCTCTTCCAGAGAGACATAATAACCAGTTATGTCTAATGTCATGGGCTGTGCTGCACAACAAGCACAGAAACAAACAAAAAAAGGCATGCATCCCTGTCAGAGTATATTACCGTTGATGGTCTCCAGTTCATTATTCCTGAGGATGAGTGTGACTAGTTTGGCTCTGGCTCTCAGACCCAGCGTTGGCGCCCTCTGCAGGCAGTTGTAGCCAAGATTCAAGTGTTCCAGCTCACTCAGTGGCTAAAAGAAATGAGGAAACAAGAGTAGAGGTTGTCAAAACAAGAAAAGTAAACAGAAAAAAAAAAAACAATCTTAATTTCATTTCATCCTACCTTTAGGAATTCTGCACACTCTTGAATCTTGTTGTGGCTTAAATCCAAAGATTTTAGGACGTTAAGTAAACTCTGTGAGGAAGCAATTACAGAAAGTGAAAACAAGACTAGCTATGAAGTCAGTAACTGTGCATCTGTGTTTCTGTTTCTCTCACTAGTGACTGGTCAAGGCAGACGATGTAGTTGTAGCTAAAGTTAAGGGTATGCAGTTCAAGCCAAGGCAGTGCAGAGCTCAAGTCACCTCCACATAAAGAAAGAAGCTCCTGCAGAAAGGAAAAAAAGAAAAAACACAGGCACTTTATCTCCTGTTCTACCCAGACACACTGTAGATACATTTGGTGACACTTTGAATGAGCATACCTCCATTGAGTTGAGGCTTTTAGAGCAGGTAAAGACTTCCAACTGGGAGTAAACTCCTCTAAGACCTTCTAGACAATGTGGGGGAACCCGTTTTAACTAGTGAGAGGGAGGAAAATAACCAGGTGTCAGTGGCAGGTGATATAATATCTGGTCAAACGGTTAAATAAAAGATTAGACAGTACCTCTAAACACTTCAGAGATTTGAAGGGAAAGATTTTCACCACAGACTGAAGTTTGACTTCTGGAGGGTTGATGAGCTGTAGTGGAAAAATTAACAGTTGGTCAGAAATTCTCATAACTATAATAATGATTTGACATTTATAAAGGACAGATGATTTTCAGGGTCTAAGGAGCACACCTTAAGGGAGATGGTCTTCTGAAGGACGTCAAACAGGAACTGCAGCTGCAACAAGGAAGCTGTGTCAGCAGGATGGGAGGGCAGTGCCAGGAAACCATGCTGCTGGCTCCTGGACAACAAGTACTGCTCAAACAGTCGAGTGAGCTGCTGTAAGGTGGCTGCTGGAAGGGTCAGTGTGCTGCTGCCATCCAGCACCAAATCACCTGAGGAACACACAGAACTGTATATTAAGTTACTTGGTCATTTATTTATTGTGTTAAAGAAAAACAAATCATAAAAAATATTGTAATTACAGGAGAAACTGACAAAAAGCATCTCTATAAAAACAAGATTCTAACCCAAATAAGGAGACAACAGGATTAGATTCACTTAAATTTTAATCCCACCATTCTCAGTGTTTATGAATATACTAATAGAGATAAGAGGGTTTTCCTTTCATTTGTCACCTGTCCGTTCTCTGTATACGTGTTTTACAGATGCAAGTGTATAAAAAAAAAAATGCATCTAATACAGCACACCTCCATGATCAGTTTGCTTCTTTTTACGCACATTAGGCCATTACGTTGTCATATTTGAAACACTTGCATCCCACTGAATAATGTAGTTATGGCAGCTTAATCAGTTGTCAGTCATTCAGAAATTTCTGTAATTTTCGGTAATTTTTTTTCAGTTGCAGTGTTCTGAGAAAGTTTCTGTGAAAGTTCAATTGTTTATTTTCTTTGGACTTTTAAACCATTACAGTTGATATCTGCTTTGCAGGTGTTTAATGCCAGCCAGAGGATCTACCTTCTGGTGTGTAACATATAGAATATACGGTATGCAATATGTTTTGACTTAAGGAATAGTGGTTTGCAGCTTCTTGGACCACTAGAATGAGCAAATAGGGTGTTCATTTCAGCCAGCTATGCAAAACCAGTGTACTATTTGATCACTAGTTGAAGCCAGGTGGGGCTGCCCTAAGGGGTGGTTTCAGAATCAACACAGTAATCTTAGGAAGGTATCCTCCGACTACTTACTTGGTATCATTGTGACAGGAGCAACCACTATGAACTCATGTCATAATAGACAGATAAATAGAAGTACTTTACAGATCCCAAGCTGGGGAATTGTCATGTAACAACAGCAGGATATAATAGAAATACAATCGAAATACAATATATACAATAAGAGAAATCCCATGTGTGTTGTGCTCTCTCTCTCTCTCTCTCTCTGTGTGTGTGTGTGTGTGTGTGTGTGTGTGTGTGTGTGTGTGTGTGTGTGTGTGTGTGTTGCTGAAAATTACCATCATTTCGAAGGAGAGTGGCCAAGCTTTGTACAAGGGAGAACTGGCCAGTTTGAGATCCAGCCATCCTGCAATGTGCACGACAATTAATACATAACATAACATAACAAAGCTAGCAAAACAGATAAAGCAAGCAGCAATAAATACAATGTAAATATTAGGATTAGCTTATTGTAACACTATGCTACCACTATGCACAAACATATCTCTTGGTCGTTTTAATAATTCCTGTGTCTACCTCGTTTTAAAACAATATTCCAGTAACTTTCAAAGCATTTGTAAAATGGTTAGTTGATGTCAGTCATGACAACTTACTGCTGCTAACGTCAGCTAACACTAACTCATGCTAATTCTGGCTATCAATTTCCTCGTTGAGAAGCTAACGCGACAACGTACCTGCGCAATGACAGCCAAAGTGGAAACGACTAACATTAATTTCTTAGCTTCAGAAGCTAATAGTACACCCTGCTCACAGACATACATGAATATAAAACGACGTTTCAGCGGTAATTTGCTGTTGTTAACATCGAAGTGACGACTAATGTTGACATGTTTGCCGTCACATGACATAAAGTAGATG
Source organism: Maxillicosta whitleyi (assembly GCA_029822895.1). NCBI lineage: Eukaryota > Metazoa > Chordata > Actinopteri > Perciformes > Neosebastidae > Maxillicosta > Maxillicosta whitleyi. Next base: position 9,195,812 of record JAPSES010000124.1, on the reverse strand, counting down.
TAGCATCAACGGTGGCCGCAATATATCAAAAAGAGTGGATTGGAGAGAAGTGAAATATACGTTCGGATTAATTGTCTGTTGGGGATAAACCACCCTCTCTTTTTTTAAATTTATAAACAGACTAGAATCATCAGATGAGGTTTTATCTTTGATTTTCTAATAATTCACAGTCGTCATTAAATTGTATACCCTCTTCCTGTTCCTCTTCCTTTTTTTTTTTTTACTACCACAAATACCACGATTACTACTACTACTTCTTCTTCTTCAATGTTTTTTAATTCCTCTTTTTATTATTATTATTATTTTTTTAAAGAATGTCGTCCCTCAAATTAAATTTAAAAAAAAAGTGTGCATCTGTGCTGTTTTGTAGTTACAGTGGATGACCACTGGATGGCGCCCAACAGCTAACAGCATAAGTAGTTTATAAAGCAAATGGGAGTGTTTAGACCTTTATTAACAGGAAGTATAAATTCATTCACCATGTTATGCTGCAAAATATCTGTGACACACTATAAATTAGACTGTATATATGCTACTGTGCCTTACGGCTGAAATAATATTAGATCTGGGGGTTTTTTTGTTCAGAAAAGGCAAATGAATGTGTGAGATTTATTGATCACCAGTCAAATTTGCTGAAAAATTGAAAAAAGAGAGCAGAAGGATAGTTGTATGAGACAATATATTTATTCCTGAAGATATTCTCAGCATAGTTAGAGGAAAAACTGGGCCTAAAAATGATAATATCAGTGTAATGTGACATCAGCTGAATGTAATTTTAAGAGCTTGTAACTGTTACCCAAACTGTAAACCAAAGCAATAACTCAACACATTACAGAGTGCAACTTCCAGCAGGTCTTAATTTCTTGTTTCATTGGCGAATACGTAACACTGTGGCTCCATAATAGACATTTCACAATGATCCGTATGAAGCAAATAAAGCTAGAAGTTTCCTAATTTGCACATGCATCACTTGTTGCTAGGCAGCGGACAAACACACTCAGGCATACGCACACACCAACACACTTATAAGCATTTTTCCATTTGGGACTTGTGATGCGAACCTTTCCATGTAAGGATTTATGTACTGTAATTTGGTAAACATTTCCATTCAGTGACATGTTGCACATTTCACTAGCTCAAAGGAGTCTCATGCACAGTTGGTTAACTGTACATGCATGAAAGCAGGTTTTGACAGTTTTCTTTTTTCAAATGAGCTCACTCTGAAAGACTATTACATAAAGAAAGAAAAAGTGGAAAAGGTTGTGACAGTAGCATCTAACAGACCAAGTCCCTCTGGTCGGGGTCTTGCCTTTTGTTTTTGAAAATTGTATTTTATTTTGGCAAATAAATGTCTAATCCAGCTGTTTTACTGATGTCAGTATAAATGTATGACATGGTTTTATATGGGCCCACAAATCGGATGATAAATGACTTTTCCAAACCCCACTCACTGCCCCTACTTATAAAATCAGAGGCTCAAGGAAAGGAGCTTTAATTAGCTCTAATCAAAACCAAACACTAAGCAGCACATTCATTCATTATTCACTTTTTTTTGGTTTCAGATCATCTGTGAAGTTTTTTTTTTTTTTCTATTTATAATACTAAGTAAGGTTGCTTTTGAAGATAAAAGACAGTTTTGAACCCCTCTGACTTTTATTCAGGCTCCTGTGGGCTATAATTAGACTAATGTGCAGACTCTCAGTTGCTTTTTAGTGGTTTACATGATGTCCCTGATAAATCAATGAGATTCAACAGCTTGGTCTTTACTGAAGTTTGCACCACAGTGTAATATCAATAGGTAAAATGACATTTATCTAAGTAATATATTTTAAAAATATCAAAATCTTTGATATAACTAAATGTTTGCAACAAATCTAAATGATTACTGACAGTAACAACCTTAAATATAATTCTACTTTTATTATACTGTACTAACTCACCTGCTTAAATAAAGTTTAAATAAATAAATAAATAATGCGCTGCAATGCTGTTTCCCAAACTTATTTTCTGGGCTTATACATTTTCTAAAAGACAAACCACCTGGACTCAATTCAGTTTCTATATATAGCAATAAGAAGTGAATTTGTGTATAAATTAACATTTCTGATCATTTCTTACCATATAATATATAGTGAAGAGGTAAAGCAGCCACTTTGAAGATACACTTTTGATAAATCACACTTTTATTCAAACAAATGTGTTAAATTCTTCCTATGAAGTGAATTAAAAACACAAATAATGTTTGCTTTCTTTAGCTTTTTATTCATGTGGCTGAAACATAACCCAGAAATATATCAATCAATCAATCAACATGGCTCAAATGTGATCATTTATGGGTCAACAGTGGATTTTAATATGATATTCACTCATACTAACATTCACAAACTCCTACTAGATTAACAACTCATAGTACAATTTACAGATCTCATTCATTTCAATGAAAGTTTGACAAACCCGTCACCTAAATATGAACTGAACTGCATTTGACGATGCAGGTAAACAGAAGTTATGGGTAGTTTGTTTGAGCCGTTATTATATTATAAACAGCATTTCGATGTGGAGCTACAATTTGGATATCAGGTTTTGCCTTGTTCCACGCATCAGTAGCATGATGAGTGGCTCAAAATTCTTGTTTTAGTAGAAGGGATAAGGATTGTTGAAGTATACATTTTGTATTTAAGTTATCAAATGACATCTGCACCATTAAAAAAAAAAAAAATCTGAATTTACCTGAAAATTTGTAACTAAAGAAGAATGAATAATATTACACACCCTTGAAGTGTACATGACTTAATTTTATTGACTGTTAAATTGTTGTAATGTATGATGACGCAGAATTAGATTGATTGTTTTACTGAGAATTACTTTTTAAAGTAGATTCATGGATACGAGACGCTGATATTTTGCTAAAGGTATCACCAGACATTGTCTCAAAAATGATAGAAACCACATATTTCCTAAAAAAAAAAAAAAAAAAAAAAAAAAAAAAAATTAAGTTTATTTTCAACCTTAAACTGTCTTAAATTTAAAAAAACAACAAGGACAAAAAAAATTAGCATCACATCACTGCGCCTCATGTAAATGAAAAGCCTTTAGTGCTGTTTTGGGGACTTGCTTTGCTATAATTTAAGGAGGTGACCTCTCACATACAAACCTCTCTCTGTATTCTTGCAGAGACACATATACTGTATGTGTCTTCAGTCCATCAGTGATCCCATACCTTACCTCTATCAATGTGGAGTTTATCCAGAGTTTGTATTTACTTAACAATTCCATGGGGAGGAATTTAAGTAACTGACCTTGGTGAGGATTACTTTGCACACATGGGCAGATACTGCGGCCTGTTAGGCCTATTAGCCAGTGGCCATCCCAGACACAAATCCTAGCCCCCAGGCTCATATTTATAAAATGCCAGGCCTTCTCTCCTGCTGCTTTTCCATCCATGGTTTCATAAAATGACATATGAGGTTCTATGTGCAAACAGCCCTCTGGGCATCCTCCTGACTCACACCCCTGAGATACAAGACAGCTTCAAATGTGTCCTTTCTCCCTCCCTCCATCCCCAAGGTGAGCTAGGATGCCGATCGTGAATAGAGCCAAATAGTATTAAATCAGGGGGCACCCACAAAACAAAATAATCTGCATTTATATCTCCTGTTCCGTCTGTGCTGCGGAGTTAGGTTACACATGCCACTTCTATTTCTGGGCCCTTGGATAAACAGAGATTAGTCTACCCCACTGGACGGGGTTAATAGAAGCTTGTTCGGTGGGCAAGCATGACACCTCAAGGTTTGGCCTCACCGATCGATAGGAAACATTGCTGTATATGTGCACAGTAGCATTACTGTACACAGGCATATAAGTTGGTAGCAGCTGGCGACTTTTAATTGAGTGTCAATGGACATGTCAGCCACGTTTGGGAGGTCTTTCCATGTAAGGAATGCTCTGCACATAGTCCTTTTGTTTGCTTGTTTATTTATTTATGCATTCTGGGAGTTTGGGGCAGACTCTGCTGATTGAAACAAACAAGGACACAGTATGTATAGTAATGCAACCTCCTCAAGCAACTCAGCTATAATTCACTGCCCTGTTTTGGATCCTGGATTCCACATCTTTTCTTCTAATTATATCTTAAGTGAGCCATTTTTCCTGGATGTGACCACAAAGAGGTCAAAGGTCAGGGTTAAAGCACCAGAGAAGCTTTAAAAGCTATATTTACATGGCCAGATTTTAAGTTGTCTTCTGTTTGTGCATGGGTAAAATCCAAGAATAAGGTTTGGAAAGATTTGAGCTCTTATTTGTGTGAAAATGAGTTTATTGTGTAAAGGGGCTGATAATGTCAACCAATCGGGATCTGTTTCCATGACCTGCGTTTCATCTCTTATAATAATAGAAAACTTTATTCGTTATCATCCTAGAGTCTTTTACTCTGGAGCAGCAGAACAACATACATTTGAAATGAACCTATTTTTCTAAATAAATTGCAAATTATCATGTATATTATACAATTTTAAGGGATGTTTTACTAATATATGATCAAAATTCAATGTTAAGGATCACAAATATGTTTACTCTGAACTCTATTGTGGTTCATTTATCAAATATATTTGCTTAGAGGATATTGGAGGCACCCATTCTCAGATGGTCCAGTTTAACTAAACTTGTCATTTGTGCAGCTCCTTCACAGCCATGGTAATAAGATGTATGCATGTCCACAATAATATAAAGAATATTGTATTTCATATTTCATGTTCAATTTTTTTTTTTTTTTTTTTTTTGTATTTTTGTTGTTATATGTTATTTTATTTATTCCACATAAATAAAAACCAATGTTTAAACAATTAAAAAAAAGGAACTTCATATTTGATATTACTTCATATTCTTCCCAAATGTTATGAAACCAAAAACCTGACATGTTGAACGTTCGTATTTGAGTTCCATATGTGGCCCCGAGAAGAAACCTGGGAATTTGTAGGACCCAGCAGCCCTCCCAGCCCCGGCTTCACCTGTTCGCATGCACATTTCTTCCCCTTTTTTCACTTGGGATTGCCTTCCATCGCCTCATGATAATGACTAAAAACCTCATACCTATAACAATGCTTTCGTACGCGGGCTGCAGCTTGCTGATCCTGTCCGCGTCCCTCGCCGGTGCCTCCCTGGCCGAGATGGTGTTCCGCTGCCCGGGCTGCACCGCGGAGCGCCAGGCTCTGTGCCCAAGGCTCACCGAGACCTGCGCGGAGATAGTGCGCGAACCGGGCTGCGGGTGCTGCCCCGTGTGCGCCCGGCAGGAGGGTGAAATGTGCGGAGTGTACACCCCGAGGTGCGCCACCGGACTGCGATGCTACCCGACCCCCGACTCGGAGCTTCCCCTGGAGCAACTGGTGCAGGGCCAGGGCCAGTGCCGGCGCAAAGTGGACCCCGAGACCACCACTTACAGCCAGGACCAGCGGGAGCAGACCAGCGGTCAGTCAGTTTATTGAAACCAGGTTTTCTTCTATCAATTTTTAATGAGACTGTCTAGACTGCAGCCAGAGGAATAGAGTAGAAATAGTGCTTTGTCATGAAGGCTGTGCACAAAACCATATAAAACAGACACCGGTCCAGTACAGTGAACTTAAAGTGTCCTCAATACACTTTAGAGCAGGACATTCCCAGTATAATCTTATATATGAATACATATTTACATGGATGTCTGCTGTGCATCATTTAAAGCAATAATTCTACATGTTCTCTGGAGGGCTAGCAATGCATGTGTCCTCTGTTGGGGACAAGAGTCAACTTTAGTTAAAAAAAAAAAAAAAATCTCCTCACTGTTAAGGACATTCCATACATTAAAAAAAAAAAAAAAAAAACATCTGCAAAAACTGTTGCATCATCCTGTTTCTAATCAAGACATTATATAATGCAAACAAAACAAAACAAAAAAACAAAAACAAACCAACAACTCAGAACTTTTTCTTTCCGGGGGTTTCAGGAGATATAGGAAAATAAAGAAAATGACTATAAATGAGCCCACTTTTTAAGCTTTACTCTGAGCATAGAAGTACTTTTGCAGCTTCACCAGGACATTTTACTTATAATATAGTTCTGAAGTGTATAGATTGGACGTTGGGTATCCAAACGCTCACATTAAACTAGTTTGCATTGACCTGTTTGCAGTGTTGTGAATGATCCTGGTGTGCATGTGGAGAAAGAAACAAAAGAAACAGTCACTAACGCCCCAAACAGCTGGCCGGCCCTCTTGGTGTTTTGCAGTATTCCCTAAAAAAAAAAAAAAAAAAAAAAAACCTGCCTTCTGAACACAGAGATAGTGGCCTGCGAAATTCACAGAACTCAGTGGGACGGACACAGAAAACATCCTCGTATTGATGTTGACGTTTTGCACTGAGGAGTGGAGGGGAAGACCCAGTAGATAGACAGCAGGAGGAATGCTGCATTGATTGGAAAAGTGGACTTTAGGCTTTGATCAGTTGTAAGTGTAAACTAGTGTTGACACTGACTGCATGCGTGAATTGGATTGTCCACCTGGAAAGTGAAGCGGACGCATGTGCAGGAAGGAAGACCCCGAGTTGTAACCTGGATCCAGCTGAAGCAAAAAAAGACAAAGAAGAAGAAAAGTAAACGTCCACTTTAATGGGCTCATTTTGAGGTGACAAATGCTCAGTCAATGAGTGTGTTGTGAGTGTGGAGCTGGGCCGGGGTGTGATTTTTTACTCATTTCCAAATCTTTGTCAGGGTGTACCTCAAGACTGGCATGTTTATTTTGGCACTACACATCTGGAAAGTAGAGCAATACGTTTTCTGTAAAGGCCCTGCAGGACGTAGCACACTGACAAAAGGTCAGAAATATTCCACGACACAGTAAATCAGTTTAATAACTATCAAAATTTGTTAATTCCACATATATTGCATGCAACTGCATTGATAACATTTCATTTATAGGAGAATGTGTATGTGCTAAAACAGATGCGTTGCTTTGTCAGTGATTTCTTTCTCCACTTTGGGACTGAAGTGTAGCTAGATGTGTCAAAAAAGGAAAAATAAAGGGTAGGTATTGGTTGCAGAGGCTCAGTGAATAAAAGTCTGCAGCTGAAGAGTGCTTTCTTAAGTGCAGCAGCTCAAGAAAAATATTTTTTTAAAAGAAGTGAGTCAGATAAGGCTGCCAGCCTCTTCTTACCCATCCTTTTCTCTGATGTGCTCCCAGAGTTGAATCAGATACGGTCGAGTACACCTTTACCGAGCCTCCAAATCCTGCTGCATGTAGACTACAAACTAAATTCTGGGCACCATCAGGTATTTACAATAAGCCTGGAAGCCTTGAATATTACGTTTTGGTGTAAAGGTCTTCAGTGTCAACGCATTACTTTGCATTTTTACATTTATTTGAAATGAATTCAATTTGTGGTAGATAGATTAACTTGTTATACAGCAAAATAAAAACTGAAAAAATAACTAGAAAAGCACTCAGAGAGCGCAGACCTCCGCCAAGTGCAACATCCCACCCCACCACCATAAATATTAGTCCCTCATTTATTTGGACAGCA
>JAPSES010000124.1:9175097-9188168 GCA_029822895.1 Maxillicosta whitleyi | reverse complement strand
GCCCCATTGACCCCAATGTTAACGAAAATTTCAAAGTGATCCAGAATCCAGGATTTCTTCCGGATCACCCCCAAAACATAATCATTTCTTCCTTGTGCCATTGCCAACAAATCCTGAAAATGTCATCAAAATCCGTATATAACTTTTTGAGTTATGTTGCTAACAGACAGATGGACGGACGGACGGACAAACAAACACCCGCAAAAACGTAACCTCCCCGGCGGAGGTAAAAATAAAGATAGGCCTCATAATATTGGGAGTAAAAGCCAAAGGTGTCAGGATTAATATTAGTGGCTTTTAATGACTTTTAAATGCTACTTATGCCTAATGTTTGCTTCAATCACTTAATAAAACACAAATATATTTATTTTATAAGGAAATAAGGCAGATAAGGACACAAACCCTCTTCCTCCTAACCTTTATTTTCTGGTATAGCTTCTCCAAATAAAAATTAAATTCTGCTGTTGTGGTCTATATGTATAAATCTCATTAATAATTAAGCAAAAATACCTATTGTTACAACATTGTTCTGCAATTCGAACAGTTAATGCTCGCTAGCATGAGTTGCTTCTATCCTGCGAAACATTCCGCTTTGTAACTAGCCGAACATGACGTCATCATGTAATCCCACTCGGATGCTAACAAATGCTTACACTCACATGTTACTTGAGTCAGTTTTGCCAGATAGCTAAATCATTTTCATATACTTTAAATTATATTGTGTCAAAATTTTTCAAACGACTCACTTAATGCATTTTTTTAGTAAAATATCATCGTGACAAGAGCGTATCGTTTTAATTTGAAGTTTTCCTTCCTGGCAAATGCAAACACAGCCTATGACCTTCAGCTCTTGCTAACTTACCAGTTTTATATTTTAGATCAAGTGACTTCAGTCAAAGGGTCCGTCCTTATGTTCAGAAGGTTCTATGTGCAGAAGGTTCTATGTTCAGAAGGTTAGGGTTAGGGTTACTTTTAGTTTTGCTTTTACAAACTCCTCTGTTAATGAAAAAGTCACAAACTGATTGATTTCGCAATCTTGATATCACTACAAAATTGATATACTACTGCACTTCTGAACATAGAACCTTCTGAACATAGAACCTTCTGAACATAGGACCGGAATCAAGTCAACTAGTTCATGCATTTTGCTAAATATTATCAGACTCTTAAACTTAAATTGTTCTTAAGTAATGGAAATGCGTACAGAAGGCTAATAATAACAATAACAACAACAACAAAAACATCATAGTAAGATGGACAATACAAAAAAAACACAATGGCAAAATGTTGTGACATAAAACATTAAAATTAGATAAAACATGCAAAAATATTGAAATTACATTAAAGACGCAAAAAGACAAAGAGAGACACTGAAAACTGGCAAAGTTTAGTAACCATTGATCCCGTTAATTATTTTCCTATTCAATATATGCAACACATTTTTATATATGAGCAGAAACAACGAATCTGCAGAAGTATCTTCAGATCCATATAAACCTGGTAGGGAGTCACTGTCTTGTTTCCTGCGGTGTGATACTGTCTGCACATTCATTGAAGGTCATGTCTTTATTTTCACTAAATTGCATAGTTAACTATCTGTTGCTGTTTCAGATGGTTGCCATCAGTCTCTTGCTTTCATTTGGCCCGTGTTTAAGACTACGTAGGCTTGATTTCCTGTAATAAACTCTTCTCGGATAAACAGCAAAAAAGAGGAAGTAATGAAATCTCAGCTAGAAATCAGTACACAAGGGCTGTTGGAAGACCTTTTTTTGTTTGGATCTCCTCAAATATTTCCAGGAATGATCTACAAATCGCAGAGGGAAAAGCAGATTATACCTCCATAATTAAGTGTCTGAGAGTGAACCGGTGATTCTTGCGCTGCTCTGACACCTCGGGCAAAGAATCAAATCGTGAAATTTTGCAGACCCTTTAGTTCTCTGGCGAAACTCAACATCTTTATTTTAGATTAGCGGAAGGCCCCGACAAAGATAAGGCAGGATAAACATTGTCATGTTGTTGTTATATTATAGGTCTCATATAAAACAATACATTAGCAAACAATACGTTCATTATGAGCTGAAATAAAGTAAATGATAGCAACAAGCACTTTCCACATCTGTGGAATTGACCTGGTTGCCTTATCCTGAGGGACTTCCACTGACAGCGCTCATATAAAGTTCTGCATCAGCTCCTAAGGCAAGCAGCAATAAAGAGGTCAAAGGTCAGATTACTTTGACCCTGGAGTTAAAAAGAAATACTGTAGAGGGGCTTTAGGAAAAGAGGCAGAGGAGATGTTTTTATTGCAAAAATAAGCCCTCGACCCCCACAATAGATAATTAATCTATATTGATTTTTTTTTCTTTTTTTTATGGGGCAATGAACTGATTTTGTTTTTTTGCCTGTTTTTAATGAAACACTAATTAGGTGAAATGTACTGGCAGTGCACTGGCTTATTTTCCTCCCCACTCCAGACCACAGGCGATTTAGTGCACTGTTTTGAATTACCGAAACAACTAATTACAGCATATTAGTAATGTAGTGAGTAAGAAAAAATGATGTGGCTCATAAATCTTTGAAATTACCACTGCTGAGTGCACACAACAGCGTTACATTATAATGCAAGAATTTCGTGTTTAACTCAGCAGGTTGTCTATCGAGATTGGCCCAGAACGCAAAAAAAAAAAAAAAAAAAAGTCACATATGAAACTGTAACAGCATCTGTTGATTATTAGATGTTATAAACGTTGATGTGACACTGACATGTATCTGAGAATTTGAGACAACATGGAAAACATAAAGATGGGAAATTACTGCCAAATTATACACGATAAAACCTGCAGAAATGATGGATCCATTAGTGCTGTGCATCATGTTGAAAATAACGTCAGACTTGTATGGACTCGTATTACTGACATTTAACTTTGCCACTAAGTCTATCTAAATCTGTTTTAATATCTAAATTAATAGGTGTCCATTTCTGTGGTGGAAAAAAGCATCATGCAATTTAGTGCTCAGTAATTTTGTAACCGTGCAGTCACTTTTCATTAACATGTGCCAAACATATTGAGAAATCTATGATATTTTCATGTGAACCAGGAAAAATAACTCTTTTCAGAAGGTTTAGGTGTTGTTTGGGGTCAAAAGTTTAGATTTTTGTTATGCAAATATGTGATTTCAGACGATCTTGGATCTTTGTTTTTACCATATCTGTGCACAGAAGTGTGGAAAAGGAAGAAAGGATAATAAACACAACCCAAAAGCTTAAAAGACAAAACTTATTTAAGAAGTCCAGTTATTAGAGCTGGTGTTTTAGTTAGTTTTGATGCATTGATATTACATTCATTTGCATCTGGTGGTGGCCAAAACCTTGTAATAGTAGTGAAAACTGTCTACAACATTTAAAATGTAGAAGAAATATGTAAAATTCTGCTCTATTTTAGGTCAGTAAACGCATATAAGCACTGTCACATTAACCCATAAACACCCAAACAGCCACTGGCAACCAAAGCATCTACTGATCTAAAATGTTTAATACCTGTTGATCCACTAATTCTATCAATACATGTAAATAATTGGTGTAAAATGTAGTTTTTCATCTTTTCATGGTCATCAGATATGACCCATTTGGACGTTCAGATGCTCTGTAGTGAACATGGAAACACCGTCATCTTCTACAACAATGATTCACCAGTAAAACCCATGGAGTTGGATTATTGACTGAGGATAGAAAATTATATATTTTACTGAAAAAGTAAAATTTTCTTCAGTTTTCTCTGTTTTTGATATAATAACCTGTGAATTTTCTCCGAGTTTTAATGAACATCTACATGATCATTAAGTAAAATAAAGGAAAATACATGATTTATACTGAAAAAAAACCCCCAAAATACTGACGATAATATTGCAGTGAATGGTGATAAAGGTTAAATGTAGAGAAGAATTAACAGAAAAGTAACGCTGGTTAAACTCTTTGTACAAAAGGTTAGATTTCATTGAGTTTTATCTATGTTCAAGTGACAGGTAGATGCGTTTGATTTAGTGTGATCAAGTGCGGAGGTTACAGATTGCCTTCAACCGCACCCTGGAATAAAATGGCTGCTAAAAACACAAACCTTAGCTGGAGTTAATGTTGTTATCCACTCCGGGCCTTTAACATGAGGGGATAGTAAATCTGGTCTGCACCTGGGACAGTTTCACACCTGCTTTGTTTAGTTAGGACTTTTTTTTTAGGTTTTCCAACCAAATTTTCATTCACAGTGTTGACCGAACAGCTGATCTTTGGACCATCCGAATCAGGTGGTCTTCAAACTGAGCCGTCGTTTGTTTGACCTGAAAACTTTGTGGATGGCTCTGAATTTTTGGACCAGGCAATAAAAAATAAAAGAAAATGGAATAATTAGATAAACGGTTTAAAGCAAAACATATTAGTGTGCTCCAAAAATGAAGTTTGAAAGCAAAAATAACTAGAATAAACAAAAAAATACACCTTTATCTGGACTTTTTTCAGGGGGATTGTAAACTAATTTTGATCTCATTAATGATTTTTGATTATTCTTTTCCGTTTCTGCCATTAGAGTCCCCTAATATTCTGAAAAGTGTACATACCGGACTGCAAAGCTTCGTGTTCAAACATGTTCCCAGTTGTTCCTGTGTCATAAAGATGACTGTGGCTTAAGTTTCAGGCAGATGTTTAGTTTATGGTAGGGGGGGAAACATGGCAGTAGAGCTAAGACTCGGCGTCAAATCGTAACTAACGTACGACACTGTGGAAACCGGATCGGGTGTACCAACATGGTCGAAAGGTCTGTAGGTAAGCCGTTGTTTATGTCAGATAAAAAAGCACAAAACGACAAATGCAGAACTTCTACATCAAAGCCAGACTCTATCCAAGAGAAAACAGATGGGTCGTCTCGGTCTGAATATGACACCGTGAACCAGTGTTGGGAATATTAACGTCGATGTACCAATCCTACTGGTATCGCACACATCCTATACCCTTTGGTTTTCATCTTTGCGGGATCCTGCTCCAGCGGGATAACGCCCGCGTACACCTCAAAGCTTGAAAACCAAAAGGGAGACCAAGGAGCGCGGGTCGTGGTGAACTTTCCTCCGCAGTCACCTGACCTCGACCCCACTCAACATTTATTGGGGCAGTTGGAGACAGCGAAAGGCAAGATTTGTGTAACATCACAAGAAGCTCTTTAAAACGCTGTCAAATCATGCTGGGATAACAGTTTTGTGGAATCCACGTTGTTAAAGCGAAAGTGGGCCAAGACTTGACCTTTGTAATGAAACGCTTTTTAACATTTATTTTATGATACCGGAGATAAAGAACTGGAAGGGAGGAAACAACTGACAATATTCAGATGCAACAGAAGAAAGGCAATTAATATATGGGTTTGTTTGGCTTGTGATTGGTTAATTTAACAGTTTTAGTATCTATAAGTGTGGGGATTTTACATAAACAGCAGCATAAACGCCCCCCCAAAAATCAATTTAACACCATTTTGTATTTTTCCACTGAAATGATATAATATATGCAATAATAAGAATTGATTTTTGAAGTCATGCCTGAAAAAGAGAACAAGTAAACAGTTAAAACATCTGCATTTTTGTAGGTGAATTTAAAGAATACAGGTAGTCCTTGCGCCTTTCGTACAAGAGGTGTAAAATTTCTGTGCTGCACAGTCCCCATATAGTGTCACATGGGTCATGCCCCTCCCATTCCCAAGCGCTGTCATATTATAGCGATGTCAACGCCCTAGTGGTAGGGGTATAAACTTAGCAAAATTTGCCCCTCAAAATGCAGGAAAAATATTTCAGAAGGTCTAGATTTCAAAAATTTCGGCACTAGTGAAGATTAACTTCGGTAAATCTCGCCCCCCCAATCAATTTTGTGCCGTTGCCTCTGCATTTCATCCACTATACTTATATAACTAACCAAAAATACTGCATTTTTGACACTTTTTTATTGATTACTTATAATATTGATAACAAACAACAGTCGGGAACAGATGTATCGCAAACTAACATTGAAGAGCTTAGGTTATTCATGTAATAGTGATGAAGTTACATAGTTAAATCCTCAGAGCAGTCGATCATATTTCATACAACAGGACCACGAGACAAACCACACATTAACTGTTCTTAAAGAAACCGATCCATTCATTCCTAGACCAAGAATTAGGTACGTTTGGTACCTATTTGTAGTCTCTACGACCTCCCATTCCGGAGTTATGCGCAAAAAACTTTTTAGAATTTTTTATACCCTATAGGGTGAGTAAAAACTCCTTTTCCATCCCCTGATTTGCTCATAACTTCTGATAGGAACATAATTGGGCAGAGATAAACATATCCACGTGTTTGTCATGAAGAGACCTTTCCAAAGAGCCATCATCCATCCAGCCTTCCCGGATGTTGTGGGGCATAGCCAAGTCCGAAAATGCTTATATCTCCGGAAGGGATGGTCGTAGGGACTTAGTTTCACCTCAGGCGAGTTCTTAGACCATGAATTAGGTGAGTTTGGTCCATTCGTTCCATCTTCTCATGTATAGTTCAACTTGCAGCCTCGGCGCAGAAGTTAATCTCTCCATTTTGTGAATTTCATCGACTCTTTTCCATTCAAGCTGAAGTCATTTTTGAGCGATTGATTTTTTTTTTCAGCGTAAATGAAGGAGGAAGTAACAAGACAAAAAGACAGAAACAGTCATTTCTAGACTTTTCTCGATCAGATCTTTTTAAAAAAAATTTTGCGATCGACCCTAAAGTTTTCATTCACCTCACCCGATCAATGACGTCACTGTCAGTTTGTTGTTTTTTTTAAACATTTTTCAAACTTTATTATCATATTTGAAATGCTATACAAACATGACATTTACAAAATTACAGCTTAAATGTGTTTTTTTTATTATGTCTTGTGAATTTCATCGACTCTTTTCATTCAAGCTGAAGCCATTTTTGAGCGATTGATTTTTTTTTTCAGCGTAAATGAAGGAGGAAGTAACAAGACAAAAGACAGAAACAGTCATTTCTAGACTTTACTCCATCAGATCGGCCGATATTTCACTTTTTTTTTTTTTTTTTTGCGATCGGCCCTAAAGTTTTCATTCACCTGATCCGATCAATGACGTCACTGTCAGTTTGTTGTTGTTTTTTTAAACATTTTTCAAACTTTATCATCATATTTGATACACTATACAAACATGACATTTGCAAAATTACAGCTTAAATGTGTTTTTTTATGTCTTTGTGTTTTGAGCTCTGTCACTACGGTCGGTTTTATGGAACTTTTTCAACGTGAACGAGAGCGATTCAAGAAAAGCTGTCGGTAACCTGTGTAACTTCCCAATACATCGAGGAGGAAAATCTGCTAGAAATTATAATACAACGAATTTAATTAGGCGCTGAGAGACAGATAGGTTCGGTGATCTTTTTTTTTTAATGGTCTTATCGGTGATCAACCCCAAAAAGTCATCATTTATTATTTGTCTTTCTCTATTATTTGTCTATTGCAGTGTTGTGGTGACATTAACAGTGATTTTTTTTTGTCTTTTGTTGTAAATTGCAGTCATTATAAGTGTCAGACTGGAACAACAACAGGCCAAAGGATGTGTCAGGGGAAGGATGTTTATTGTGTTTGGTTATTGCGACGGAGGTGTGTTTCCTAGAAGCGTTTCATCAAGTATGCAAAGGAGTGCCACTGACAAGAGAAGACAGCAGGGAGGGGTGGGTTTTTGAAGTGGTTGTTTGTAATAAGTCGAAGAGCAGAATGATAGATTGTCGGGCGCATACCATTCTATAAATACCATCGTTATTGTCGCACAAAAAGAATACGCATTTCCATAACCAGGTTTCACTCAAGACTTTAAGCTGATAGTATCATGTTATAATGAAAAAAAAAGTACTTTCACTGGTGGGCTCAGACGTTCGGACACTATTGCATATATAAATCAAAGATTCTAAACGATAATAAAGTCAGAATATCGATAACTATATCTTTATTACTAATAACAGAGGGATTCCATAGTTTATTAAACTTGAGTTGAAATGTCCCCCACCCACGTGTTTCCCACTACCCTCTCTGTTTATGTACAGTATCATTTGATATTCTGTTCCTGCAGAAACCTGGATCCAAATAAAGGTTCCTTTAATCAGATTGGAAGGGTGGGTTGTTGTTTTGACTGGGATCACACCATATATGACCTTGGAAAATGAGCGCTTTGATTAAGTCCAAACAGAACGCCTTCACTTGCTTGAATGTAACATGGATTAGAAAAAAAAAGATGGTATTGTGCCTGTTTGGTACGGAGACATAGTTATTCTGCTGTCAGTTTTATACGTGGTCAGTGAGCATGTCAGATAGTGGGCAGCCCCCGTTGTATTCACATTGTTATAAAAGTTGTTGAGGAAAAAAAAAAAATGGGGTGGAAAGAAAAGTGGAAAAAACCTGCAGTGCCATCTGGTCACTGAAATAACATTGTTAGCTAACAAGGGGCATTCCTGTGTACCTGCGGGGGTGTCCAGACGGAGTCCGCAGGACTGAAATAGCTCCGAGATAATCCCCCTCCACCCCAAGCTTCTCCAAAACAGGGGCATTTGTGCCATCTCCCCTCCGGGCGTCAACTTCACTTGTACCCGTGCCAAGAATCTCCTCGTGCTTGTACTGGAATCAGAATAACTTCCCACCCTCCTTTTTGGTCAAGAGTGATTTAAGACAATACAAACACTGTCTGAAATGCTACTGACACTGGAGGGGAAAGGAAGAGGGACGGTCCCTGAACACAGTTTTGACAGATTTACGTACGAGCTGTAAAACCGTACAGGGTTCTTTCTGCAAAGGCGTCGTCACTGCAGGTTTGTGTTTCTTCGGCAGATCGTAGCCTGACATTCTCCCACTTTTATCAGACATGAACAGGATTTTTTTGCTTTTTCTTTTCCCCTTTTGTTCTTTCAAAGGTTCTATTTTGTCATTTCTCAGTACAAGTACCACTCTATGGGCTGTGAGGGGTATGACGGGTTTTCATTAGCTCTCAAACCAACATTTATGAACAAACACAATCTGTAACCAGTGTCAAACATGCGGCCCGGGGGCCAAATCCGGCCCGCCAAAGGGTCCAGTCCCTTGTAATGACTTTGTGAAATGTTAAAATTAAACTAAGATATTAATAATCATTTTAGGTCAGGGGCCATAAACAGAACAATTAAATTTCAAGCGGGTCAAATTGGTAAAATATGACCATAATATCTAATAAATACTCAAAAATCTGTAAACATTTACATCAAAACAAAGTATAATTTTGCAAAACATGTGAATAATGTGAGGAAATTTAACAATATTATTATCTGTTATTGAATGTTTTGTGTATTTGTAGATCCACTGTGATCTATAAGTTATAAAGTACATGTGAAAATGAGAAACTGAAGCATAATATTGTTAAAATAATACTTATTTTTTCAGTTTTTCCATGTTATTCACATTGTTTTAAAGCATAGTTTGTAGATGTAAGCATTTTCATAACAAAATTTTACTTTTTTCACTCTAAAATATAGAGAAAAATTTGGAGTTGACATTATTTCTATATTATTATGTTATTGTTTTACTAGTTAGGCCCATTTCAGATCAAATTTGGCTGGACTACCTTAATTATATAGAGTCCACTGAAGAAAAAAAACACAAACTTACCCACATCGAATCCTATCGTATGACTCTATTCCAAGGTTGATTAATTTGAAGCCACATTTTAATGTTCCCGTGTGCATATAACCTGTGGATTATATTGAAAGATACACTGCATTTGAAAATTATTCACAGTACCTTTTTTTTTTTACCTTAAAAAGTCTACACACAACACTTTATAATGACAAAATGAAAATTTTGTTTGAAATTTTTGCAAATTTATTAAAAATATAACACGTATACAAGTATTCTCAGTGTTTGCTCTGTACTTCGTTGATACTTCGAGTCTGTTTGAGTCTGATGCGACAATCTTAACACCTATTTTTGGATAGTTTGTCATTGTTTTTTGCAGAACATCTCTAGTTCCATCATATTGGATGGGAAGTGTCGCTGCAGTCATTTTCTCCACAGGTGTTCAGTGGGGTTCAGGTCTAGGCTCAAGGACATTTACAGTTATATGATATAATTAATTTTTTTTATAATTCAGACAGCGTTGCACATTGATATATCATGTATGAATAATCAATGGTAAAGCTTGAAACACATGAACACAAAAACAAAAACAGAACCCAAACAGTTGTACTTAATGTCTTTTTTTGTGCATTATATTTTCTTAAACCTTAGAACAAAAAAGATGACACATCCTTCTATTTTCATTATTCTCACTCCAAAATCCACACAGGTTTCAGCTACAGTACATTCAGTAGAACTTAACATTTCCAGTTAAGTTAAATCCAGCCTCAATGGGGTGATGTATACAATCCATTTTGACCACATTTCCACAAATTTATCCTGTTTTACTTTTAATGAAAAGGACAGTTTCTCCATTACATACATTTCATAGGTTGCTTTTAACCAGTCTTCACGTTGTGGTCCATCTGGTCGGAGCCATTTCCTTACAGTGGTCTGCTTTGTTATCTTGGTGTGTGCGTTTTGGGTCTATATCCTGTTGGAAGGTGAAGCTTCAGATCATCATCATCATCAAGGATGTCTCTGTACATTCCTGCATTGGTGTTTCCCCTCAAACCTGACTGATCTCCCACTTCCTGCTGTTAAAAACATCCCCTCGGTCTGACGCTAACACCACCATGCTCCGCTGTAGGGATGGCGTTGGACAGGTGACCAACGGGGCACGCTTTCCTCCAGACATGACAAACAGTTCAGCGTCTGTTTCTTTACGTTCTCCTGGTCTGGTTCTGTACCTTCCCCAGACCTGCGCCTACAAACAACTCACTTCTTATCTTGTTTTGCGCTCTAACGTGCGCCGTCAGCTATCGGCTCTTATATAGACAGACGTGTGTCTTTGCCAATCATGTCCAATCAGCTGAATTTAGCACAGGTGAGTGGAAACAGGATGCACCTGAGCTCAACAAATAGACCATACTTTCATACATGTTATACTTTTAGCATTTTATTTTGAAAGAATTGGCAAAAGTTTCAACCTAGCTTTTTTTCACTGCCATTATGAGCTATTGTGTGTAGAAGTTTGAGGTAAAAATAAATAAATAAATGTAATCTAATAAGGCTGTAACACAAGAAAAAAAAAAGTTAAAAAAAATAAAAAAGTGCAGCACTGATTATTTTTCCGGTTATTTTATTGAGTTGTCTCGAGTGAATGTGAAGTGATTCCTACATTATTTCAAGTGAAATGTAGTGTTTGTGCAGATATTGAAATCATCTTTTAGGGCGAAGGCTGTACGATTTGGCCTGATCGATATTTATCATTAAGTCAAATCATTATTTATTTCAAGTTAAAGGCTTTTTGGTTTAGAGTGAAAATTGACCAAACCATGTGATTGTCTTATCTTATACTTTTAGCATTTTATTTTGAATTATGCGCAAGGTGCAATACAATGAAAACATTACAATAAAGATAAAAAAAAAATAGAAAATTACAAAAATTACATTTATTTGTAATTTCAAAATAGTCCTCATTGACAAACAATTGCCAATCAATGGCGTATTGCATACATTTGGTAGAATAAGATCAAAACAATCATGATAAAGTCTTTTTTTCATGCATTAAAATATGAGTAAAATTAAATGAAATGGCAATATATATATATATTGTTGAGAAGGTAAACAGACTGAACCCTGAAGACAAATGAAAAATGTAAATGATAATAATGACTGTGATAAAATATAATCAACAAGTTTGTACATGCGTTTATCTGAGCACCTGTTGGCTTTAATACAGTTTGGGCTGTTGTGAATAAAACTTCTGGTGCAAAACATCAGAAAAAAATGATATAAGTCATAAAATTTGGAGATAATTTCAACATATCATGCCTAATGGAAATTCTTCCCGAACCATTATCCTGCCTCCTGTTTGTCTGACGTACTGTACATAACATGTCAAGGTATTTAAATATTCATGTTCTGCCCATTAGCTGTTTGTGGAGAGTATTAGATGAAACAAAAGGCAAGTTATATTTTGTCCATAAATATTAATATACACATACATTTTACATTCCTTTTTCCGTTCAGTGCATATGACAATTAACATATTGAGTTTTGCGGAACATACTGACTGTTTTTATGTTGTATATGTGCAACGGTAATTGTAAATTGAGGAAAAATACTTTCACACAATTGTCAGCTGATCTTAATTGATCTGAGTGGTTGAAACTACATTTTACTCACGTGTTTTGAGTCTGTGTTGTCGCTATTAATGTTAAAGATAATTACATTTGTTATGCAGCTTAGTTCACTACATGTAAAGTACTAAAACATGCAATCATGTATTTGTGTTGTTATTATGTGGAAACTTTATAACCTTGTATGTTCTTTAATACTTGAGTGAGGTGAGAAACACCTATCTGTTGCTGTATATTTGGATTATATATATGTATATATTTGTATATTTGGTATATTAGATTAGATTACATTAGATTAAATTAGATTAGATTCAACTTTATTGTCATTACTCAGTATAATACAGGTAACTAAATGCAGTTAGCATCCAATCAGAAGTGCAAATAGCAGAAATGCGATATATTACCGTTAAATACAATATGTGCCAAGGTGATAATAGTTTTGCATTTTTGATTATAATTTAGTTTTATTTCATTTTGACTTTTTTTTTTTCTGTAATTCAGTTAGTTTTAATTCGTTTTTAAAGTGGGTTTACTAGTTTTTATTAGTTTTCCTAGTTATTATTAGTTTGAGTATTAGTTTTAGTTTTTTTCGTGGGATTTTTTTTCCCCTTAAGAATTATTCCACATATTTTATCATTTATTTCCACTAAACTTGCTTTCGTCTGTCTGAAATCCCAAATCAGACTCTGGCGCTTTCTTTACATCCTTTGTTGCCATGTTTTTGGGTAGTGGAATGAGTAGAAGCCGACTTTGACTGAGAAGTGTCGGACCATGAGGTGCCGTAAAGGTGCACCCGCT
>JAPSES010000124.1:9148755-9167770 GCA_029822895.1 Maxillicosta whitleyi | reverse complement strand
TGGGTTCTTCCTTGTGCCATTGCCAACAAATCCTGAAAATTTCATCAAAATTCGTCCATAACTTTTCGAGTTATGTTGCTAACTAACAAACGGACAAACAGCAACATAACCTTTAGGTAATAATTGTGTCTGAAAGGGAGTCGGAAGAAGCCAATGCTTATCCAGTCCTACCCCCCAATATTGAATTTATTGTTGGAAACTTTTGCACATTCATTTAAAACAGGAATATAACACGTACATATATAATTTCAGTGTTTGCTCAGTACTTTATTGATGCTGGTTTGGCAGAAACTCCAGCCTTGAGTCCGATACTGTAAGTTTAACACCTATTTTTGGAGTTTCTCACATTGTTCAGGTCGGAATGGAAGTGTGGCTGCAGTCATTTTCAGTGGGGTTCAGGTCTGGGCTGTGGCTGGGACCCTCAAGGACATTTACAGTCGTCTGCTTTGTTATCTTGGTCTGTGTGTTTTGGGTCCGTGTCCTGTTGGAAGGTGATGCTTCAGTCTGAGGTCAGAGCGCTCTGGTGCAGATCATCATCAAGGATGTCTCTGTACATTCCTGCATTGGTGTTTCCCCTCAAACCTGACTGATCTCCCACTTCCTGCTGTTAAAAACATCCCCTCGGTCTGACGCTAACACCATCGTGCTCCGCTGTAGGGACGGCGTTGGACAGGTGACCAACGGGGCACGCTTTCCTCCAGACGTGACACGTGACAAACAGTTCAGCGTCTGTTTCATCAGATCACAGACTTTACGTTCTCCTGGTCTGGTTCTGTACCTTACCCAGACCTGCACCAAAACCGGACCAGAACTGGGCTCACAGGACACTGTCGGGGGTAAGACAGTGCGGATGTACTACACTGATGACGGGGATGAAATACAGATACATGTCAAAAATACACAACTATCCCTTTAAAGACAGCTAAAAACAAATGAACACATGCACATATTCCATGTTCAGTTTAACACCTAAAAGTCTTCCAATTATTGAAATTCAACACAAAATGACTGTATCTGTACAATGGCCAGACCTGGAATTACATGTTGCATCCACCCCTCCCCCATGTTTTTAAGCATGTGGGTTTGAAATTAGCACGAATTAAAAAAAAAAAAAAAAGAAGGTCTAATTAAACAATAAAACGTAAATTATTGATAGTTTTAGTCAGATGCATGGTATATTGTGACATTTTCAGTCAAAAAGGAAATAGGTGCATATGATAATGATTACAGATTACATTAGAAGTAGAAGTAGAAGTATCTTAAAATATAACTTTGAAGAAAATGTGGCTCAAATTGGCGTCTGTTCGGCCTTTTCGGTTAAATTTCCAGGAGTTATTTTGGGTCCTTCCTTGTTTTCTTTTGACTGTAATAAATGCACTGGTGGAATAAAGTATTCATTCATTTGCTGAACTGTTTAGTTGCTTGGAGGGTCATGGGGGAGGGGTGCCAGAGCCTGTCCTGACTAAAAGGTGAGGTCCATCCTGGTTGTGTCGTCATAAACAAACGTTCACTCTCATATTCACACCTTCGGGTGATTCAGATCACGGCGCAGAGTCCCACAAAGAACCTGCTAAATGATTGCTGTGCTAATAAGACCTGTGGGGCGTGTTGTGTTGAGCTTTGATCACAGGTTGTTTGCCTGTCAAATTTGATCTTTATTGAATACATACTTATTTCTGTCCAAACAGAAAGCTCTATTATAGTCATGGTTAATAAGTTACACCAAAAAATCCATTGAATGACTTTATAGAAATGTTATGTGAGTTTCATTGTGTTATTTTTGCATATTATTAAGTGTCTTCTGCAAAATTATAACAATTTAGAGAAGCGGTCTCAAACTCATTTTCTTCCACATTCAGCCCAATTTGATAACATATAAAATAATTGCATAATAATGAAATAATGACGAATCAAAATCTGTCTTTGTTTTAGTGAAGACAAAGCCATTAAATTATGAAAATACGCACTTTTATAGTCTACCCAAATGAAAAAGATATAAGTAACCTGAAAAAAACGGACATTTTTCATCAAAAATAAGTGCAATTTTAACAATAATGTGCCTCAGCTTATTATTTATACACGTTCATTATGGATCAGATCTACAAACACACTTAAAAACAGGCAGAAAAGTTTTGAAATTATGCCTAATTTTCTTTAGACATTTCAGGTTATTCACTTTTTATTGTTACATGTCAATATTATAATATATGTAATATGTATGTATATTAATATATGTAAATTGTCAATATTTCTAGACATAATGTACCGGTAATATAATTTTTTCACATTAAATCAAGAAGAAAATAGCCAATTTTTTTGGGATATTATTCTGTTATTATTTTACTGTAGATCATGTTGGTCTGTGTGTGGAACTAAAATGAGTTCTGTGGATTTTTTACTTTGTAAATTCATCCAACGGACCACATTAGAACCTGTGGCCTGCCACATTTGGCCCCCGGGCCGCATGTTTGAGACCCCTGATTTAGACAAAGTCGTCGTGAAGTTTACTGTTCGACTGTGTCTGTAAGGTGGTATTAGTACCCATCACCCCCCCCCCCCCAGCACTTAATTAATTGGCGTTACAGCACTCGCCTACACAGTTCATACACAAATGAACATAGATAAACAAATTGTGAGTACATGAACTTTATTTAAATAGTACTTTATCATTACAAAAAAAGTACATCAATTACACTCCTGATAAATATTTCACCATAATGTTCACATTAATCTTTATTTATTTATTTTTTTTAGATTCTAAAAAGTGTCACTGTGTCGTGTTTACATGTGTTCTGGAAACAAGAGCGAAACAGGTGTTTTTACTGTAAAGAATTAGGCAGAGGAGCCCCTGTCGACGCGATAAAGTGAGCACATCATGTGCAGGCATTAGGAATGTCTGAGATTATAAATGTCATTAATTGAGCGTTGAGATTATAACAAAAAAAAAAAAAAAAAGCAAAAAGAACAAAAACATTTGTCCTCTGTCATCAGCAGTGCTTTAGTGAACGATCTTCTGACTGAAACCGTGAAAACCAAACGTCCGACGACACAATGGATGCACATGCAAATCAGAATTCAAAGTGGCGCTGGGCAGAAGGCACTTGAATTTCCATACAAACTCAGCGACCTTGCTCTTGACAGAACGGAGGACCTAACAAACCCTGAGAGCAGGTCGGCCAGCGGATTTGCCTGCGTGGTGGCGGGCGAGGATCCCCCACATGGAAACATAAGCGTCACGGTGCCTTTGCATAAAATTTGTGTGTGAGCTGCGAAGGGAAAACGCACGGCACCCTGCGTATGTGTGTGTGTTGTAAAGTAGCTTTGGGTAGGCTGGACATGAGAGAATATGGACTGGAGATGAGAACTATAAGGGCACATATAACACACACACACACACACGCACACGCACACACACTCAGGAGCATGCACACACAAACTGTACATACATTTACAAACAGTGGAGGCATAACACAGTATACGGACTCAAAAAAGGCCTTTTAAAACTACAGTACTTTAGTTTCATCCTGATTGTGTGTTCATTAAAGTGTCTATGGGTCTTTATGGAGGATGAGGGTATACAACTTATATACGTTTCAATATAAAAAAATGAACAGACTCATCTCAAAAACCTCAGTCTTGAAAATATTTGGACTACATGAATCACAAACCGATACTTGAAGTGGAATTTCGGTGCATTATTTGATGTTAAAAGGACAGTAATTGACCGAAATGTGCTGTGACTGAAACTCTTCCGACACTGACACAGTTGCACTAACTCTTACCCATACAGAAATATACATATACATACAAATACACTCCTCTATGAAGTGGAATCTTGCCATTTATGTTATAACAATAAGGTCATATGGATCATAATTAGGGTGTTGATAAGGTTGTAAATATTTGCCAAAAAAAAAAAAAGTCTAAATTGAGATTGATTAACTTGATTAAGTTTCAAATATTGTTTGTTAAACTAGGAGTTGGTAATTTTGCTGACGTTCACTGATTTAATTTGTAAACTAAAGGTTAAAGGTGGCTTCAAAGCAATTAATGAACCTTTATGAACCTGTTTTCTACCTGTTTTTAGCTAGCAGTGGTTCATGTCTACATTACCCAAGAAATACCTATTTTCGGAGCAGCATTGTAAGAATTATAACATCACTATTTCTGGGAGTAAATATAATTAATAACTACCTCAAATTAGATACGGACAGATATACAAATTTGATGAGCGATAGAAAAAAAAAATGCTATATGAGCGCTATAGCGGGAAGGCTCAGGAAGTAGCATGTTGAGGCATTTTACATAAAATGCTGATTTATTTGCCATAAATTTGTATGTATTATAATCAGCATTCCTGGGTCTCATCTCTGGTTGACGGCACTTAAAACATGTTTTCATGTTAATAAGGATGAAGGCAACAGAAATGTTGGTTAGCTTGAACATTGAAATATCTAATTTCAACAAATAAACAGCTCGAGCATAAGGTTCCTACAAAACGAACTGTAATTAAATAGGGATGTTATACTTTTTCTCACTTTATAATTAGTAAACGGTCTAACTTGCTAAGTGATAAACAGGCTTTTAAGAGAAATCATACATAAAATGTATGTTATCTTGCATCTAGGCCAAATGGATATACAATTACTATAATGTAATTCCTTTTTAAAATCTTTATTAATGACTTGTGACGTGTATGTAACATACCGAACAATATAAGATTCATAAATCCTTAATATAAATTTGGATTTTTTGGGAGGAAAAATAACAAAATGGCACGTTCAAATAGGTTTCACATATAGTTTGTGCATGTGTTTCCCCAGAAATTAACTATATGTATATTAATTACATTTCTGCATGGGTACAATTATTTTTTCAGATTAAAGAATGCAATATCCAAGTTTGTTTAATTTGCAGTGATTCTTTCTGCAGCAGTTATTTGGTATAAAAATGGCCTCTTATGTCACTATGTTGGTCACACAGGTTAACGGTAACATAAAATACCTCTTTTACTTTGTATTTAATGGTCTGCTGTTTGTGTTAATCACCACTATGATAAAAAATAAGGAAAAAAAAAAGATATTTAGCCACATTTAAAATATGTCTTGTCTTTCTTTGAGTAAAATTAGCAATATATAACTTGCCACTGGGACTCAGTACACAACATGTGTTCAATATGATACAAATATATATATTTCTCTATTATCTATGGATATGAAGAAATGAGGTTGTAGCCTCAAACATGGTACACAGTGGACGGGGAGCCAGATTCACCTAAAGCGTTACATCAAAACCAGAAGATGCTTGAAGCAAGCTCCTCACATCGGCTCCCCCTTGGAAAAAAAAAAAAAAAAAAAGGAGCAGTCCATCACACCTGACCATATATAGATATATATAGAGAGAGAGTGTTTCCTGATTGGCAGTCATTAAGTGTGCTAGCTTGATTGGCAGGTTTTAAACGAAATAGGGGCTCAGCCATTCTCATTCGTTGCTGTTGCTGTTGCTGTCCAGATCTTTGCACTGCAGGTCTCCGCCGGCGTAGTTAATGCCAGGAAGTTTCACACCGAATCGGTCGACGCACCAGCAGATGCCCCTCTTCCGACCACGAGAAGGCTTACACTGCATGAAAATGCACGAAAAAAAATGAGCGCTGTTGTTCAGATTGAAGATGATGTATGCTTGTGAGTTTAGGGCTGTAAATTATACCTGTTTGCGCTTGAAGAAACCCTTCTTGTCACAATTGGGGATGTACAGGGACAGAGCGAAGACCCGAGAAGTGTCTTTCATACTGTGGATGAGATTGTCCAGTCTTCTCCTGCAGGGACCCTGAAAACATCAGCACAAATGTAAGCAAAATATGAAGAGATGGAGTGTGAAATGCCCTCAAACTAAAACTGAGCAGAGTGGAAAACACCTCCAGTAATTAGCACTTCAGTAATCTGGCCATTTCATTATGCTCACAGCATGCTGTCATGTGTGAAAGTGGCCTGGTCCCACATGTTGCCTCTTTTTTTTTTCAGTGTACCACAGAAATAAAAGCTGAAGCTTCATCTGAGATTTTACGGATTTAAATTCAAGCAAACGTCTATTCGTGTGCCAACAACCAAACCAAATACATTCTGCTGCAACCTTGAAGGAGTTTTTGTTTTTCATCCCAGTATGCATCTTAGAAATCTGTTTTTCACTTACAAACTCTGGCTCCAGCTTATCAAGGCTGTGTGGAGTGAAATCCAGGTTGCTGGCTGGTCCCAGCCGAGACCGCAGCTTATTGCTGACCTTGGCCTGCCTCATCGCTTTCGCCTTGAGGCTGCTGATTTGGTCTATTCTGTATATGGGCATCCTGGCTTGGGAACCCTTCGTCTCGGGGACGGGTAGCCTGGCATCATCAAGAGTTTCCCCATCTGAAGGGGAGGCAAACAGAGACACAAGAGGGGACAGGGTTACTTTAAAAGTTACTCTGGTCATGTGATATTAAACCATTAACTCCTGAAATCAACAAAAATGGCAACTGTTTTATCAGAAACCAGTGTTAGTGTCAACCCCCTGCACTGAACTGAAGCCCTCCACCCTTGAAACTCCAATGTAGCTGTAGCTAATGATGCTAATCATAACGCTGAATCCATTCTACAAACAAACATTGATGTATTATTGAAATAAAACACCAGACTGAAGGCAGACTAGAAGCTACAGTGACTCACAACTGTGTGTTTCTTATGTAGTCGACATCACTCGGTCCCATTTATCATGACCAGTATTTGATATGTTTCAGTTTGTTAATATTAAGAGTGCACTCCTTAGTTTTCCAACATCACAGAGGATTTGGGAATCTTTTATAGAGTCAATGATTCTCACAAAGTGCTATCGAGATACAAGCTGGAATATTATCCTGATGAATGTTGCATGCATTCATTCATTTCTATTAGTGCAGACCAGGAAATCACATTATCACAACAGACTGTCTGGAAGGCAGTAAATAATAGGATCTGTTTTGACTACCGTTGCACATGACAACTATTAGGTATGACTCAAAACAGAAATCATAGTTCAGTTGTATTAATATTACATTTAGTAACATATACCAGCATTTTGATGAAATATCCACAAGTAACATTAAGTGTACTCCAGGAAAGGAATATGATACCAGTCACAGATAGCCAAATTAAATGTACATTGAATTAAAGTGATTTTGCAAACTGTTGATATTTTAAATCCATGTTAAGAAAATAGAACATGTCACTTTAGGTTAATAGAATTTTTCCAAAACACATAATAGCTTTAAGCTGTGATAATGATAAAGCGCTAATTATTAAAACCATATGTGCAGATGTCATATTTAAGTAAAATCTACTTTTGTGTCTAGATTTACTGCTGTTATTATTACTTTCCAGACTTAATGAGTCCATTTAAGACCTTTCTTCTGAGATCCACCGCTTCTTTTTCATTTTAAACCCAGGGATGACAGAAGACAAACACATCAGCGATGCAAGTAGGAACAAGAACGTGCACCAAAAAAAATCCAGCAGTCAGAGCCCGATCACCTCAGAATGACTGTTATCAGAAAAGCTCTGTCTCCACCAAAGTACAGTTGGTAATTTACACAGAAACAAATTACAGACACAGCGACAGGATTAAAATAACCAGAGATACTGATTATTCCAAACAGCTTAATGTCCACAGGTGTAATATTAGTCCTGTGTGAACACAGCTTCAAAGCATTTTTCTGTTGCTTTCAAGAGTGTGTTTGGAGAAGGGTCAAAACTGAAGCAGTATGATGGCTCCCACCTGGGATCAGAGTGGCTAAAATTAAAAAGTCAAGCTAAACTCAGGGCGGGTGGTGGGCACGGGGTCGGAGTATTGAATTTGGAAACGTCACAACACGATGTGATGATTTCACTGCACCGGCTAAATGCTTATTTAGCACAGTTAGTGGCTACTGGCCAGCTTCAGATTGGATGTGTTGACATACAGGACAACATAGCCTACATTTATGGCAAGTTAGGTTGCCAGTTTGGGGTATATGTAGACCAGGGGTTTTAAAACTTTTATAGCCAGTGACCTAAATGAGATATTTAGTCTCACCCTGGCACCCAGACCCATGAAAACATGCTATTACACTTGTCATGTGGCAAGCCACCAGAAATAGCCGCAGCCCATTTTGGGTCCCAGCCCCCAAAGCAACCCTGATCTACATGCATCTTTCATCTGTGCAAAAATACAGCTCTTTGCTAAATTTTGAGGAGTCGCACACAGTCGCAGTAACCTCAGCCCTAGCCCCTCTCCCTCCTTGTCCCCTCCCTCTATTCATACGACCGCAACCGGCTGTGTCAAGGCCAGAATGAGTGGCTGTGGCTTTCTTTCCCAAAAGCACTGATATTTCACTTCATTTATAGCTTTAAACATGCATTAGTTTTGTATGCGTCCTAAGCCACCGTTGGCTCATTTCCACTGCTGTGTCACGCACTTGTTTCTGTAATATTTTGGCAGATTCTACATATAAACCCCTCCGTTTCTGCGCTGACGTGATCACTAAGCTACTAAACTAACTGCCCAGTTGAAACAAGGTCACTCCATGCAAATGATGCTTAAACCCTTTCAGGCTGCTGCTGATAATGACGTCATCATCTCCCATCATCCCGCTCTCTAATGACAGCTTCTTGACAAAAAGTAGACAGATTCCTTCCAGTTTCTTGCTGACACTGTTTTTTTTTTTTCTTTTTTCTGCAAAGAAAACTGAGGCAGATCAGCTGCCAATGTTAAGTCCAATCAAGTCCTCGCTTGTTAATCCTTAGGCTCATCTAATCTGACCTGTGCTGACTGATCACGTCTCAAGTTTTTCTTTATTTAATTTACTTTTCCTTACGCTTGAATTGCAATGCATTGTGACCCTGAAAACTGGATCTCTACAGGAAAAGCGATTTAAGCTTATAAGCAATAGTAATTATGTACATGATTCCATATATGAAATATATATATACAAATGAAGTGAATACATATGTACAAATGTGCCCTAGCTATACATGACACTGGAAATGTCAACATTTTCATATAACATAGGGATGTGTATTGGCAAGAATCTGACAATGCAATACATAGGACAGCATATAAAGCCATATATTGTCTTATACTGCTAAACAATACAAAGAACAAATCACTATATGTGCAATTATGAGTGCAAGAAACAACGCTGTTTACGAAAAATCTGAATTTCCGTTTATGATGACAACTTTAAAGTGAAAAAAATCTGAATTTCAAAGTAAAGCTCCAGCAGCTCTGGCCTCTCCATCTGAAGCATACACTAAAAAAGTGACAACGTGATGACATCATGCCATAATGGAAACCTTAAGTGTAAAAATCACGCATAAGTCTTGACTGAAAAGCTATCAACTGACTGTTTTTATATCTCCTCATCTGAAAATTCTCAAAATTTCAGAGCCAAGATAAGGTGAAGTCAATATGTTTGTGTGGAAGTTTGGAATATATGCCAAAAAAATAAATAAAATTAATTAATTCCATCTATTTTAACAATCATTATAGTATCACTTTTGTTTTTAGTTTGTAAAACTGTTCAATATTGTTTTTGAAAATTCTAAAATTCAGTATATATATATATATATATATATAACATGACACCATTCTGAGTCTTAATTATATCAACATTATGTCATCATGCATAAATGTAAGTGCTCATATATGTTTGTGATAACACATTTGCTTGTACTACCATACTGTATATGGAAACACAACTTTTGAATCTGCTGTATAGTAAGTGTTAGATTACATTTCCGTATGGGTTCCCTCTTGACTTGATATTTTCCGAACTTTCTCACAGAATTTTAACCGTCTATTCTAACATCATTCATCTTATTCTGTAGTTCTTCTGTGCAAATTTTTATGAGGTGCGTATTTACTGGTGTGCGTAAGGGTGTTGTTTAATTTATGTGATGAGAGAGCGCCCAGCGGGAGATGTGGAGTTAATGGAGAAGCCGGCTGATGGGCAGACAGACGGGAGGAGAAGGGAGGAAGAGGAGGAGGAGGAAGAAGGGGGGGGCTCAGTAACCCACGCTCAGCCTGCATTCTGCTGAATCACCGTACACAGTCTGGGCCTGCAGCACAGAGACGGAGGTGGGGAGGGAGACTGATGAAGAGACAAGGGTGGGACTAAACAGGAGTGGGAGGGAGGAGAGATGGTGCGAGAAAGGGTCGGGGAGATAAATAGCAGATTGGAGGAGCCCCCTTTGTGTTTTTTTTAATAAAAAAAAAAAAAAAAAAAACAAGCCTATGATTCAAGAGGTTGGCTTCATGTTCCTCTGACTGAAAGAGAAGCCAAAAAGGTGGAGCAGTGTTTCCGTGTTACAATAAAAGGAATCGTGTATGAATTATGTCATCTATGAAGTTTAAAGGTGCAATATATAACATTAGCTTGTGCGCTAAATGTAGACTTTATGTTGGAGTCTGTGTTGGCATGGTAACTTCTGTCAGCTTGTATTGTCCTGTTGTATGAATAGACAACTAAAATAGGTGTTAATTTAATTACATTTATGGATTTGGGTTACTTCTTATGAAATACGTTTATTTTTTTTTCTATTTTCCTGGTACTCAAAGTGCTTTCCACTCTGTCACCGTCACTGGGAGGAACTGGTTCATTGTCTTGTTCAAAGACACTTCAACATGTGAGTAGGGGTCAGGGTTCAAACCTCCACCCTCAGGTATCTGGACTAACTACGCTTGCTACCTCCGGAGATGCAACCATTCAATGAAAAGTGAACACATTGTTTGCTTCATTGAACCTTTCTTAGTCTGATTGAAAAGGGAATAGTTGTACTTAGTGAAAATTAAACATTACAGAACTCAAAACCAAAAGGTAAAAACGTACTTATTTCCTTTAAACTGAGAAAATGCTACTAGTGAATGGTACAATTTTTGGTCCAAATCAGGTAATGAGAGTCTGAAGAACAAGAGAAAAGACGCAATGAAAACCTAGGGAGTGGACATAAGAGTTTTTGCAGTAAAGCAGACCTGATTCTACTAGTAAAATCTGTGCACAGCCTGTTTTATCATGGCTGTAGGTAACCAAGACAGTCGTTAGCTCAGAAACGGAGTATGCTAACATCAACAAACGACCAGTTCCCAGCGTAAAAAGATTCCAACACAAACTTTACACAGGCGCACTAGGACACACTAACTTACATATTGAACCATTAATACGAAACCTATAATAATAGCTTCCTCCTTTCTTATCTTCTGCCTTTTCTCCGGGGCTTTAGTTCTAACTTCCAGAAACATTGTGGTTCTTTGGCTCGGCACACTGAGGTTTGACACAGCCAGAAAGATTATTTATGTTTCCAGAGTTGCAGTGCTTGTGCGCTATAATGTGCTGGAAACTGAGGTGAAAAAGACAGAAGGGAAAGGGTGAGACTGAGTGGGGAAAGAAGAATAGGGTGAAAAAGAGGAAGAGGGACAGTAGCCAGGCAGGGGAAAGAGGAGAAGAGCCAATGTGGTGGGAGAGAATAGAGACGCGGAGACAAAAAAAGGTGTGTGGGAAAAAGGCTCGGGTGGTGGAGGAGGAGAGTGGAGGTGTGGAAGGGAACTGACAAAGGAAAGAAAAGGACAACAAGAGAGCGCAGAGGAAAGGGAGCGGGGTAAAATATGATTTAACACCTTAGAGGGAACAAATATTTCCCACAAAGCTGTCCGCGTCGCTCCCCGGCAGACACTGTGACTGTCCCTGAGCTGCCATTCAAAGGGAGCCTCAATGAGCACCACCTGTAATCTTCTCCCTTGTTTTATGTCTGCTCGGGGGTGGGGTGACGGTGGTGGCGGTGGGCGACCCCGAGGCGACGGGCCACTCACACGAAACCCACTGATTTATGTCTCGCGAGCCCCACAAGGGCCTTTCAAAGCGAGATGACAGCTTGATCGGCACTCTGCGCCAATTGTTGACAGAGTTCACGGGGTCAAGACACAAGGGGGGCTTTTGAGTCGTGTGCCTTGGTAATGACAGGTGTCAGGATGTCTTAAAGGGAGGCAGGGACGTGACCCACATCAGCCATAGTGGCTTCTAACAAGACAGCGGAGGGCACCTAAACTCACCTTCTACGTTTTGCCATCGTTTTATTGCAATTTTAAGTTTTATGACGACGTGTTCGTGGGTTTTTTTTGGACAGAACAAGAGCTGATAATTCCTGATGTGTCCGGGTGACATTTGAGGCCTTTATTAAAATTCCTACAAAGGAGGAGTACCGTGTTTATCCATCTGTTAGCTTTAGCGGCGAAGCGTCTTCCAAGTGTAGCGGCTGGCGAAGCGTCGCACATGTTTTACAAAACATTAAATAACATTTGAGCTGTTTACGATCGGCAGGCTTTAAATTCTCTCTGAACCCAAACGTGAGATTTTCTGATTTTGGAAGCTTGAACGGTGCCTTTACGACAATCTGAACTGATTTATGGCGCATGCAATCATATGATGCAGAACAGCTCCTTGCTCTTGTTTTTGGCAGTTTGTACGAGAACTAGGTTTGTCGAGAAATAAAACAAACATGACATGGAAAAGATGAGATATTAAACAGGTTTTGGACATTATTTTACGCTGTACGCCTCAATAATATTTCATTTTGTGTATTATTTTAATGACTTGGTGGACAGGCTGTGTTCCACTGATAGTTACACGTCTGTATGAGCCAATTTCATCATACTTTGTTATTGATACATGAGTAATTGTCAGGCTGGACAATATGGCCAAAAATGTTGTCATGATAAAAAAATCTTCATATAAGTTAACATGATAACAGATTTCGGAAATATTCTACAAAGTATGAGAGAAGCCCTAAAATCAGCCTTTAAAACATAGAAGTTGCAATGAACAACAACCAATTTAAGTTAAACTGACAATGTAAACAACATACATATTAAAGGTAAGACAAATGTGCATATCGCAATAATATAATTATCGTGATAATAAATAATAAAACGTGATAGTCTATCATTTTGCCCTAATTAGTTGCAGTTTTTAACTCTTAAATGTCTACTATGACTATATTTAGAAACAGTTCATGCTCAGTGCACCTCCTAGTGTCAAGAAGTCACTGAGCTGTTTTTGCACTAAATATTCATACACCGAACATGTAAAGACAACTTTACACATTAGAAATGGAAAATAAAAACCTGCAAGTGATTATATATCCTCCTGAGACCCAGTAGGTAAAACTTTAGGCATTTTTTTCACATAAGATAATTGCCTTGATTGATTTTTCCAGCAGATTTAAAAAAAAAAAAAAAAAAAAAAAAGATAATGAAATGTCTGTTTTTTGTTTTTTTCCCCTTAAAGTAAAGCTGTAAAACTCTTGTCCACTTCAGAGGACAGAACCACAATGCTGGGGCTCAGGAAGAAAATGATCAAACAACAACTGTGTGGGTTTTTAAAAATGTTAAATATACAAAACTAAACATAAGAGTGGTGTACCAAAAAGAATCACATGGAGTGAAACACTTGAGTTCAGACTTGGCTGTGGATGCTCTTAAAGGGTTAAAAGTGACACACACACACACACACACACACACACACACACACACACACACACACACACAATGCAGATTCCTTGAATATAAAATGTTGGGATCATGACAGATTCAGTGTTTTAGCTGTGCTTTCCAGTGTTGTGTTCTCTCTTTCTCTCTCTCTCTCTGTGTGTGTAGAAGTGCTCATAGTGTCTTTAAAGCAGGCCACTGGTGTCACTTAATGACTCCATTAATTGCTTTAATGAGTGTGTGAATGGAAGCCAGTGGCCTGTGAAGGCGCATACAGCCGCTGTGATCTGATTCAGTCATAACACATCTCTCCTCAGGCCTACCTTTGGACGAGTGCAGCAGTTTATACAACTTCTCGTTCCTGCACACCCCCCGGCCGTGCAGCAGCGCGTGCAGCGGCTTCTCCTCGCCGTTCTTGGGCAGACAGCGGAGCCCGCGCGTGCACGGCCCGGTATACACGCCGCACGGCTGGCCTTCGTCGAGCGCGCACGTCAGGCAGCATCCGCAGCCGGGCTCCTTGACCAGCTGACATCCCACCGGCACCGGCGGACACATGGACAGGGCCTTCTGATCACAGGGCTCGCACGGCACGTACGACGAGCCGCAGCCGGTGATCGCGCTCAGCAGGGGAACCACCAGGAAGGAGGCGCTCAGCAGCATGGTGCGTCTTAGAAGAGCTGGAGGGTGTTAGACCGAAACCGCAACGTTTATCAACTAGATCTTGCGCTCAATCCTTTCTTTCCAAACGGTTTGAGTCCAAACATTAGGGGGGTGTTCGCTGCATCCACAGGTGCCTTTGCGCGCTCAAGTCCTCGCTGTCACCGCATGTGATGCTCACAATCCACAGCAGCAGATACGATCCCCTTCTTAGCCTTGTAAGAGTCAGGAGGAATTAAAAAAAAGAAGAAGAAAAGAAATCAAAAATATCGAAGCACCTCTCTGTAAATCTCCCTTCGGTGATGTCCGGTGCCGTTTACGCGCAAATCTCCAAATGAGAAAGAAAGCCTGATTCCTCCCCGTGGCTCTGTAGGTTATTATACCCGCACGGTTTGTGAGCAGAATGTATAATCTGTGGCTTTGAGCTTGCCTTTTAAAAAAGAAACTGCCAGAGGCGAAGCCTATAACGATGGGTATGTCAAACAACGTTTGGAGGGGGAGGCGCACTTGTCAACTCCGTGCGCTGCGATGCTGATTTCACAGGGCGGGTGCTGGCATGTCTCCAGATCTGCCAGATACGAGACGATGCTCCTGAGGGCGACTCAATAAG
Source organism: Maxillicosta whitleyi (assembly GCA_029822895.1). Classification (NCBI taxonomy): domain Eukaryota; kingdom Metazoa; phylum Chordata; class Actinopteri; order Perciformes; family Neosebastidae; genus Maxillicosta; species Maxillicosta whitleyi. The sequence goes on along the minus strand of JAPSES010000124.1, from coordinate 9,152,979 downwards.
ACCTGCTTTCACGTTGCAAAGTGGTCATTTAGTAATCAGAGGCGTTTGAGAGCTGAATATTATTTCTTTTAGGGACAAGACACAGAAACTAGTCATGCGCAGCCTCTTAATGTGGATTCCAGTTTCGGTTAAATGCAATGATGAACCATCAGATAACCCTTTTTACAGTGTTGATTCAGAGCCACTGATGATACATTTGTGGTTAAACTGCTCATAGTAAATTCTGCTCCCTCTGCTGCATATATAAGCACACCCCTAGATTCTTTCCCCTTGTTTTTTAGACTATACAGCTCATAAAGTTTGATGTTCTGACTCCAGATACATAGTGGGCTTGACATTGGTTTTGATTTCTGCAGCAGGGGTGTAGCACAAAATTCTGCATCCCAGCCTCTTGGGCCCCCTTTGTACTTGATTTTTGGCAAATATTTGAGCCAACAACTGCATGCATGATTATTAGGGTAGCCATAAATAAACAGTTCGTACCACATTTAAACAAGTAATAATCTGGGATAAGTACTTAAGAGTGCACATTTTGATCGTGTGCCATGTTTGGACCCTCCTTCTCAACAAACTGAAGCCTGCAATTACTGTTGGATATGGTTAGATGAGGTCATACTTAAAGGTTCAATGTGTAAAATTTGTGTGTGCTTATGAATATTACATAAAACCACGAAAATCCTATATACTGAGGATAAAAGCCAGAGCAAATAGTGACTAAATATTACATAATATTTGTCGCTTACAGTATGCTGAGAGAGAAGCATTGAAGTATGGTGTCATTTCTTGTTTTTAGCAATTGCCAATACTATGCGGTAAGTTTTTTTAATCAGCAAACTCGGATCAATTATTATCAATTTCCATTCTGTTTATTTGTTCTTCTACAGTGATAATGTGCTGCACATGCACAAAAATGGAGTTAGCTAACATCTACAGCTGCAAGCGCACAATAGATTCCAAGGCAAAGTTCACATAAGTACATGTTATATTGTAATATTATATGCACATTATTTCCTTAATGTTTAAGTATTTAGCGAAAAAATAAAGCTAAATTATTTTTAATCCCCAGTTTATATAATAATAATCTTGCGCTGTTTATAAAAGTTGGACTGTTGCAGCTTCTTTCAATGCAAAGTTCACTCTTCTAACCTGTTTATTATCCAGTTAGTTGAGTTTACTTGTGACAATAATTACTCTGAAATTTAAAAAAAAGCTAAGAAATGTGCAAATGCTTCCTTTTTGCAATAAATTCCTGCTACTGCTGTGTTCTTCACTCCCACTTTTCCTCTCCAAAAATCCTCTTGACATCCTAATCCTGATCACCACCAAACTCTAAATACTTGTTGCGCATAACCTCCTCGGCAAAAGTTCGATTGAAATGCTTGTGTCGACCACAAATATGGGTTCCCCTTGTGGAGCTAACAGATGGATAGACAGACCCCACCACGCCCCCAAAACCCCAGTATGTATTCAGTTTATTCTCTCTTTTCCATGTCCTTGTCAGAGACTATTTAGTGTCAGTGCCAAATACCAGCAAACATACACTTATTACAGAAAGTAGGGCCGCTCCAAAGTTAAGGGCGGGTAAGGGAAAGCTTTTATAGTTCCCCTCAGATATCCTTGGGTTTGTGTCGTTTGCCAAAGTACTGTAGCTTTGAATATTTGTGCGATGCTGTCTCAACCATAACAAATGCGTCCTCAAAGAAAGGTCCTGCACCGTGACTCGCTGTGAACCGTCCAGATCAAAGCGAAGTGCACTCACAGTGACCTTATTTTATGACTCAGCGAGGTCATTGTCCTATTGAGATGAGTGGTTGGAGAGCTCATGGTGAGAGTACAGAACGCTCGTAAATCACTGGTTGTTTTGGCAGCTCTCGATAAATGTCTGAGGACTGTAGACAACCGGCCACAGTTTTTGTTTGCAGTAAACAGCCCCAGCAGAGATGAGTTAATTCAACGCTTTTCACCCTTACCATGTCGGCCCTTTCAGAGTGTGCGTCAGTGCAGTTGTGTATCATTTCTCGATGATGTAGTTCGATGCCCTTTCTTTGTTTACATCCTGTTATTCCTTGTCTATAAGTTCACATTTCCCATAACAGGATAAATCTGGTTTCTCATGCCTTTCTCACCCCTCACAGGAACTAAAGAATGCTTGAAATGTTGTATCATGCGTCCATTGTGTGTTGGATGAAAAATATTTGTAACCACAGTTTCACTTCCTCTTCCTCCCTTCCCCCATGTGAAACTTTGTCAGAAAGCCGTTTTCATTCAGTCCCCATTTGCCTGCGCCTTTGCACCTTATCAGGTGTCGCATGACGTCACCTGCGCGGCTCGAAAAGGTCAGATCATCAGTTCCCTCTTATATCCATTAGAGCAGAAAGAAAGAACGCCATTGACATTACAAAACCTCCGTCTCCTCCACCTCCCCTTCCTCAACGATCGTCCCGAGACTCTTTTACACATTTATGATTCATAAATTGATGATTTACGACCCGGTTGACTATGCTAATATGTCGACACTTGTTTTGTTTGCTCCAGATGTTGGACATGGTGAAACTGCGGTCCAAGCTGCTGCTAGGGTTCGTAAACTCCGTCTGTTGAGGTCGGGCTTCCTTTATAGTTTGGGCGTGAGTCAGGTGGTGTATAAGGGCCATATGATGCACAGATGGTGGATAGAAGTCAACGCTTTGGGATTTCCCTTGCAATTAAGTTCTGACCACATTTAATGTGTGGGAGAAATTAAACTTTTGGGGGTCTATATTGGTGAGAAAACGCTGAGCTGGGGTTCTTTTAAGCAACAAAGTAGCTGTAAAAGTGGGGAAGGTGTATCCAATCCATGATGTAATGGCTATTTTATAGAAGTTAATATACATGTTTATATTTATATTGCAGTGTTGGGGAGTAGCAAGATCTCAAAAGACTTTTTACCCACTTTAAGCACAACATTTTGGCCATAAAAGCAAAGGAATAAATATTGCTTGGCTGTTTTGGGTTGTTTTTTTTTTTTTTTCATTTTAGAATCTGTAATTGAGCCCTCTTTCACAACCCCTGTCCTTTTTTCTTTAACCCTCAACCGTCAGCCACCCCTTGACCTTTTCTAAATAGGTGCAAGTTGAAGACCATGACATCTCTAAAAGAAGATGCAAGCTGAAGACTCTTTTTGTTGGAAAGATCAAAAGTCAAATGTTACAAAAGTGGTGGATTTTTAAAAGGGGCAAAGTTGATGACCCTATTTTATTTATTTATTTGTTTATTTACTGAACTGAGATTCACTTTTGTCTCACTTATGAAATATAAAATTAAACTTTAGATAATGGAAATTTTACTCATTACTTACTAATTTGACTTATTTGTATCATATTTTGTCAAGATAAGATATTCCTTTATTAGTCCCGGGAGGGGAAATTCCAGATTTATAGCAGCAAGAGTGCACAAACAAAACAAAATCTCAAATAAAGACAAATGGAAAAGCCACAAATATTATTTACAGCTGTGCACACGCTGAACATGCCACAGTCATATAACATATGCATTGCCAATTTTATCATCCTTTTATATTTAAGTATAGTCATAAGTTTAATTTTTCTAAACAGGTTGAATTAACAGAACCTTTCCACCCTGGATGGATTTAATCTAGTTCAACTTTTGGGCTGGGCAATGAATTGATTTATTCCTGATTAATCAAGTGTAGGAGGTGAATTGTCTAAAGCAATTATAATTATTCCTCTGGAGGCCTTTTTTCCTAGAAAAGATAAAGATTTGGCTGTGTTTCAATGGACTAAGGTCATGCTGTCTGATGAGTCCAGTTGGGCTCTGTTCCAGAGTGATGGGAGGCAGATGAATTGATTACCCATCATGCCTGGTGCCTACAGTACAAGCCTGTGGGGGCAGTGTTATGATCTGGGGTCACTTCAGTTGATCTAGTTTCAATAATGTTATGTATCTGAATAATAAAATAAAATAAAACAAAATAAAATAAAATTTGAAGTATCAGTGGCACTGGGGAAAAAAGAGGTTTACCTCATTTTTGGTCTTTAGTAGGGTTGTCAAAAGGTTAATTTTCTTGATCGCAATTAATCTCAGAAATTTCATGATCGCGATTAATCTTGATTTACTTTGCATGTGTAAAATTGATATTTTACAGTAAGACCGTTCAAATCTAAAGTTAAACCCACAATGCAAAGTATTTCTGACCTTTGTGTCTTAGGCCCCATCCCCACGGATACG
>JAPSES010000124.1:9118408-9131765 GCA_029822895.1 Maxillicosta whitleyi | reverse complement strand
ATACAACAGTGTAATTCCAGTAGGACTTTAAAATAGCTCATTTCTTGCAATAAACTGTTGTCCATAAAGTTGGAATAAAATATTTTTACCTCTTCTCATGAAATGGTGATAATGTGATTTATTCTACAGAAATAAAATGGAACTGGGGCTCATTGTGGAATCATCGTACCTGGTCGAATGTGATGTCATGCTTTTTGCTCAACCCCTGTCTGAGTAGGTACTAAAAAAAGACCTGATATCAGGTACTATCACACAATGGAAAACCCTAAAAAGTCAAGTAGACTCAAGAAGGTGCTCGTGGAAAAGCCCCATAAGTAGTGTGTGTGTGTGTGTGTGTGTGTGTGTGTGTGTGTGTGTGTACATAGTCCATAAGTAGTTTATATCATAAGTGGATATATTAGCATATAAAGAGCAGCTGTTTATCATCCTAATACCAGCTATGAAGTTTCACAGCTTTACTTAAAAAAAGAAAAGCTGTCCACTGTAAAGGACATAACATTTTTTTTTTTAATTATTGGATCATACTGTTTTAGAGACAGCATAATATTTTTTAAGTAAAAAAAAAGAAGCACAAACTTCTATTTTTACGTTGTTAACCCATAAAGACCTAAAACTCCATCGGTGAGCCAAACCATCTACTACTGTCTAGTGTTTAATTAATACCTGTAGATCCACTAATCCTATCAATACATGAAAACGTTTGTCATCTTTTCACAGACAGACTCAGCTATGACCCATTATTTTTGTTTCCGTGGAAACACTTTAATCTTCCGCAACATTGATTCACCAGTAAAACCCCATGGAATTTGATAAAGGACAGTGAATGGACATGGTTGTTTTTACATTCAGTTACTGATCTCTTTGCTGAAAAAGACTATTTTTCCTCAGTTTACCCTGGTGTAAAACAATAACCCTTGAACCTCCTCTCATCTATATGATGAGTGCATTAAATATATGGAAAATACATGGCTTACACTTAAGAGATGCTAAATACAGAGGATAATAATATCATAAATGCTGATAAATCGCTTAGGTTAAAAGGTTAGGTTAAGAAAGGTTAAATAGAAGGGGAAAAAAATCATTTGGGAACTGCTACAAAAGTAGTCTTTATGGGTTAAACACCACTGTGTGCAGTAACTTAAACTTTGTCATGCTCTGTCCTCTTGTCCAAATATGTTCACTTGTAATTCTAAAAAAACTAAGGTGGTGACGTCCATAATGCCAAAATTGAGGCTTCAACCCAGCAATCCACAAACCAATGGGTGGCGTCGTGGTGGCTACATCTATTCCTTTAATACAGTTTATGGTTAAAAACCAATGCTCATCTTCAAAATAAAAAAATAAAAAAAATTGAGTGAGGTAACGCATTCCAGTTAATACTGCCAAGTTTGTTCAATAGGATATGGACTGAAAATGGCCCAATCCATCACAAATGCGGCATGAGGAATGAAAATGACAAGTGAGCACAATAGCGCTCATTTTATCTCAAAATGCTGTGAAATGTAAAACACAATGAGGTGTTTGTAGAACTGTTTACAGCGTGTATTTGTACACGAGCTTGTGGTGGGGCATAAACTTTTCCATAAACAAAAAGGACAGAAGACAAGCAATAGACAGACCACCGACGCTTTCTCAGTAATTCTCACTGACAGCCCTGATAAGAAAAGTCTGTTTAGGTTCCATCCTGCTGATACACCCGAATTTAAGGTCTTCTGTTTGCCTAATTCCACATCTCAAATAGACACAATACTGTATATTCTGATCCTGACACAAGGCTATAAATCCTTGATCTTGAGTCAAAACATCAAGTGAAATATGCTCACAGCAGTAACAGTATCACAGTGTTATGTATGGAGATATATTGTTACTGCTATTGTAATAATCCGGCCTCACTGGGATGAGTTACAGGCTTTTGTAGCTCAAGGCACAGGTGAGGTGAAGCAGAAGAAGAGCTGTCTGTAAGCAACATTTCTGTCTAATAATACAAAGCTTGAATAGGCAGGTCAGTGCATAGACACCTCGCCTCCTAATCGGAATTTCTAAACACAGCTTTACGGATTCTGTGTCACGGTACAGGTGAGGGAAAAACGCTGTCGAAGAGCGAAAAAGAAAAAATGTGAGTAAAAAACAGAACATACCATTCAGAAGATAGAGTATCATATATAAGATATCCTGTTAATGCAGTACTCCTTTTGGACGTGAAGAATTCCTGCTATGTTGAACTTGGACAGATTTACAGGTTGGCCAATGTTTGCAGTTTATAGATCAAGTCATTTAGAGAGTATACGGTATGCGCAGGGTATCAGATGATTTAGACATGCTGTTTTCAAATGCAAACAAGTGTGTTAAGATAGAGGCTTCTTTCGCAGCTTTCTGGCAGCTTCATCTCTGAATGAATGTGTCGAGGGGTTTAAGTTCCACCGTGGAGGAGATCGTCTCGATTTTTATTGCCATTGGCACGAGTCATAGACTAAATAATGGTTGTGTAATGGAATCAGTGCTGCCTTAAACACAGGAAATAAATGGTGGTGGTCATGTTCATTCATGCTGGTAATTATCACTGCTTTCTCGAAAAAAAAAAAAAAAACGGGCAAAAACCCCCTCAAAGAAAAGAAATTATTAACTTTGGACAGACACTGACTGGGCTGCATTGATCCAGATTCTAAAACCCTACGTGAATGTGTGTGTGTGTGTTTCATCCTGGGCAACCATTGAGGAGAAACTTCTACACTGAGAGCACGTGTTCACCTCAAGAGGCAGATTCCAGCCAGGAATCGGGCTCCGTTTTCAAGATGAATCTTCAAGTTAAAAGTTTCTTTTCCTTCAGTGCTTTGGAAAGATTCTGAACTCGCAGAAAACCAAGACAAAGAGGCGCCTTGTATATACATGCCACATGAATAATATCACTTAATAAAATCATCTGAAACAAATGACGGCGCTCCATACGTTGCGGACTTCTTTGGGGATCTTCAAAGCTGACCTGAGGAAAGGCCCTTCCCAAAGCCCCGAGGTTCCTCAAGGGCCACGTCGTAAAAAAGAAACACTTACGCCCCAACATGACTCAAGTTTGGGAGTATTCACATTTATGACAGTTTGTGTTTTCTCTCAAATATAATGTGCTGAGCTCTGTAGAAACAGGTGACCTCCGCCCGTTTGGCTAATCCTCGACCATCAGGAATCATTCCTGCGATGGTTTGAATTCTTCCACCTCTTTCAGTCTGTAAGCTATCTTTTTTTTTGGGGTTTCTTTACGATGCTTTCAAGATTGTAGGTTTCATTTCAACTTTACAAGGGTTACAACTCAAAGTGACAAATCATAAAGACTTCACGCGATTGTAAAAACGGCCTAAATGTAATAATTTTGACACGCTTTAAGACCTGAGGGGGCTCGAACGGCTCAAAACCATTGTTTTATTAGTTTAATGCCTCATAGCTTCTCCTAGTGTAAAGGAAACACTGATTTTTTTTTTTAAAGGATTACCATAAAGCTCTACAGAAATGAATCTTAAAGAGTCAGAGGGGAGTTCGCATTCTGCAACTCTGGTCCCTTTGTCTCCAAGTCAAAGGTTTGAGTATTGGATTACAGATACAGTCTGGAGGTTCAGACGAGCTTAAAAATGTCAGATTATGTTCTTCAGGTATACACTCAACTGAACGTTAACAAAAAACATCAGCTAACAAAGGGCTAAATGAGGCTGTGTGGTTAACAATGACATTAAATATCACTGAAAAAGTCATATACTCACTAATCCGCTTTTATGGACTTGTGTTCTACTATTACAAACCATTTTACTCACCAGCTCCACGAGATCAGGCTCAGATACAGCGATTTTGGTCAGGAGGTAATACTGAACTGACGTTTTATCGCCTAAAAATAGTGTAGTTTTTTTGCGTCAAAGCTCTTAATGGACTCCCTTTTGCCATTTGTTTCTTCTAACATTAAGATACATTGACCCTTTAACAACGACAATCTCTCCTGTGCTACATTAAATTACTCTTAACTCCTGAACCACTGGCGTCATCGGAGCTTTCTGACACTATATAACACTTTACGGCAGCAGGGTGGGACTCTATAACAAGTAGAAAGGAACTGTTTCAAAGACACCTGGAAATAAAAAAAAAATATATATGACGCTATAATATGGATTCTGAATGGTCAAGACTAAAAAGCATGTTTGAGCAGATGTAAAATAACTAAAAGTTTATTTACAGTATCATCTACAGTTGTTCCTGACCATATGCTAAACATTATTTTACACTAAAAACACGCTATTTTCAGCATTTACTATTTATGATAATGATAATTAATGGCCAGATATGGAAAGTTTAGTTCTTCCTAAAAATGAAAGGTAAACCTGAATACACAGAGGCAGCCTGTTATTAATGTCACTACAAAGAGTTAACATCCTCTTAACTAAAAAGCCCACAATACTCACAGTGTAAAATGCCTTTTACGCTGTTGGCAGCCTCTGTAGAGGTAGGTGGGTGGTATACAATTAGCGGTAATCTGAAACTTTGCGACTAGGTTTCACTAAATATCACACATTGAACCTTTAATAGGTTTATGCATGTTTTACAGTATAATTGTCTAGTTCAGGGACATGATGGATCGAAAACTGTAGCGTGTTTCTGAAATCCCAAAAACTTCTGCCTATTTGTTTCTGGCAGACACGAGAGGAAACATTGGTCCTTATCCTGATCCTGGCGCAAACAAACCTGCTTGTTTCCTCTCGAACTGCAGCCCATGCTTGACTGAGATGCATCATAGTCTCCACTCAGTCTCATGAAAGTTGACCCTTTGTGCGCTGAGCGGGATCTGAAGCCTCACATGGCTGTGAGAAAGAACAGTACAATCAGTGTGGCAGATACGACTCTGATCAGCTCTATGATGCGCTGTCGTTGTTCCGGAGAGATTTCACACGAGCGTGAAACTAAAATGGAGCCGGCAAGCTGTTGCCGAGACACAAACGAGAAGCGTTCAGGGCCCGCTCCGCTGCCTTGGCGGGAGAACAGCTGGCCCGTTTCAGAGCTCCAGCGCTAGCCGACCTCTTCCTGACCAACATGTGGATGTGAGGAGAAGCCCAGTGTACCGTTTCCACCCCTAATTAGCCTGAACTCAGCACTGTTATCTTAAGGAAACCCTCAGGAGCTGTGAATCGGTCAAACTGCGGATATGACAGAAGTTAGGAGTGTTTTCCGCAGCAAATGGGCTAAATCAAGGCTTCTCTTGAAGAGATTATCACTGGCAGGAGCAGAACAGATCACTGATGAGCTTTTGATGATGTCTTAAATGAGGGATTCTCTTCATCCCCACCATGCTACTGATAATATCATCATATCTGGAGGCGGCAAAAATGCAATTAAGCATTTCATGTATATAAAGCACCTGCTGCTGTGCTTTGGAAGAGGCTACAGGCTATTAAACCTGTCGCTCCTATTTAATCTGGCTTCTATCTGACAAAATATAAGACTCCCTTCTCTTTGGGAAGTGAAAAAAAAAAAAAAAAACAGAGCATGGAGGAGTTGGAGTGCAAACCAAAACAGGCAGGTTGATTTTTCCATTTGATAAGAGTGGAGTGGGAATTTTCCCTTGTTTGAATATTTACAGTCCAGTGGCATCTGCATGTGCAGGGGTCAGGTTTTTCCAAAACGACAGAGCCTCTGTGTGGGAAGGTCATACCTGGGTGAGATGCCTCTCACACACTGCACACATTTGCACTGGACATTTGTGTTCAGGTTTGAGATGTGTGGACTGAAAACTGTCAAAAAAAAAAAGTTGTTTATTCTTCATACATTAAGTCGTTTAATCCAATGATGGGTCACAGACCATAATGTTTTTACTGGCTATAAAAAAATCACAATTTAATTTAACAGATGCAGCACTTTATCGATACCCTACCGCTATAACAGATGTTAAGGGGTATTTGGAAGATTTGATAAACATGATTTTTAATAAAGAAATACTACAAAAAACAATATTATCTCAACCTGATATTTAGTGAATGCACATAAACTAGTGGGTTCATGTCAACCCATGCAACTTCAACACTTGTGGGTGTATAAAAAGTTGCTAGTTTCCAAGCATTTAATGTAGAAATGTTTCATAAAACAGGTTAAAATGAACTAAAGGAACATGGTTTGATTATGGCGATTCAATTATACTAACTTTTAATAGATAATTGTACTTTTTATACTGTCAGAGTTATTTATTGGTGTACTTTACAGTCATCAAGTAATTATGACAGTGTAGATTGACTGGACACCTGAATAAAGCATTCAACCGTCCATAGATAAAACTGCAAAAGGTTAAACTAATAGGTTGTTTGGAGACAGTCAAAACACTGAACACTTACCTAATAGAGAAAAAACTCAAAACTCAGCTCATTCTATGGTAACGAAAACAAAATGATTCTTACTTTGGCATCATTCTACATGAATGAAAATACACAGATTAATATTATATTCCCTTTCTGCAACCAGATCCTCCTAAATCCCCCCAAATCATACACACTGGACCTTTAAGAGGAACCCTCCCAATGCTGCCAACCTCCAATACGTTCTGTTTGTTTTATGATGGCATGACGGTGACATCTGAGGCTGTTAATTTGGTCCGACAAAATATATTACGCACGGTGTAAAATATTACCCTCACACTTAACTGCGGTGACACAACCTCCTGTAGTCAGGCCCTGGTGGTGATCTCACAGCAGGTGAAGGCTTTTAAGGTTGAGTGCTTAAGATTAAGGGCTGACATTTGTGTGGATTGCATTTCAAGTCAATTACACGTTCATGGTTTGCATAAGAGCAATTTATTTAAGTGGAATCTAATTTTGGAAAAGTGTAGATCTCGTCACCTTTGGATTCCTAGAAACCGACTGATGGCCCAGACAACCTGGAGACACACTTGTTTTAGTTGAAAGTGTTGAAAACGCTCCGTCAGGTGGATTTGAACCTCAATCACAGGCTGTGAACTGATCGTCTCCTTTCTTTTGGTGTTAAAACCCCCTCTCTGAGCGCTGGCCTTTCAGACTGGACGTCCCTCTTTTCTGTTTTATGGCTGATTTCAAAGCCGGGAGGCATATGGTCCTGATTTCTTATTCAACGATTTAGCCGTCGATCGAACCCCGAGCATCAGGGCGGATGCGAAACCGCCGCGCCGCCTGGCTTTGACGTATGAACTTTCCCCTGTGTTTTTACTGCCCTGACAGATTCAATGTTTTGTTTTATTTTCTCTCTGTTTCATGTTATTGAAATGCAAAACGTAGTCTGCGCACAGGCGATCTGTTGTAAAAGAAAACTTTGCTGTCGATGGGACTCCCTTGTTCAAATAAAAGTGTCAAATCAAATCAAATCACACCATTTGTGCAGACGGATTGGTGACCAAGCCTTCCATCCAAATCCTGTTACCTTTACATCTGTCTGTTTTAAGCTAAATGCATATGTAGCGTCTATGAACTAAGCCAAGAGACCCATGATGACTTGGTGACGGCGGCGGCGGTGGGCCCGTGTACCTCCCTTACAGCTCATACGGCGCGTATGTAATTTGTCAGGAGGGAAGTGTGTCATGCATATTTGGGAGTTTGAGCACCGTCTGCGACCATGAGAACCTCGCACAGTTTGGATTACATTTCTTATTATTGCCTGTCTGCGTCTCTCTGTCCCGCCTCTGCCTCTCGTCGGCGAGGTGGGGGCCCCGGGGGCTTTAAACTTGGAAACAAACACAGAGCAAACAAACAGAATGGGCTACTGCTTGGAGAGCTGCCTTGTTGATTCTGTAGCGCTGGATTTCCCCCGAGTGGCTCAGTGGCTCGGCCGCAAACACACACCTGTTATCAATCTGTTTGCCCTTCTATGATAGTTCTGGTCCTGGTTTAAACTAATCTAGTACGCTCTCCCAAAGTCAACATTTAATTACCTGACCAACCAAGCTGAAGGATGAGGAAAAAACGCCTGAAATAACCAAACATAGGGTGTGCCTCTAGTATTTTCTTTGTGTTTTAATCTGGTGAATATTTTGGATGATTCATTGCCTCTTTCTCAAAACAAAAAAATACTGCTTTCATTTCTGTTTCTATAGCATGTGCAGTTTTTATTCCAGCCTTAGATTGTAATTAACCTATAAAGACCAAAACAATGAAAAACATCTGCTGAACTACAATGTTTAATACCTGCTGATCAAATAATCCTATCAATACATGTAAATAATTGGTGTAAAATGCAGTTTGTCATCTTTTCAAGGTCATCAGATATGACCTATTTGGACATCCAGAGGCTCAGTTACCGTGGAAACACCATCATCTTCTACAACATTGATTCACCAGTGAAACAGATGAAGTTGGTTCAATGACAGTGGATGGATGCACTCAGTTTATGTTCAGTTAATGATAGATTTTGCTGAAAAAGCCTTTTTTTGGGGGGACTACTTTCTCATTCATCTGTTAACACAGCCAATCAGTGCCCTCATTATGTAGACTGGTAACCTGTAACCTGTCACTCTGCTGCCACAGTACTGTAGCAATAAGCATCGTACATGCCATGTGCTTATGTGGATACTAGAAAAGGCTAGGGTACCAGTTACTGGAAGCTGGTTTGTGCACCTATTCACACTTATACTTCACCATGCAAACAAACATGAAATATGGCGACTGTTCTGCCTCATATGAGGAATTTGGTTTTTAATGAATATAAATCAGTAGTGGTGTGCTGGGACCATTTTTCATATCCAACTGGCTCACAGACCGTGGATAAAACTTATGGGTCATTTTTCAAGTTATAATTAAGGAAGTGTGGACATTTCTTTCACGCACTGGGATCATCAGTAAAACACTTATGTCAATTAAAACCACTATTTATGTGTTGTCTGTAACAAGTAGCTATCATATCTCAAAGTCAAAAGTTACTTAAAATAAGTAAAGTTCCATAAACTCACCACATGCACGCCCCTCCCTAACGCCAGTGTCATCATCATCATTTTCAACTTGGCTTTGCTGCTCACAAACGCTACAAAAAGCATGCGAATAAAGGATTAGTGGGCTTCTATTGCATCTAAATTATGCAGTTACATTATTTTTTTCTGTAAACAAAATGATAAACAGCTTATAACTCCATTATATGACAAGGTGAATTGGTTAAACACAGTAGCCTATTTAGAGCATCCAAACCGGATGTTAGCTAAAATTAATTAGCCGATAGCTCCGGCCCTTTACCATTTCCCTCTTCTGTCTGTCTTCTTGAAAAAAATTCTGCGATCTTCACACACTTGGCAACATTCTCCTCTAAAGCCTTTCAATTTCTTATTCTGGCCCTTTTTCTTTCTATTTTTCTGTCCATCTCTTCATCGTCTGTATACAACTAGCCTGCATCAAGAGCACGCGCCATATTGGACTGAACCAACTTTAACAAGTGCGGGGGGGTTTCAACGTGTAATGGTATCTCCCTAAGGGAAAGAGAAGTGCGATGCCAAATGAGTATTTAGTTATTATTTGGTGGATTTTCAAGAATGGAAAACATTTTGACAACTTAATTAATGTGTTATCTTGAGGGAATACTTGATTTTCACTGGAAAATTCAAACAACATAACATCATAATTGTGATCAATGAAGAAAAGTGAAATATATATATATATATAGGCGTAATTTACAGGGGGGATAGAGGGGTCATGACACCCCCAAAAATTAGATCCAACCAATACAACCCCCAATATACTACATCATCCCGATTAATAAATGTATTAACTTTTTTTTTTAATGAATAATTTGTTAATTACTTTTCCTTATTCATTTTATTTACTATAAAAGTCGGAGCATCTCTGATCATCTGCTAATGTAACGTGCGTACATGGTTAGAGTACATTTTTTTCCTCATTCCCTTTGCCAGATCAAACCAAGTTTAACTTACTCTTGCCGTATCTTCTTTTTGTTTTTTATTAAATCAAGTCATTTTAGTTCAGTAAGAGTAATTTCAGCAATATAGATCTCTTGTGTGACGTGTAATTCACACCCTCTCATTCAAAAATGGAAAGATTTTCAGCCCGCGCATCACAAATCCCAGCAGTTTTAAAACCCTGCAACAGCCCTGAGTGTGACTCCCCCAATGTTTAACCCAAAGTTACGCCCTTGTATATATATAAAATGTTTTGGAACTGCCCCAAAAGTATTAAAGTTAAATTGCAGCGACAGTGAAAGACTAGAATTAAAATGATGTGAGAAATATTAGCTTTTTTCCCCCTAATTGATATATCATTTACAGCTCTGGACGGTGTGGCATGCATGACAAAAGCCAACATAATAAATTCAGATTAGAGGAACTAACCTTTTTCAATAACATATGGTTTGAGGCCCGTATGTGTCAAAATGCAAATAATTAACGGGAACAATGTGAGATAAAACACCTCCTGATAGGAAGTGGATTATAATGGGGGAACTGAAAGCAGGCAGTATTTTGACAGTAAAATAGTGCAGGGTTAAGTCAAGGTGAGGTGAGGAGGAGGGCAGTGGGAGAAACGTCGGTCACAGACGCTCTTCCATTCTTATGCAAAGAGGTTTCATATGAGAAGGTGGTTTTGATTTGGAGCAAAGGCCTTTCTTATTAAATCTGTGACTAACCCTCACTTTGATCATCTGCCACTTCTGATTTGTCTGAAGTCCACTTTTAGCTCTTAACATCAGGAACACATAAGGCAGTTCTAAGATTGGTCAGCTGTTGAAGTGAACTTCCTGATTTCAGATCCAGAGTTTGTCTGGTCCTCACACTGGGCTATAATGGACCGAAATGTTTCAGTGCTTCATCTAAACCTGAAGCATTTTGATTTTTTTTTTTTTTTTATGTCACAGAAAATAACTCCAGCTTCCCTTTGAACATATAGTAATTCAACCCTGTCTGTGTCATCAGGCTTTTTTAAAAATCCACATACAACACATGGTTTGTGTGGTCTCAGGTATTTAAAGACTGGTGGGAGGGTTTAACATGTGATTGACAGCTGTAATAACCAATCACTGATCAGATTCAGTAAATGGTTGTGACTGGTAGTGAAACCCAGCATTAACCAGACCTGGAGGTTCAGTAATTAAAGACAGGTGCACTAATGAACACAGGTGTTTATGGTTTTACTAACAACACTAAAGACAGAAAATTACACAGTTCTTTACCAAAATTTCTCACTTACTCTGTGTCTCAGTGATGCATTTTTGTGATTTCAGATCCAGATCACAGTATCAATAAATAACTCTTAACAATAAAACCATCCTGGTGACGGTTAGACTTAAAATCCTGCCTTTTTTGATGTACTTAATTGAACATTTTAACAATAAACTATATATAAAAAATATGAAACATGCTTAAACTCTCAATTTGTAACAATAATGTTTCCATTTAGAGATGTATATTAATTTATTAAGTACATTTGGACACTGGTTAATGATGTTTTATTCTTGTTATTTGACCTAAAGCTGGATAAATATCTGGTTAATATCGTAACTTCCAGCGTCTATCGTGGATTCCAGACTGTGACTCTTCACTCCTTCAACTCTGTTAATGATTCTAGTTTCACTGGTTTCAGCAATGACTGATATTATAAAAACTTAGATTCTAAAATGTTTCATTCTCACTTATTTAATGTGATATGAAGGAGAATTCGTAAGACAACTGTGCCTTCACACTGAACTACTTTATTTTGTTACTGATGACGATTTACGGTGGTGAAAGAATATCTTAAGTACTGTTTTAACTGCGACCACCTCAAAACAACAGTAAATAGCTAAGTGGGATTAGCAAGTATTTGTAAGGAATGTTATGGCATGAGATAGAAAATTAAATAGTAACTTAGATGATGGCATTCATCGCTTATTTGTCACAGTGAATGTTTTTTTTTTTTTTGTTTGTTTTGTTTTAAATCAGTAAATTTTTAACATCTCTTTTCTGGGAATGCTAACCAAAACAGAAGAACTGTCTGAAAAGGAGCATCTATATTCAACATATGACTGAAACACAATCTAAATTACATGAAATTTAACCCTATGACGGGTCTTCAGAAGTAATTTTTCAGCATTTTATAAGATGATTCTGTAAATAATTAAAGGTCGGCCTCATCTTCTGTACTTTAATAAGGAGTTGCCAATTATGGTGTACCTCAAGGGTCAGGATTGGGTCCGTTTATTTGCTGCCCATGTCATTGTTTAATATATGTACAGCACATCTGGGAAAAACATCAACCCGTGTGTCCCGTTACAGTCACAGCAAACTTACCGATTCCTTTTTCATATCACCTGGATTTCAAAGTTTGCAAAATAAAATTGAACTGGAGCAAAATGGAAGTTCTTCTTTCCCACACCCAATTCTTTCAGTAGGATAGTCGTCAGTTTGGGGAAATATCTTTAGAGGAATCTCCCAGAGGTGTCCGTGCTTTTATTTCATCATCTGAATTTTGGTAATATCAGTAGTTTTTCAACCTTGCCTCCATCGACTGTATTTGACTCAAAATGTATATTATTTAAATCGATAAATAAGGGCGATCACCTTTTTTGTAGTCCATATATTGACAGTAAAATGCACAACATTTTGGATAGCGTTTGTGGAAAATTTGGAAACATCTGGATAGAAGAGTTACTGTGTTTTCACTCCACTATGGCTATGTTCAGACAGCAGGTTTTAATGCGCAATTCCGATTTTTTTGGTAAAATCCAAGTTTTTTTGTGTGCTCGTTCATATTACACGTTAAATGCGACGTCTATCAGTTTTGAGTACGAACTCAATGTGACCCTGAAATGACCTGCTTGCCCTAAAGAGCTCCTTATGTAATATTTTGAGATTTGATTTGATATTTTTGTTAATGGACGTAAGTCCTGGGATGCAGAATTGTGACGTTTGTTCCATTTCAATGATGTAAAGATCGGATAAATGCGACCTGGCTGTTTAGACTTAAGTCGCATTGCAAACTATCAGATATATATCGGATTTAGGACCACATATGAAAGTGGCCTGGTTCGGATTTGTGCTGTTCAAACTGTCTTTAATAGATCGTGTAGGCTAAAAAAAATCGGATTTGGGCCAGGTTTGCCTATACCGTCTGAATGTAGCCTATGTTTCGCTACCACGTTTCAGCAGCAGCTCCCGTTAGACTTCCTCTTATTGTCTGTTCTGGCATCCAGCGTTAAGGTGCATTACTGTCACAGACTCTATTTCAACGCAGACCAGAATAATTGCATCGCTTAAAGCTTCAACACATGGTAGTTTTCCAAAATTATCTTTCAGAATATCGTAATTCAAGCAGTCAGAGACGAAACTGTAGATGTTCAATAGTTTTAGGGCTGTAGAAGATCTACCCTGGGAGGTTTTGGCTGATCATAGGTGTTTTCAGAC
>JAPSES010000124.1:9066992-9088246 GCA_029822895.1 Maxillicosta whitleyi | reverse complement strand
ATATACATATACATATAGGAATATAAAACCCTAACATACTAGTCGGGTCCCTAAGCATCATTCTTTTATTCTGAAATTTGACAACTTTTCCTAAATTTTGCCAAAATACATAAAAATGAAAATATTTTAAAATTCTATACTTTTGAAATTTTATATATAAATCAGAATTTCTTTTATGTTTTTATGTGTTATGTAAAACAGGACATGATACTGTGTAATAGTAGATGTATTTCTCCAAAAAACAGTTTGTAAAACTTAAAAAATGTGTTCTTCCTGCTCTAAAACATTATATTTATATATTACATATATTTATTAATGGGGGATAGTCTGTTTAGACATTCTAAATAAATCTGTAGTTCAGTATTTAGTATAGACACTTACTCTGAGGGGAATTCTTGGTCTGGGTCAAATTTGACTCAAACCAAACTGTGGCAGACGTGACTATATTTGAGAACAGGTGAAGGTTGGAGCAAGGGAAGGTTTCAAAGACAAAAAGTAACTACAGACAAATAATTCCAACCTGGTCTATTTCACTGTTGATGAAAATGTAACTGATAAGTTGTAGCTAAATAGCTTGTTTCACTTTCAGCCACTTGAATCCATTCCTTGATGACACCATATGTTCTCTAAAGGTTTTCAACATTTGGTTTTGTGGAGTTGATTTCTCAGCTTTAATGTGAGATTAGTGACGTGTTTAATGGCTTTGACCTTGTTTTTTAATGACATAAAGATAAACAGACATAGAAAAGTGTATCTGTGTTCAGGGTTTTGCTTCGTGACTGTAGAGCGGCTGTAAAAGGGCACCTTTAGTTAATGTCAGATCTTATCAGGTGACAACATAGTTTGGTAGTCAATGATAATCTGTTAAAGATCATCGCAGATATTGTTTTACTGTCATAGAACCAAGACTTTACACAGAATTGACACTGAATTCAAGCAAACTTTGGTCTTTAAAGTCAAGTTTGTGTAATGCATGAGTAAATGACACCAGTCTAATAATTAAAGCTGTATTTCCTGTTTAGCGACTGCATGGATTGAGGTTATTTTATGGAAACAAGTAACATTAGGATTAAATATCAGCAGATGTCACGAAAGATTTCTAAAAGTGATGTGGCGGTATTGATCGTGTAACGCCTCATCCACACCAGAAAAACATGTTTTGCTCCTTCTTTCTTATAGAATTTTATGGTTGTTCTGTGTCTCTGTTTTATTTGATCCTGTGAGCGTTACGCACAAATGGCAAAAAACTTGTTTTATTTTACTCCAAAAAACAGAAGCTCTGAAAGTCCTCGACAGGCAAATGTTGACCTTCCCCACAATTCTTAGCTGCCTATAATTGTGACAATGCGTACCTTCATTTCTAAGTAGATGACTCTCCAACAGGAGCACATTTTTAAAACTACTAAGCTAAGCTACTGTTAGCTTAAAACAGTCTATGTCGACAAATGACACATTATCTCTGACACCAACTTCACTTAAGCACATATTACATATTGTACCTTAAAATTATGTTATTATACCTCATATGCAATAAAAAAGTGTATGGTAATTATCTGGCTTACAGGGAAACCTCCAAAAATTGGTAAAATTACATAAATATTTTTAGGGACTTGATATTTCATGAAGTATGATGAACATATTGAAAGATATTTTCATTTTCAAACACAGAATATCACATTTTATGTCATAGAGCTATCTCAATTTCATGTTTAAGACCTCCTAAAAATTAAAAATAATGTTTGGAAATAAATATTTTATTAGGCTTTAAGTCCATGGTAGCGGTAGTTGCTCAGTGGTAGAGGCGCTGGCCTTCTGACTGGTTTGACCTCTGGGTCGTCAGCTGCTAGACTCCAGGGCTATTAGTGGAGCAAAGGCAAGCCGACAAACACAAGGTGCACCGTGCAGACACACACACACACGCGCATACCATGTAAAAAAACAGCAAAAGACGGATGTGAAGAAATTTATAGGCACACGCAAATGTTTATGTGTGTCACTATACAACAAAAAAATCCAATCCAATAGCACACAGCAGCTGAATAAGCATCTTTACATGCATTGTCCGCTGTCTACTCCACTCAACAACTACTTCAGTGCAACACTTGTCACAGACATTCGGTTAAAGGACCTCTCCTCACGTTTCCCATGGGAGTGAGCATCAGTGTGAAATACACCCAACTCTAAGCTCACTAATCCCGCAGATCCTTTTAAGACAGTCATCTTTCACTGGACCCTTTCAGCTGGATTTCCAAGGTCGCTGGACTCGGTTAAAAATGGCGTCAGAAAGAGTTAGGTGGACCCGGATGCATTCAGACATCAACGCCTGAGGATGAAACGTTCACTTAACACCTGGTCAAATAAACAAGTCTGGATTCTCCAAGTGACACCTGATGAATGATGAGTGTCCACTGTGCTGAATAAAAATAGGCCATTCAGTCATGTAGCTTATCAGTGTTAGTCATGTGTGTGTGTTTGTGTGTCGTCAGTTGATTACATTTTTACATCATGACAGTGTATTATCCATGGCACTGGAAATAAAACAAACTATTATCTGCTTACATTAGACATATGAACTCTATAATTATATCAAAATTTACCCAAGAATCCTGTTTCTTAATATGTCTAATATATCGTGTGTGGTATTTTTTCCTTCCATTGAAAAAAGAAAAGTCCGTCCACACAACTTTCATTTTACAAAACATCACTAGCTCACCCTACAATGTAAAAATGACTTTGGTGGACAATAAATGTGTGGCTCTACTGCAGGTAAAACTTGTATTTGATGTTTCAGGTGTAAAGTGACGTTAGAAATGTGCACATTAATCGATTCACTTGACCTTTCCACACAGATACACAGATATTTTCATAAAGCATCTGATAAAATGTCTTATTTTAAAGATTTTTTCATTTTAAAACACTGTTTCATGTTGACAAGATAGATAAAAAGAGATGATCCACCTCAGCGTAGATGGGACATTAGGTGGGAAAGTACACACAGCACAGCTAAATTTATCAAATCTGAGCTAAAAAAAAAAAAAAAGAAGCATTGAGACAAATTTTCAATGGCATCCATTAATCGCAGCCAGCTGTTGACCTAAACAAATCAGTATTTGTAAAACTCCCGTACTGAAATAAATGTGTAAAACTCCTTTCAGCTGCTACAGACCAAGCAGGTGCGTTTCCATGCAATCCCATAATAACTCTTTCCAGTTTTAGGTTTATTTTTAATGTTTTAGTCACATTGAAGCTCCACATTACCACTCAGTAAAATGTGTTGTCACTGCGTTATACTGTGACGTCATGTCCACACCCTCTGGGCCATTTTTCCATACCAGTAGTAATTTAAAAAGGTAATGCTGAGTGTTGCATCCTTCAAAAAAAAAAAGTCCATTTTCGGTCCAATCCTCATAAAAATAGACATCGTGTTCTCTCTCCTGCTTCTCAGCAACATTTGGATTCTCACGTCTAAGTGTAGAAAGCAAAGACTGCAATTACAGAAATGAATAAACTGGCCGGGAGCTTTTCTGCTGAGTGCTGAAAACACTGCTGCCCATTCAATTAGGATCAAACTTGCAATCCTGGCAATTCCCACTGACCTTCTTGCAACACAGCAATTACCACAACGATTCTCTGGGGAAGTTCATAAAAATGAAATGGGTCTTTGCAAAGCCGTAAAAAAAAAAAAAAAGGTCCCATATATAAAGTGGATGTAGCAGCAGGATGGCAGCCAAGCTCTGACTCAACTGAGAGAGAATACATCCCATGTTTGTGCAAGTTCTTTAAAATACGACAGTAATTAGGAACCTAATAATCACTGACAGGGACAAAAGGACTCATTGCACTTTTTGGGTAATTGATTCTTTGAAGGTGATCAGTACATCAAATAAATTATAAAAAGTAGGCACACTTACACATCCAAAGCTAAAATGATAAAATATTAATTAGAAAGTTATGAGTAGGATAGGTAAAAAAAATGCATTCCTTTTACAAAATTACCAAAGAAAGACTCATTTTACAGCTTTTGGGGGCTTTTAGATAGAAATATAAAACGTCTGCTTAAATTTAAGACATCTGCTCACAATTCACTTAGGTTTAGGACCCAAAATAGGTTCTGGACCTTTTATTACTGGGTCAATTATTGTCAATGTAAAACTTAACAATCTTATGATAAGTGATTTTTTTTAGCTTTTTTTCCAGGACCTCTATCCGAAAGTGTGATCCTTAGATGGTCGTAATCCGCAAAAATGTAGAAATTACGGTTTCATTTCACTTTTGGATCTCAAGCTGAACAAACTGCATAGATTAAAGTAAATGAACAAAATTTTTCTCAAAAAGTTTTCAAATTACAGAGCAGTGTTTAACTATTTTGAGCGAGAAAAGTCATCCCTATACATAAGCAAAAGAATGGGTGTTCCTCAGGGTTCTTTCCTGGGCCTGTTGTATTCAGCCTATTTATAAATGACTTATCAAGTAATGTGAAAATACAGAAATAAATCATTTTTATGCGTTGCCAACTGGCTCACATTACAGCTCCATAACTTACAGAGTGAAGAAAGAATCTAAATTTGATAGATAAATAAAGAATATCTGATAAAAATAGGAAAGGCCAAACTTGAAGGTTTCAAATTAATCACTCCAAAAACCCATTTACACTCTATAATTTGTCATAATTTGCAACTGCATGGGCTTAATCATCACCGTGTACAATCAGAAATAAAATTAGCCTTCAAATGTGTCAAAGTTTTAGCTCCAGAGTCACTTTCCATGTCTATCCAAAAAAAGCAGCAGAGTAACTGGGAGTGAATGGATACATCGTAAATCTAAATATGGACAATCCACCTCCTCTGCAGAGGCCTGTCAACTCACACGTTACCAACAGAAATAAAACTAATTACAGATAGAAAAACTTTTACAACAAAGCTTAAGGTCTGGTTAAAACCACATCAGAGTCATTTTAATCTAAGTATAGTGTGTATTTAATTGTATGCATTTTATTGGATTGTTATGTCTGAAATGTACAGTGTTTTTATGAATGGGAACAGTATATTTTGATCATGTATATGTAACTGCATGTGTAAAAACTAGGGACAGGTGACAGAACAACCTCAGTATCAGATGTCATTCTTGTTTTGGACTATGTCGACTACATCGTCCTAAATGAATCAATAAACAGATTCAACAGAGAGGGTTGTATTCTACTGTAGACTGTGATCAAAGTTCAACTTCCTGAACTTCTGGCTCAGATGCAAAGCCAAGACTTGATGGAGGTGGGTTCGGGCACTTGTGGGACATGGGGTTTCATGTTACAGCCTCCCCAGGGAGGGGGCAGCCAGTAGCAAGGCGACTGACGCCCACCTATTTCTGCAGCAGCTATTTAAAGGACTAATTGACAGGCCGGGGGAGTGGGGTGGGGGTGCATGGGTGGGAGGAAATGTTGGTGCAGTGTTTTCTCTGTAGAATGCACAAGAGCCAGACGTCCTGGTCTGTAGTCGTGCAAGGAATTCAACTGATGAAATATGACTTTGAATATTAACCTGCATAACAAATGCTGAAACTGAAAACTGAGATTTGCAGAAATGGTTTATTTTCATTATATCGTTGTCTATGCTAACAGATGAGCAGGAACATTCCATTTTATTACGTCAATAAAGTTATTTGATCAAATTGGCTGAAGTCTAATGCTCAAAAGAAAGTGGAGGCACAAACAAAATAAATATATATACATTTTTTCAGATTAAAAAAAATCATAATTTACAGGTTTAAGAAATTTGTTTTTGCAAAGGTATGACTTTATAAAGTCATTTTTAACTTTTTTTTTTTTATCACTTTATGCTTAGAGAATTTGAGTTGTTTTTTGTTTTTAATTTTGAGACGTTTTTGACTTTACACGATGAGAAAATATTACGATTTTTTCCCCATAAAATTTATGGCTTTACCCACAGAAAATGTCTGAGTATTTCTTACGGATCACTTCAGATTATTTCTTGTAATGTTATGACTTTATAGACTCAGAAAATCAATAATAAATGTCCAATTTCTGACACTTCAATGTCACTAACATTAGAAAAAACTAAAAAGCACATGAAGTAAATTAAAAACTGAGGATTTGAACATTTTTTAAAGTTAAGTTATAGTATATAAAACAAATCAGCAAAGTTTCCCACTAAATGTAAAATATGATGAAATAGAAAACGGCAGAGTAAATATAAAAATATACAGTTTTCTCGCACATGTTCCGTCTTTCAAACAGTCTCTGAGAACTGCCATGAGAAAATGAAATTATGTTCCCAAATTACCCACAGCAGGATTTACAGTAAACCATGAGACAGCATGTGAGTGTATTAGTAACCGTGGACGACCATCCATCAAACTGCCGCATGTGTGTGTATGTGTGTGTGTGTGTGTACGTACTGTGCTCGCCGTCCACAGCGTCCTCACAGCGATTGTTAAAGCTCTCATATGAGTCCCAACGGATCAGGGGGTCCTGGGTGTTGTAGTCCACGGAAACGCTCGGTCCATTCTCCAGGTGGCCCAGGCCTGAGAAAAATCATGCATTATGGGTAATGGGCAAAATATGTGTGTTGTCAGATGTATGTCTGTATAAATGACTGGTTTAGTTCTGAAAATATACAAAGGTGTTGTGAAAATGCTAGTAAAAATGGTCAGGAATATTCTACAAATTATACACACAGTCTGCAGTGAATTGCCTTGTGATGGTTTGTCATAAAAGGGAAAAAAAAAACTCTAATTTTGTGGATTACCTTTAATTTTTTCTGGTCCGTAGGAGAAAACAAACTCCACCTTCCCGTACTCTGGGAATCTGTCATCTGCAAACACAAGTTGTTATTA
Organism: Maxillicosta whitleyi; assembly: GCA_029822895.1. Classification (NCBI taxonomy): domain Eukaryota; kingdom Metazoa; phylum Chordata; class Actinopteri; order Perciformes; family Neosebastidae; genus Maxillicosta; species Maxillicosta whitleyi. The sequence goes on along the minus strand of JAPSES010000124.1, from coordinate 9,081,397 downwards.
TTATTATTATTATTATTATGTAAAACTGTGGAAAGTGTGTGAATGACATTAAGTTAGAATTAGCTTACATTAGACAATTTATAATTAGAATATAAATATAAAACTCTGTATTCCATAATCCTTAATACATGTGACTGGTGTTTATTAAAACAACTGCTATTTTGCTTGTTTGCTTTCATCATAAGTGAGTTGATGATGAGCTGCCCTCACCACCAGAGGACCCTGTTTCCTACAGTATACAGTTCTGCAGAACTCTTCCAGCAACATATTTTCTGCTGAAAACAATTTAACATTACTTTTTTCCCAGTCACTTTCCAAAACCTTACATACTTTGCATTGCGTTCATATAAAATACACGCAGTTCCGTCTATTAACACTTACATTTCAGCATAAAATAGCTACAATTAGAACACTGTAGATGTTAATGTGCCACATTTTGTCACAGAAATAACACTATACACGTGTTTGAAGTCTCATTAGTCATATATAATATCCGCATTATGACACTTTAGCAGCTTTGTAGTATTTTAATGCATTTGGTGTAAATTGCATTCATATATGTCATATAGGGAAGTGACTGGAAATCGACCTCTGCTGTTATTTAGGCATGTGAATGTGTTGAAGCATACTAAAATAGTGGATACGTTATATTAAGATGTTTGTGTTGTTTTGTACTTTGATGGCCAATAAAATACTAATTATTTGTGTTGAATATGAAGATAGAAGTTACCTTTAAAGGTCTCATCCAGCTCACTCTTCCCAAAAACCACGCCCAAGTCATGGATGGCGCAGGTGTGGAACTGCACCCTGAACACCTGGTCTCTGGTGGGGTTCCTGTACCTCTTGTGGTAGCACTTCAGCTGTTGGGAAAGAGACGGTCATAGTGTGAATAATGAGTAAAATCAAAAGTACAAGTTTTCACTAAATCTTGCAGGAGCGAAGAGAAAACGGACTCGATCTTACCAGGATGTCTCCCTTTAAAAGCAGGCCGGGTTCGATGGTTATGCAGATGCTAGTGTTGCTGTCTCCTTGCACATTACTGTTGTGAAAAAAAAAAAATGACAATAATATGTGATTAGAATTCCTGTTTCCTCAAGGGGATCCCGCGTGTAAATAGGACACCAAACTGGAGTCAAAGGTTCCATACTATATTCCTGATGTATAGACTGGCTGCATTGCCTGGTAGATCTTCAGGAAGGGACGGCAGCCTGTGAACAAAACAAAAATAAACCCTTTCATCATAAAAGAGTATAATTTTTGGAGTTTTTCTTTGGGCTTGGATGCTCACCTCCTTTGGATTCGAAGTTTGGTATGCCATGCATGATGACATGATGTAGAAACAGAGGCTTGTTGTTGATCTTTATGTGTCCAGAGAGCAAACCGTTGAAGTATCGCACATACCTGCAGAAAAAAGGACATTAATCCACAGTGTACGCTACTGATTACACACTATACAACCCCATCATTACAAGTTTTAAGCACTTTTTTCCATCCAGTGCTAGCAGGCAATTCCTATGCACAGTAATTTCATTGCAGATAACATGCAGTGCTTGAAAGTAGCACAATTATAGCACTTTTATAAACACAATTTATAGAACAATCTTTACACATAAAGACACTGATAGTTCTGACCTTTAGTGCAGCTAAACTGTATGGAAAACAGATGGTTTGTGGTTTTACTGTGGCTGTTTTCTGTCTAAAAATAGAGCTATAATGTAAACTATCAGCTGACGAAACAAGTGAATATTATTAGTGTTTTTTTGTTATTTGACTATTTTATTTTGAAGAAGAAAACTTGATACCATAATACAGATGTGTGTAAATAATGTGCTTTTTACTTTATTCAGTGAGTGACACAGTCTGTGGACACACAGGTGTGTTTTGGTTCACAATTTCCTCTGTTGTTGAATGATTTACACATCAATACTACACACAACCTCAAACTACATACTCATGTACTTTTACATAACAAAGGATCTTCACTTCCAGGGTATAAATACACCTGTAAAGGAGACACTTCAGCAAATGGCACTCCATTTATTTTCTTACTACTGTACTTTTACTTAAGTGAAAACTCAGCCGGAGCCAAATCCCTCTGTGACTATAAAAGAGCCAGGAAATGTCAGAGTGAATCGGTGTGTACAGAGGCCAGTTGGGGGTCTGTTGAGTTAGTGTGGTCTGGTTGTTAATGATGATAATGATGATGGTACCAAACGTGACCTTGACCATGGGGTTGCCACATGCAGACACCTTCCCTGCCCTGCTGTCAATGGCCAGATGGTTTAGCTGCTCGCAAATTCAATTAGACTGAGCTGGGCTACGTGTGTGTGTGTGTGTGTGTAAGCACTTGTAACTTCACAGGTGGAACCATGTTCTGCCTTTTATCAAGGAAATGTTCTATGTTTAAGGTGCTGGGTGGAGCCTGTGAAACATCAATATACAGTACAAATGGCCTTTCATTACATCAAACACAGGTTGACTGGAGTGTCAATTAAAGGGCAGTGGAACCAACAAGCAGAGCCACTGCTGGAGTTACATTCAAGTGGATACTCGTTGTCTTTTGCACCTTGTTTTTAAATTTTTACCTTGTATATGTCCTCTATTTTTTTACATATATTTCTTTCCTCTGTATATTTTCAGCATTTTTTTTTTTTTTTTTTTTGTATATTTTTAGCCTTCTTCAGAATAATTTCATTTCTCAACTGATTTTCAATGTTCCTGTAACAAAGACAATAAAATTCTATTCTATTCTATGAGGGTGAAAGTGCAACACCGTTTCCAAAAACGCAACAATATTCCATTAAAAAAACCCACCTGTTTGTAACCGAATGGAGCCCAAGTCAGTCACAGTTGAAACAGTTATTTTTCTGCTATGCTAATGTTTGCTAAAGCTCAGTTCAGACCAAAGATTTACAATGATATAATATGTTTTTAGAGCATCACAAGTAATGGTTACAATGACGTGAACTGACCTGTGTGAACCGAACTGGCTGCTGAGTAGTTTTAGAACATCATACTATGTACAGGGTTCCTACAAGGTTCTACAAGTTAAATTTAAGATTTTTTAAGACTACTTACACTGCAGATTATTTGGTTCTTACCTAGATAAAAACGTATTCAGATTGAACTGATTTAGAAGCGTTAGACAATTTATCTTGTTTTAATGGTTAATTTCTTATTTTAAGTGTTCATACATCTGTATTTAAGGTTTGGTTTAAGTTAATGTATCCTGATTGAATGCAGGATTATTATGGGCTGTTTTTCCAGTAAATCCCTCCAAATGTTACATTCTTTTTTTTTTTTTTTTTTGCATTTTACAGTATAGTCCTTTTCAGAATGTTATAAATGTGGTTGTGTTTTCCTAAAAAGTTAAGTCAGGCTAAGTCATTTCATTGCTCCTGTAGGGAAAATGGGTCTTTTTTTATGCATGCTCATACACAGAATTGAACATTAGGATTAAATATATTTAGAGCAGTGAGTTATCATTGAAGGAACTTGGTGATCAAACACCCCGATAGGAGAATTAAACAATATGTACCTATTTTATAGTGGATTTATTGTGGAAAACTTGGAGGAAATGTGGTAATTTTTTTCAAAACTGCTGTTGTTGTCTTTTATAAAATGCAGTTGTGGAAAAAATTATTAGACCACCTCTTGTTTTCTTCAATTTCCTGTTCATTTTAATGCCTGGTCCAACTAAAGGTACATACGTTTGGTCAAATATAATGATAACAACAAAAATATCTCATAAGTGTTTAATTTCAGAGCTGATATCTATCCATTTTCCATGTTTTCTTGGTAAAAACCGAAATCACTTCAGTTCTTACATCAATATCTATGTCATTATACTGATAAAAACAGGGGTTTTTTTAGACATCGCATGTTTTCTTTTCTGTCTGTTTTAGTCACATGATACACAGGAGTTAGTACGTGATTGCATAACCATTGTTTTTGACGACATTTGATGGTCTAATATTTTTTTTTTCCGTGACAGCATATTGTGTTTTTCTTAAATATTATGTTTCTCAGCTATTGTGAAACACTGTCCTGCCCCTGTCAGGAGTAAAATGAGCTGTAAAACATGTCCTCTGATCAACAGGCTCTGCAGATTACAACATCCTAGCATTACTCACTGTTTTTTTTTTTTTTTTTTAAAGCTGTTCAATAGTGACATCATAGGGGAGCAACACCAAAATCCGATGCGTAGCGTGTAATAGCAGTGTAATACAGATGTGTGGGTACAGATTGTTCCTGACATTTCAAAGCATATTATGTAATCATTTGAAAACACTGCATGCAACACCTATAATCTAAACTTTTACGAGCTTTCATAACATGTCTAGCCCGTCTCTCACTCTTGAGGTTAATGTCACACATTCCCCACTATAATACTGGCGGACTCCTAGGGGGCACAGATAATTATATCCAAAGCAGGAAATAGCAGCGGGGCAGAGGATGAGCCCATAGACCTGTTAGAGAACGTCTGGCTGCTTAATTCACATCCTCAAATGAAGAATCGTTCGAACCTTTTGCTGCTCATCCTGCTCTGATCTGGATTCCTCTCCCACCAGGTAAAGGGTGGAGGCCTGGCTAATAATGCAGAGGGGTGGGCTCATACAGTGGGAGCAGATTTATGACTTAAAGGAGGACGTCTCGGAGGACAGGACCCTCGAGCGCACTGCATTCCAAATAAGAAATCGCTTAAATACTTTTAAACCACTCGTGATTGGTTCGACTCATGTCTGGTTTGGAATTTGTGTTGCTCACTCTCTGCGTTACGTGATAAACACTCATTGCTGAAAACAGAGACGAACTGAGGGAAAACACGCTGCGATATGTGAAAAGGACAGACTTAAACTGCCACCAGACTCCCCAGAGACACCAGTGGAATCCCTCAGACAGAGAAGACAGATAGCCTATCTACACAACGTGACATTCTCTCACAATTATTGCAATTAGAGCCGAATTGGAAATAAACAGCATTTCCTCTGTGAAGTGTTCCTCCACAACTTCAGTCGTGACTTTGCTCTGGCTTAGAATCCCGATTCACTGATCATTTGCATGTTTCAAACCTTCATCAGGAGTAAATACAACTGTTACATCATTGGTTGAAGGGATACTTTCACTTCATGAGCATATCGGTACACCACATGTGAAAATCTGGTCTAATGCTGATACCAACATTTAACCATTAAAGACCCGTTGTCATGGTGACTTCCAAAATGAATTTTTCTCCACACTTAATCTTTCCTAAATGATTTATCACAATTTATTATTGTATTATTCTCTGCATTTTTAATTTTTCTGTGAAAAACAGAGGTTTTTCGATACTTAATTTAGTGCTAATATTGATTTTCACCAGAGCTTTGAGTAAATAAATTCAAACATTATTATATCAAAACAGAGAAAACTGAAGAAAACATCACTTCTTTAGCAAAATATGTCATGAACTGAACATAAAAACAAGTTTCTGCAACCGCTATTGTATGTCAAACTACATTGGTTTATTGGCAAATTAGACGATGATGGCGTTTCCATGTTCACTACAGAGCTTCTGAATGTCCAAAGGCGTCAGATCTGATGACCATGAAAAAGATTTCCAATGTATTAATAGGATTAGTTGTTCTGAAGTTATTCAACATGTTATCAGTATATGCTTGTGGTCACTGGTGGCTGTTTAGGTCTTAATTTTTTTTTTTTCCCCCCAATAGTTGATAACATTTACTTTTGTTTTTGTCTTTGTAGTTACAAATCATTTGTTCATAGAAAATCCATTTAGTGACTAATACATACATGTAAATGGAAAACAAATGTAAATGTTATTTGCAATTACTGACAAAATATGCATTTACCAGTCAACATATATAATCTTTATCATTACAAGATGATTACATCTAGAAAATAGCAATAATACCACTTATTTTCGCCTTTTTCTCATGCGTTCTTTGGGTAGTTTTCAGGACAACATGAATCAACAAGGGTTTTGAACAACTTTAGATGCGACACCGTCAGTAAATTATGTTGAATATGGAGCCGCCTCTGCATCTGGACAGGTGCCATCCAGTTGGCTGGATAAGACTGGTACATGTAGAATTCTGATATAAAGTAAATTTCACTACAAAGGTGAGACTCAGGTCAACGTTGACGAACAGGAAGTGACGCAACTACAAACCTCTTCTGTGAAGGCTGACCCGCAGGAAGTGCTTTGTCCTCGTAGAAGCGCCTCATTGCAAACCTGTCCAACGCCTGGTCAGCACTGCAAAAAACCAGACAAGCATGGTTCTTTATTTGAACTTCCAAACTGTACTGCATTTGTGAATTATCTGATTGAAATGAATGTATTTTGGAAAAAGGCCACCTGCAGATTTTTCCCAAGTTTGAGATTTAGAAATATCCCCCGGCCTTCATTATTTACAAAGCGGCTTTAAATCCTTCTGGCCTTCTCCTTTCTGTTAAACATCTGGTTACGTTCAAGGCTGAGGACGTTTTTCAGAGGGCTGCTTCTCAGAGAGCCAGAAAAATAAGCCGGCCAGTGTTTTGCCATAATAATCACATCTGTATCTAACTTTCAAGTCTCAAACCTCGAGACGTGTGATGGATGTGATTGTGAAGAGGATATTTTCAGTGACTGCTTGCTCAAAGTACTTTAATTCCACTTTCACTTCTGTTTCAATTCAATACAACTGACAGCGGAGGTTGCTACCTTGCGGATATGTTGCTGTAGTGCATGTACGCGGCCACCACCACCCCCGTGCGACCTCTGTTCCCCTGTGAAACAAGGAAAAGGAACATGATATCAATTTACAATAAAAGCTTATTTGACATAGGGATTATTTCACACAGATCAAAGGTTTTAGTCACAAACAGGGGGGAAAATAAATCCTCCTCCTCGTCCAGCTGCTTGAATTACATATGGAAGTCCAAAAGCTCAGACGTGAAATAGAGTTTGATAACGCTGCTTGTTTGAACGGATCGGTCATGCACCGAAAAGCAACAAATCTGATCCGGAGTAAAGCAAAGAGCAGCAGAAATGTTGTGCTTTTCTGCATGAAATATGGTTTACAGATTCATGTGCTTGTAGAAAAAGTTATCAGGTGCGTCTACTGTTGAGGCGCATTACCATCTCAGACTATGCCTGATTATACGTCGCTGTTTTCTAATTTATTCTCTGTCTGCCTGTGCTGCTTTGATGGCTTTTTGAGAAATCTCAGCAAAGTTTTTCTGTTTTTGCAGCTTAGGTGTTGAAGTCTCATAATGACACAGAAAATGAATTAATTAGTTCGTGTGGTGTTTGTTTACATGGTGCTATTCGTGCTGTATCTGAAGTTACATAAGGCTAGTTTGCATTTTGTAGTTTGCATACAGCTTTTTTGTTAAAATAAGGAGAAAAATTGCTCACACCATTGTTGTGAAAGTACTTTTTTTTTTTTTTTTTACTGAGACTCATTATTTTGCTAACTATTTTTAACTGTGCTGTGTGTCTGGTAACTCTGCCCGTCTCGAACATGTGGTTAGCCTCAGATGGTAGAGCGGGTTGTCCAATGGCCAAAGGGCTGGCGGTTCAAATCCTGGCTTCCACTGTCCACATGTCCTTGAGCAAGACACTGAATCCTAAATTGCTCCCAGTAGGGTCTGGCATGGCAGTACCTTGCATGGTACATTAGCATAGTAGCGCTTACTGGTGTATAAATGGGTGAATGTGAGGCTTTGTAAAGCGCTTTGAGTACCAAATTGTAGAAAGGAACTATATAAGTGCAGTCCATTTACCATTTATAGCATCATTGCCTAAGTAATGTTTTTACAAATTGTGAAATCTGGGTAACTTTACCCTCCTAACACTTCCATTTCATTTTACAACATCTGCTACGACCTGAAAAAAAATGCCTTAGACCAGGGGTATCCAATTCTGTTCCTCGAAAGCTACTATCCTGCATATGTTTAACATGTATCCCTCTTCTAATACGCTTCATTCAAGTGATAAGCTGATCATCAAGCCTGATAATGACTGTCAGGCGCGCTGGAAGAGGGAACCATCTAAAACATGCAGGATAGTAGCTCTCAAGGACCAGTATTGGACACCCTTGCCTTATACAATTATGCTATGTGTAAGAAAATGGACTGTCTATCTATGAAGATGAAAAAGGACAACAATTTGGGTGAGGTTCATGTGTGTTTTTACCTTGTTGTGTAGTACTACCACGTTGTGTGGGTCCCCATTGAGCCACGTGTCAATTGCTTTGCACATGCTGCAGATCTTGTCCAGGGCTGGTGCATGGTCGTCGGGCCATCCAAACTCTAGAACCTAAGGGAGATTATTCACAAAAAACACATGAAATAAACGTACTAAAGAGGACATTTTTACTTTATTTGTTGTTTTTTTTTTTTTTAACTTAAAATATCCGAATGAATGGTGCATCTCCTGAAGCGTTTTTACCTTGTGATTCAACTTGGTTAAGTCACTTCTCCACTCGCTGAGGTTGAGCACCTGAAACCGAATGAAACAAACACAGATCATGCCTCACAGCTCCACTCCACATGTGACCTGTGTTGACATTAGAGGACGAGGCAGCCTCACCAGGTAATGCTCGCCGTGTTTGGAGCGCAGCATCGTCGCCACCTCCTTGAGGTGGGAGGTGTAACTGCGTTCCTCGGCGGCGGCGGGGAAGGAGACAGAGATGATCCTCTCTGTGATGTAGACCAGGTCCACCTCATAGCTCTCCTCCATGGCCTGAACCACACTCTGACTCCTGCAGAAGCAGAGCGAGACACCGTGTTAATCTGATGCTTTTTCTGGCCTCGCTGCTGGAAGGTCAGACTAAACATCTGTCCACAACGCAGATCCAAGTCTTTTAAAGTCCAACATCTGCCCCGCGCCCTTCCAACAACATAACAACCTGTCTTTACTGTGCTTTGAATGGACATGGTGATGCGTCACCAATATGAGACACACTACTCTAGCAGAAACAGGTGAGTTGACAAAAATATAAATGTATTTAATGCAGTTGGAAGTAACATGAAACTTTTTTCTTTTTTTTTTTTTTTACAGAAGGTGTGATGCTTTTTTGTCCCTACTGTATGTAATGTACATAATATGCTCTAGCACATGTAGATTACTTGGTTTAAACATAAGCGTGCTGGTATTTGTTTTGTACTTTTTTTTAGGGGTAAGGATCGTTTGTCAATTTTGAATAAAATTATTGTGGGAAAAAAACTCATTACATACTGAAAGTCCACTGAATATACAAAGAATACTCAGACGTTAAAATAATATTGGTGTTTTAACATATGTCTTAATCTGAATTTCTAAACAGCACACACTGCTAACATGAACGGTATCATACTCGTGGAATATTAATGTGCATGTAGTGCAGTGACATTAAAGAGCCACAAGTTTCACAAGTACCGTTTTAACTGTGAAAGTGAATGTTTCACAATAAAAGCCTAAAGACGTGCATAAATTAATAGAGCTGTTAATTTTTAACACATACAGGAAGTATTTCATTGATATTCCAAAGGAAACAGAAGTGGCCTGCATCTAATACATATAAATATAATATAATAAATATAGACCTGACACACTATTATTATAATCACCTCCAAATGAGGAAGAAGTTTGGATTTTGTGACATTTTAAGAAACCTCTGACAATGCAAATTCATTCCACTGGAGTTAGCGTTATAACAGAAGAACTGTGAGAACCCAAATGCATTAATTAGGACAAAATCCGATACTTAAATACTTTAAGTTTCTGTTTAATATGGTGCTCGAAAACAACCCAAACCTCTTGGTCTCACTTTGTTTCCTTTTTTGTTGCAGTCGCTTGTACAACATTACCTCAAGTTTCTGAATTCTCTTAGGGATCGATGACCCGAGTTCACTGCAAACATCATCTACTCCATCAAATGTAAACTCCTGCAGCTCATTCTTATATTACTTGGAAAAGGAAAGATTTACAATCCTTCACTGGCTGTTGACATGACCTCTGCCGATGTTATGCAATCGACTTTGTTGGCCAAATGAGAAGCAAACGTGAGCATACACTAAAGCCCTCTATGGGAAACACTCATGCTTGAGGAATAACAGAGAACGGGGAGGTGAGGTGATATGAGAATGGTCATATATCCAGCACAAACAATCTTTATTTTCTGTTAACATTAAATACAGACGGAGGGATTAGGATTGATTTATGGGGATGACTAAACGGAATTGATTTCGATGTTCGCTTTGTAATCCAAGGAGTTGTCAGTACATCTGCGTTTAATATGGTCACATGACAGAGACGTTTCTTACCGGGACTGCCTTCGTCTTATCTCCACACTCTTGCAGGACCTCGTAGATCCCTAGAGAAACACAAAAGGATTCATGAGCCGTCACCGTCTCTAATGGTGATCATGTTCTATGACAACCAAATCAAAGGAAGATGACGATGATGAAGCCCAGAGAGGTGAGGAGTGAAAAAGTGAAGAACAATCAAAGTTCTTGACAAAAAAAACCAAACAATGTCATAATCAGAATTACAAATTAGTCAGTTTTAACAGTTTCAACATGATTTTAATGTGTCAGTTCCCATATGATTTTTTTTTTTTTATATCTAACCTTTCTCAAGTGATTTATTGCTATTTATTATAATATTATCCTCTGTATTTTGCATTTTATCAGGATGAATCAGGTATTTTCCTGTATTTAATTAACTGATCATGAAGATGTTGATAAAAGCTCAGATTACAGCTGAGGGTTATTATATTAAAAACACAAAAAACTGAAGAAAAAGTGACTTTTTCAGTAAAATCAGTGTCCATCCACTCTCATTGATCCAACTCCATGAGTTTTAATGGTGAATCAATGTTCTAGAAGATAAGCTTATACACATTTATTATTTATTATTTATTTATTTATTTATGGTGGGGATTGTGGGGGGCACTGGGGGCACTTTACTTTACTTGCACTTTCAAGGGGTGATGATTACGCAGTGTTGTTATAACTCCATCGGAATTTCGTTGTTTTTCTGCACTGACTGACAATGACAATAAAAACTCTGAATCTGAATCTGACGGTGTTTCCACATACAGTCCAAATAGGTCATATCTGATGACCACGAAACAATGAAAAACTGCATTTCACACCAGTTATTTACATGTTTTGATAAAATTACTGGATCAACAGGTATTAAACAGTTCAGAACAGTAGATGGTTTTGGTCTTCACTTCTGAAACAGTTTGTGTTACTGTGCAAAGGAAGTAAGAGGGTGACAGGGCTTCATCAAGAGGAAATGGCTGGATTAGTTTCTAAAACTACCTTTTTGTCAATCTGCTTTCTCTGTCATAGCAAACGACAAGTGGAGCTCATTCCTGATAAACATTAGGGACGCTTCCAGCCTGAATATCTTAAGAAAGAAAATGTCCCTGTATGGCACCTGCATTGAATTTGTAAGGTTGACAGGTTCTGCCACTACGTTAGAGTCCTGTCATTTTGATTCACACTAACAACAGAAGTGGGTGGTACTTCCACTGGAGGAAAGTCCACATATGACATCCTATCAGTGCTCAATAGCAAGTACATCTGTAACCATTTCCATGTTATAAGCCATCAAAATATGGCCCATTATAAGAAAATTAATCGTAAATTCGAAACACAAAATTTGTCTAAACTGTGAACCAACTTTATAAACATAGCACGAAAATAAAATATTCCCAAAAAAACCCCCAAAAAACATTGTGCGAAGGAAGTTACAGATAAAATTTGAACTGAATCCAACCAGTAGTTTTGACGGAGTTGTTTGAAGAAATTGCGCTAATAAAGCTTAGCTAATAAAAATGTAAAATATAGCTGAAGCCAAGCCTGTGATAACCGACTGGGAAAATGTTATTGTGTAAAATTTATTTATAGTGTTTTTATTGACATGATTATTATTATTATTTTTTTAAAAATTCAAAACAAATGTTTGGTTTCACAAAGTGTTGACATTAGGCAAGTCTAAAATATTTTTCTGGTGACTTGGTTGAAATACCAGAAAAACACCAAATACCAAAAAAGGGAGGTGATAGGAAAAAAAAAACAAAGTAAGGGAGGAGAAAGAAAGAATATTATGTATTAGGGCAGGACCTGGAAATGTGTCAGATCTTGTCTCAATCCAGAATTACCAACTGAACGCAATATGAAAACCAGACAGAAAATCACACTAAATACATTTGTTCTGCCGAGGAATCACTGCATAATAAACGCTGGCCATGTCTGTTTTCCTGACTGTTTGTAGACCCAGGGGAGAGTGTGAGTCAAAAAGATGATGATATCCAAAAAGACTGACATCCTCTTTTATTTTCACAGACACCGCTTTTCCCATAAAGCCGTAAAACTCGAGCATTTAGCTTTACTGGTCAGAAGTGATGCTGGCTAGAAGGGTCTGTAATCGTGGTCCAAGGTTAAACACACAGCCCAGAGCTCTTCATGCTGCCTGTGCAGAGCACCGTCGAACAGATGAAGCTAATCCCACCCCCAAGAGCCAAAATGGGAAGCATAATTCTCCATGATTTGACAGGAACCAGATGCTAGGCGGACCACGGACGCTGGTGTTTGCAAAATGAAACAGCCTGTTCACATGGGGCTTCGGGGGTGTCACGCCGCTACGTTTCAGATCACAGGAACAATCTGTTGCCTTGTAGCGACACGGGTTCGTGAACGCCTCGTGAAAGTCAATGCAGCGTAGAGATGGGAACGTACGCACCTTCACGGACACTCACAAGAGGACGCTGACAATACATCGACATGTTTGTTATTTCTACATATACCACTTTCCCATCACAAATCCTTAAATGTGTATCAATCCACCACTGAAAATAGTCCCTGTTAACCTCTGCACTTCTAGTAATGAACTATAAAATATCCAGGTGATAAGATGTATAACAACATATTACTTTCCATTAGTTATTGTAATAGCACACAAAATTATTCTACTGAAATGTCTAATTAATACATTAAGAATTATATATTTGACAGATAAACGGTGCAATTCTTTTATTCTTTCTGCTTTTACTTAGAAGTTGTGTGGAAAAAATGTACAAAATATTGAAAATAAACTTAAAACGGACATTAAGTTAAAATAAATAGAAGTCTAGAATATAAATATGGTCAGATATATCAATTCTGTTCCAACAAATGTTGAGGTAAAGATAGCAAAGCCCACCAAACATGGACCTAAGGCTAATATTGGGGTGTATAAAATACCACATGTAAACATGGGACACTTAGTTTAAACTACAGCAGCAAAAAATGTCGCTCACACTATAAATATATAAATTATAACAAGTAAATAAAACATCTGAGCTGCTTGAAAGACCTCAAATCTTCATCCAAATAAGGAAAAAACATTACTTTAAAGAAAAGGAATGGCAACACAAATGGAAGAGATGCCTTTCTCTACTATTGGAACATGACCTGTACGTGTTACACAGTCTATGATATATGTCGTTTCAAATAATCTTATGAGAGAATTTACTTTCACGGACTGGACTGAATACATACTTAGTACATAAAGGTAACATTTACTTTCAGTTTGAACAAATATCAAGTAGTAAACACTTCAGATATCCATGTGTAACTAAATATAAGATGATCTTGAATAGACGTTAATGTGAATGCACAAACAAGGAAGAATTGATTTGTATTTCCTACTAATTTTGCCATTTTACTGCGCTAGATAGATAGATTATCTTAGTTTAATGATATTTTGAGAACTAAAAAGATTTCAGATGTTTTTATTTATTGGCAAATTCACTTATTTCTTATTAATATTTAGTAAATCTGATCATTTTCGACAGCATATTTGATCAGTTTTTTTTAATAGATGCAACTAGTGACCACATTTTTTACAGTGTGTATTTAAAGACGTTATTGTTTAACAATGATAAATAAATTGAGCATATATGAAACATGAATGTCATACTGTGTTAATATATGGTAGTCAAAACAAACTTTTTCTTGTGAGGGCGTGGCCTACCTTACTGAACAGGTTCCCCGTGCTCCACCTCCAGGATGAACGCAATGAGGCTAAGCGTCGTCGCACGGAGCCGGCGAAAGTCATAGTTTATCTGCACTTGAACCAATTTTTTTTTTTTTTTTTTTTTTTTCCTATTTAGTTCTCTACATCGTCAAATCAGAAATACTCCAGGGCAAAAGTGGAGTGGTACAACGCATCATTAAGGTGATGGCGACACATTCAGACAGACTGAACCGTGCCCCGTTTGTGTTGTTTGTAATGATGTAATAAATGATGATCCATGGCCGCCGTCCTCCGTCCCTCCTCACTTATCTTCTCCCTTCTTTCTCACAACCTCTCCTTCGCTGCTTACCGCCCACTTTGTGTTCTCTGGAATTACTCCTCCCTCTGGCTCATTATCTCTCATTATTTC
>JAPSES010000124.1:9033844-9046482 GCA_029822895.1 Maxillicosta whitleyi | reverse complement strand
AAACCGGACCAGAACTGGGCTCACAGGACACTGTCGGGGGTAAGTCAATGTGGATGTACTACACTGATGAGGGGATGCCATACAGATTCAAAGTCAAAAATCCCGAACTATCTCTTTAAGTGGCATTTTAAGGTAAATTTTCTTTTTACTTGTAGTAATGACTTGTGCGCAAAGTTGTTACTTACACTAACTTACACTGTTCAGGAATCTTTTGAAATCCAACTTCCAAGAAATGCACTGTGATGCTAAAGTTGCACCGAGCCATTTTTACCTCTTGACAGCTCCTATCGATGTACATGTATGCACAAATGTCAACAGATATCCCCCCAAAGACCCTCTTTTCAAAAATACTTGAGAGGAAAATATTTGCCAGGCTCCCGTTGGGTTTTGCACACTCGGGGTGAACTCAGCTCTTGACCTACAGACGAGGGACTGAGGTAAATTGGGCCATCAGTCATCTGCTAGCACCCGGTTATTAGGCCGCCCGTACCGTTTGTCTGCCAACGCTATCTCCCGACTACTGTGCTGCATCTATACCGCTGAAGGGCGTCGCTATGGAGACGTGCTGTGATGGCTCTTTGATGTGACGTGTTTGCGCCGGGGAAACAGACTTGCCTCTGTGAAGGGCTACTGAGGAATGAGAGGGGCTTGGCTATTGCAGGAGAGTGTGTGCATGTGCACATGTACGTCTCATCATAACCCCACCACCACCACCACACCCCCTCCTCTTTCTTCTTCTACCTTTTCACTTTCATGCTTGAATGCTTACTCTCTTTTCCAGGCCAACATTCTTCGGCACTCCTTATCCTCGGTTCTATGCACGTCGAACTGTGTTTTTGGTTTTGCTCCACTTTCTCCTTTTGGAAGATAAAGTAGATAAAAGAAACGACAACCACCATAGAAGGGAAAAAGCTCCAAAACTGAAGTCAAATTCCAACTAAAATCACAATGAATCATTCCTTTTTTGCCACGGAAGGATGTACTTTAAATGAGTCTAAATTGAACAAAAACATCTTGCCAATACAGTTTGGAATGCGTAAAATGCTTGCGAAACACACTCCCAACTACGTATCCTGTTTCAGGTGCAAATTCTCAAAGGTGCACATCATGTGTTGTTTCCAGAGCAGATTTGCATGCTGTTGCAGAAATACTATTTTCTACTGAATTTTAATTGGCGTTTATTGACGTGGTTGCTTCACACATTTTATATATTATTAATATCGATAGACTAGCTCAAAGAAAAACAACGCAAATATGTTTATCAAAGACATTAACATACAATTTCAAGGAATTATTTATTTTACAACTGGAATTTTTGTCCAAAGCGGGAGAAAAATCATAGAGTTTTTGTGTTTCTTTAGTTTATGTGCTGTAGAAAATTACCCCTAATGATCAAGAGAACTGTTTTTTTATCACTTTATGTCAGAAATTAACTTTGTATTCTTATATATTTTTACTGCAAATTTTACACCGACCCATAATGGTACACGAAGTATCTATGTTGCAAAGAAAGTGTTGATTTTGGATTAGTTTTAATGTTGCACAATATCGCCTTTATGAATCTCACCCCTGACAAATATCTCATCCAGCTAACTCCCGAGCTCATAAAAACTGAACTTAACCAAAGCCCTTTTAAAAAGCAATAAAACAAGAAAACAACATTTCAAAATGAAATAAATTTAAAGTGCGAGTCCAATGTACAAGTTCTGTGTTGTTACCAATAAATCCAAATTTCCTCTGGTTTATTTTGAGTCCTAACTGAGGGCATGGGTGTTAAAATGGATTACAACCATCCATCCTGGAATATTAGAGAACTTCGATGTGTGTTTTATGGAGCTTGTGATTTGCTACGGGCCTAATTAAAGGCTTCAGCCAGTTTTCACACATCCACACATGTTAGGATGTGGAATCAAATGTGAAGATGCCAGATTGTAAACCACGACCTCAAAGGCTCACGAGGTAAAGGCCCCAGACTACAGCGATGTTACGGCGAGGCTTAGTCCAGTTTGGAATGTGCATTAGCAGACAAAACAAATCTCATGCAAAGACACATTTAATTGGCAATAATGGTCTGCTAATAAAAGCGGAGGAGGTTTTTCATGCGAGTCCCCTCCTTTCTCTAAGATGCTTTGTTGCGCATCAGTGTTGGAGTTATGTAAGAAAAGACTGAGCTCGGGCTGTCAGGCAGGAATCTTGGACAACACAAGATGGAACAGGACTGTTTTGGTCAAATCACAGCACAAATATTCCCTGGATTCCCTTCTGCATGACAAACAGATTTTGAGATCTGCTACAAATAGGAATTTGTTTGATGGGTATGCCCAGTCGACTTCAAAGCCCGGAGAGCATTTGAGATGGGACGCACTTTTTTTACTTGGCACTTTTCTTGGCATAATGGGGGGAAAAAAAATGATAACTGATGTAGGATTTAACACAATATTTGCAATATATTAATAGAACTCATGGTCAGCACTTCTAAATTATTGTCTCATATTGTTGCAATGAAATTTAAGTCAAAAACGACTGATTGTGAATCCTAAGTACAGCGTGTAATGCCCTCTGAAGAATAAAGTGCTCACTAGCCAGCAGACTGTGAAGTATAAAGGTGTCGACAGGAATATGTTCCCTCTGTTTTTAATGTGTCTCATGTCCTTATTTTATTCTTGGACTGCAACCATGACTCACTTCCTAGCCGTCCTGTTTCACCCCTGGTGCCGCTCCAAGATCTGCAAACATCTACAACTACAGGAAGTGGAACGGGCTGATTAAGGGAGCGCTTTGTTCGGCTCCAGCTGACAGCAGCAGAGGACAAGTAAACAAGTCCTGGGATTTCTACTTTGACTTGCTGAACACAGGTGCCAATGTCGAACATTGGAAACACTGTGTTGCAACAGTCGGGGGAAGAAATTTTGAGGAACTCAGGCCTTGACCCCTGACCTTTACTTTGATCAGCAGAACAGACTTGCAACAACTGTGGCTTGAACTTGAAGTCAAAACCATTAAAGCATGATGGCCACTAAAAGACCCAAATGATTTCATTGTACTGCTCCCTGGAAATACAGGATTACGTTTTGTGATGGTCCTTTTTGTAAATCATTCCTCTTTTAATAAGATTTTAAAGCAAATAAAAATCTTTGTGGTCTACCTTTGGCCGCTCATCTGCCAAGCCAAACTTTTGAAGCTTCTGTTTATTGAATTAAACCACTAAACCAAATCGACAAGGGAGTTAAGGAAATGTAACGTTTTACCGTGTCAATAATTTAGCAGTGGTTGATGCCTCTTTTTAGCATTACATTTAGTTTATACCTGTAATACAACACCATTTGATCTTCCGTGGTGATCAAGAAAATAACATAAGATAAACTCAACAAAGAATATCCGATGTTTTTGCTCAAATATGACTTTTATACAAATGACTGCTCCTGTGGATTTAAGAAGAACATCTTCCAAAGTCTAATATTAGTATTTTTAACCCAATCAAACATACTTTAACCTTCTAGCATCCATCAGGCTGCAATAACATGTTAATAAAAAAGTTACTCTTGAGCTATGACTGAAGTGATTGACGTCGTCATGGTTGCGTTACTCTCACATGAAGAAAAAGAGAACTCAGAAGATGTTCCCTTTCAAATGACGTCAAATGCGTTAATTTTAGCATCATAGTTTTGTGGTGATAACCTGGACCTTAACCCCAAGTGAGGGTTCCACGAAATATAAGGATGTTAGAAGGTAAAGCATCTCCTCAAGTGTTTTCCTTTTTCAAGCCAACACAGAAACACCTGGACCACACAACCAAACCTCCTAACCGGCATCAATCTATCTCGCATTAGATTTCCCAAACAAATTTGTCTTGTGGGTGAAATAGAGTTGTAAGAGCAACACATATGGCATGTCAGACCAGACCGCATTTCGTAAAAAACGGAAAAAAAAAAAAAAAATCACAAACATGTAAACAACATTTTAGACAGTCAAGCCAAGGCAAAAAACGAAGCGGAGAAATCTCTCCCGCATTTTTGTTTACATGAGAAATATTCAAACTTCTTGCGCTCTCACTCGTCTTGTCCAACCCCTTCCCATCATTCCTCTCTGCCCCTACCTTTCCCTGCCAAACCTCGCCTGTGTCTTCCAACCCGCTGGCTCAATCGAACAGCGCAAACCACTGCAGCGGCATTCCAGGAGGCTCCTCCAAGACATGCCAGGGATAAATCATAAGGAATAATGAGGGCTTGTTTCCATGGTGGGTGAGAGAGAACAGAGAGCTTACAGGCGCTGTGTTATCCAGTCAACATGAGAAAGCACACATGCACATACTCATCTCTTCTCATACTTTTGTGGCGTTGGTGCCAAATCGAACTGTGAGCCCAGAGAGTAGGTGTGTTCATCTACATGCGACCCGACAGGAGGTCATTCAACTGACATGGAACAGGAAACATCCCCACTATGCACTCTGGGTAACTTGTGATTATGATCATACAAATAAGTCAGTAGTGGGTTGTGTTGATGGTTCAGCTACAAATGAACTGCAGGTACAGCAGCTTTAGAGCAACAACTAGTCATGAATTCCTATGTTTTCAAACGTTACTTGCACAATTTTTCCAGGTGGTCGAGAGTTAAATCTTCAGGGAGCAATAACATCCAAAATGGACCGTGACAGTACACACTCAGTTCAGTTCAGACTAGACTGGGGGGTCCAGCTAAATGGACACATTCCAGTCGCAACCGGCAAATACAGTGAGGTTAAAGAAGGACTCTCTCAGGTTGGAACTGTCAACTCTGATGCCCCTGTAGTTAAGATTCAGAAAATCCAACCAGATACAAAATTCAAGATGGCTGCTCTGTGTGTCAACAATAGTGAAAACTGCAGTGATATGCATTTAAACAAACAATTGGTTTTATTTCTGTTTATCAGTGTTTAAATCAGTTATACGCACTGTCCTGTCAGTCTGCAGATATCATTAATGCGTTATCAACTAGCATTGCTACCGCTGACTAACCTGGCTTTGATTTCGACTTTGTACTGGAACGCAGTCAACTCCGAGTGACGCCATTCCAAGCTCTTACTTCCAAGGTAAATGGAACACAGCTGGAGTTTGACGCCATTGTGAAGTAGCGTGGTATCATGAGAATTGTTTTCAGGACCACTGCATTGAAATTCAATCTGAAGTGATCCATGTTTCAGGTTGGTATTTTGTAATACACTACATTTTTTATTCACATTATATTTGCTGACATACTGTATGTTGACATTATGCCAGGTCATATTAATGAAATAGCTGCAAGTACCAGTAACAAACATAATGTTAAACGCTAAAATAACATTGACTGAACAGACTGATGGCGCAATCCACATTAGCTTGACTGAATCACTTTGCATCTGGATAACTGTTATTTCCAGTACTATCCAAATAATAATCAAAAATATGTGCGTTGTAGCTCAAATCCTGCTGCGTGTGTCATATTTCAATGTGAAAATGTTACAAAATCTACCTTTAATTTACGCTGTAAAGGCTTCACAGTCAAAAAAGAATCATTTGGTTGGTGCCACTCACATAATTTTATCCAGTCAAAGTGATCAGCAGAGATCAAATGAATCAAAATGTCTGCCGCTTCCATCCTTTTAATTCCAATTCGAAATCTGTTTGATGTGATTTATAACATAATGATTTGCATGCACAGCTTAAGAACCCGCAGTAGATTTGAAGACCATACACACCGGAGTCCACCAGACGGCCTCGGTCTCCTACCCACCACTTGGGTGTCCGGTTATTTTACTAGACATTGGGCAACCTTCCAAGACGCCCTGTCCAGACGAGCCTCCACCTCATCATCGCCACCCATAACAAACACATCAAGGTCGTCGAAATCTGTCTGCGGGACGAGAACGCACCCGTCGCTATGCTAAAATGTCCTCGGGGATCCAATAACAGACGTCCGCACAGAGATGGTTGCGGTCGGACAGAAAGGAAAACAGAAGAGGAACTGTAGCCAGAAACATTTAGCCGTTCTTCATCAAGACATATTAGCAGACATCTGTCTTTTGGATGTTCAGAGGAGACATTTTCATACGCTTTAATGATTAAACCACATGCGGCTACAGATTTTCAAAGATTACCAGAATGAGACTGAGAAAGAGAAACATAACACTAATCGTCCCACCGACAACAAAATTACAGGGACGTCGTCATAACGTTTTATGGACTTAAAAGGTGCAATAAGTCAACTTTTTTTCAACAGAGGCTACAAAATCCGGCTGCTAGGCTTTTGAGTCCTGGAGCTAAACAAATGGCTGTAGAGTTCTGTATATTTATTAGGAGGAATTACAATCTTTTTTCAGATTTTAAAGACATGTTGCACTGGGAATGATTCCGACTTTCTACCAATTTAATATGTTGCGGCTTCTATCCACTTGGAGAAATCATTAAAGGCCATTAGAGATGATGAACAACTCATTTTTTTGGAAAGTTTTCAATTATAATAATAATAAAAAAACATTATCATTATTTAAAACTTTTCCTTTCTGCACAGTAATGCAGAAAAACAATTACAAAGTGTTACACTCAGCTTCTAGTGGACATTAACCTATGAACACCATGTACTTTAGATGAGAACATTGGACTCAACTAATGATTAAATGAGCAATAACAGACATGTGCAAATCAGAGCTGTTCACACACCAGATTATTTTTTAAATTTATGTATTAGAGACATAAAATGCAGTTTACATATGGTTGAGTATAGTCTCAAATGCTCATTTTGTAAAATATTCATGTGGGCTCCCCTCCACAACTATAGGACAACCTATATTTGATGCAAAAACATGGAAGACTTTTGCTAGAACCACTGTTTGGTGCATCTGTTCTGGGCATTAAATCATAATTATGTATATTACGTTCCATTTGTGCAAACTAATCCTCTTAAATCTGAAAGTAACTACACATAAATACTGAAGAATTTTGTACATTCAGTCGTTAATTTTATCACAGGGATCTGTAACACCTACCCCTTGCATTTGCAAAATATACTTACCTTAATTGGACTTTTATTTTTTATTACACAACACATATAATGAAGTGTAAAATAGATAAAATATTTTTTAAAAATGTAAAAAACTAGCTTGGCAGAAAGTTGCCCTTCATTATTTTTGTATGTTGCACACAATAAGGAACAGTTTTTTTTACCCAACTACAAATTTCTCCCTGAGTAAAAATGCATTTACAATACTTTTACCACTTCTGAATCCTACAAACAGCGACTTTACTGCTGCTTTATGTCAAATCGCAGATATATGAGCGTGAATATTAAAGAAAATCCATTTTAAACCATGCAAATTATCCACTAATTATCACATCACAATTTTTGACCTCATCAGTCATTTACCATCTGAATTCGGAGTAAAATAACTCCCACGTCCAGACATGCATATATAAACAAATTACATTCATTTATGTGCAAGGGTGTGTTGTGGAGACGACATAAAAAAACATTACAAATGTCTTACATAGAATGGTAGATCCATTTCTCTTCATTACACCGTCATTAAAATAGTATAAGGCCCATTAAAATGCCATAAAAACACAGAGATGCTGCATAAAATGTAATAACACTACCATGGTTACAGTGCAGCATAAAAAGGGAAGTTGTGGCAGCTTGAAATAATAAACACATAAAACGAAATCAGTGTAGCGCAGCAGCTAGGGCTATCTTCGCTTCTGCTGAACTGCAAACCACTGGCGACAATCTCATTGTACCTCATGATAAATTTACGGTTCAAGGTCTGCCTAAATCCACACTCCTATTTGCACAAACTCTTTGCTTTTCCGCACTTTTACTGCCTGAAACAATGAGCGCGCCACTTCCACACTGTGCACTGTTTATTTTTATTCCTGGGTCATTTCACTGGATAAAGCCAACATAAATGTTTACATCCGAAGGGAAACCAATTTAAGGATTAGCCAAGAAGGATTAGTGCAAAAGTGCAAAAGTTCTCATTTGTCTTGCGATGTTTGAAACATTACCTACCGCTGCTTTTCACACAGTGGTCTAGTTCTTATTATTTTCTGTCCTACCGTTTCTCCTCTCAGACACACACACCTCTTACATCTTTTCCTACAAAACATTTCCTGTCCAGTGTCTGTCACCACCACAATGAATGACTCATGACTTTGGCTAGCCTGATTATTCCCCCAATTGCCACCGCAAATGGCTTCGCCTGGTTTTTGAGGTATTCGGACGTTTTTTTTCCCCCTCTTGCATGTTTTGGGAACACACAGCTTTTGTTCCTGTCGTAATGTTTGGGTAGAGAGATGGCTTTGGAAATGTTTTCAGAGGGGGGCCAACATGAGAGGATGCAGGAATCAGGAGGGGAAAAGAAAGGAAAGGAGGGAAGAAGGGAAGATATTTCAACATTTTTCCCCCCGCCAGTCACAACTCAAACCACTAAGAATAACCTTGCTGCGCTCTTCCCCTCCGCCCTTTTCCCTCCAGTCGCATTCATTCCTCCCTTCCTTCCTTCCTTTTCATTTACTCTCACCATGCATTCTTCCCTTTTCCACTGCAGATTGGGATCAAATATACAGGGAGGAGTGGGACTGCGAAGAGGTGGAAATGCGAACAGACTTGGTGGACCGCATGCTTTTATAGTTCCACGTCATTCAGTTTGCAGGGTTGTGTATTCAAGATATGAACAAATGGTGAAAAAAATATAAATTTGTCTAATTTACTGGTACATGGTACAGGTAACATAAATGAACAATGACCTATTTCAAGGTTAGGGTTAGGTTTAAGGCATGTTTTTTTTATGTTTAATTTGTTTCAAATGTGTAAAACAAAAAAACTACGAGATGTTCCCCTTCAATATATACGTTTCGACCTCACACTTCTACTGTTATAACTTTAGGGTGCATGAAAATCAGTGAATATTTAAAAGATCTTCATATTTTCCACTGTTTCTGGTCAAAAGTGTTATCAGGGTTTCAGCATAGAAATACTGATGCCGTCATGTTCTATGATATAAGTGCAATGACAGTTACCATCATTACAAGTAAGAGCATATTATTTATGTCGTTTTTTAACAGGTTATTTACATCTGAGGGATAAAAAAATATAACTAACTGATGGATGCATCACTTTTACAAAAAACTGGTACGTGCACCGAGCGAGTGAATATATCGTACACTTTAGTGTTTCTTGGTTTTTGATTGAGAACTAAATAAATAACATTTGAAAATCAAACACTGGATCACTGATCAATGAGCTGTGGAAAATTCACTGCGCTGTCACATTGTCAAACACGTCAAAATCAGTTTGATACTTGATATGTTACGAGTTTCTCATTGTTTTGAATTGAAGCAATTTGAGCAGTGCATAATCACTCAGGACTTTATTGGCTTTATTGTATTTTTCAATGAACAAACTGCAGAACATGCATTGTTCCCTTGCAATTTATACTGACATTATAATTTTGTGTTTAATGGTGACACACTAACTAACACATATGCAGCTATTTCACCGTTCACCTTGATTTTCCTTAAAATAACTTGATTTTGGTACCCGCAGATTGCATATGGACTGCACAGCGACACAATGTGAATATAGTGTGTCAGATAGTACGTCATTTCCAGCTGCAGTGCTTTAGGATGCAATGGCAGACAAAGTACATGTAAGTCATAATAAAAGACTTTCACATTTTTTCAGCTGAGAATGTAGTTGTTATAATTTATGGTCAATTTATTAGGATTAAGTGGAGATATCTATTTGGTTTGTCTTGCATCACAACATAACAACGCAGCAAAATTCTAGATGAAGCAATCTGTGATCTGTATGGTTTCATATCGTGTTTTTAGATCTTAGTATGTGGCAGGATCTGACGTGATATTTTTCACAAAATACAAAAAAAAAACAGTGGGTAGTTCAGGTACGTTCATTCTGTCAGTAGAAAAGGGCAAATAGATCATAGATGTGTCCTTGTGCAATTTTTACATCCTTTCTCAGACGCAATCTTCATTTATAATCTGTAACTCTTTAAATATGTTTATTTTAAGGAACTTTTACTTCACTATATTTTCAATTTCCTCTTTTATGGAGTAAAAAAAAATAATTCCATCATCGTATGTGCCAGAAAATGATGTGATCTCCTACATCAACACAGCAAGTCAGTCGCTCATTCCATGCCAGGCGGTCAAAATGAAACACCACAGAATTACACTGGAGTTTTATAGACCTAAATTTAGACGCAAGTGAACCTGAATCCTAGTCGTGTTCAGATGAGAACGACGACTTCAACGCGCAGCATAACCTTTGGACAAAATATGGAGACAGATGAATAAATCTGCCATCTAACATGTATCTAGAATCATTTCTGATGTAGAGGTTAAAGTTGTTTTCTTTTGCTCAATGTTGTGCTACATGATCTCAATTTATACTTAAAACACATGTCAAGTTAGGAAAATACATTTTATTTAAATACAATTTATCAACAGTTGGACTAAGTTTACTTCAATAAAACCATCCAATAATCTCTCTCTATATACTGCTTAAGTCGAATTCATTAAAATGTAGATATAAGCAGGTTTTTTATACACTCTAGTGTTACCATGTGGGCATTTAGGTGCATATACAGTGAAAACAAACAATAACCAGCAGTAAATGTAGGCTGAATCATGTTTAGTTTCTTACCTTCACCTCACATTTCTTATGGCAGGATAGTCGACATGCTGGGGAAAAAAAAGAAATCACAGTTAATTGAAACAGGTAAGAGCAGGTTCAAGGCTAGAAAACACATTAATATTAAGATTTATTAATTATTACTAGAGATTAGGATTGCTTCAGGTTTCACCGTGAATAGGTGAAAAAAAAAAGCTTAAATCAGCAGAGATTCAAAGAAAAAAATCTCAAATAGAAGTAAAATAGGTAAATTTAAATATCTGTCATGATTTCAGGTTTCAGTGAAAGTGCTTCCTGTTGAATGTAGTGTAGGTTCGGTCTCCTCCGGAGCTTTACATGCTGTGGTGCTGCCCTCATGTGGCTGCACAAAGTAGACTCCAACTCTAGCCCCTCAAGCCCCAAATCCAACTGGAGAAACTGAGGCTTTTTAGAAGAGTTGGAGAAAAAAAAAACAAAAAAACGGAGAAACCAGAGCCTCAGCAAAGATCTCCGTCTCTGATGTCTGGACAGGTATAACCTTTGACCCCCCCTCCACAACCTCCCACTCTTCCTCTCCTGCCTTTCCCACACCTGCTGCTGTCAACTTAGGTGGTCTCCAGGTGGTGAGTGTTTAAATGTGTTTCTGATGAAGAGCAAGTGAACAAGATAGAAGTAGCAGATGTGGTGTGTGTGTGTGTGTATATGTGTGTGTGAAGGCATGGGGGGGGGGGGGTGCTAATGAACCTCTGGGTGGTCTTACACTTAGAAAAACACACTAATTAAGGTAAACCTGTGAATAATGGTGATGAATGATGAGTGATTAGTTATAACGTTGTCTATAGTGAGGATTGTGAATTACTTGTAAAAGTCTGTGTCTCATCACATGAACAGCTGTTAAAAGCTGTGTTGAGTGTAGGTACTTTCAAAATAAGACAATGGGGTTCTTCATATAAAGGTTTCTATCTTAAATTATCTCTTTTTTTGTTGTTGTGGAATGTATCCCCACCATGGCACCTGTATTTTACTGACAAACTTCCATTCTGTGCTGCTTTTTAAATGTCATTTCAGAGGTAAATTTGCACTATTATTATTATTATTATTATTATTATTATTGCCCTCAACCCCTAATATACACTTTTTGTTCAGGCAAAAACCATACATTTCCAATGAGATTCTCCAATGAGATGTTTCTTTATGCATTGAGAAGATAACTTTTTTAAAACTTTTAAACTAATTTCACAAGCATACTGTCTCAAATATCTCCTTTGGCTTCTTTTTTTTTAATGGAAATGTGAATTTTAAAACATTTCCCTGTGGTCTGCATGAACTGTAAATGCCCTGCATGGGTCTGAATTCATTAATTCAACTCCACAGGTCCATCTTCAAACCTGTTTCTAAGTAATGACACCAGAAAGGTTGTTTTGAGCACTGGCCCTTTAAATGCGCAAGAGCTGAACATTTTAGATGATCGGCTCAGAGTTTGGACATATTTTCAGTATGGATGACAACCGCTGCTACTGACCAAAAAATGTTGGTGTATTAGGATAAACGTTCGTTGGAAGTCTTGATCTTATATGTGTACATGTTATGATGAAACTAGATATAGACGTACCAAATTAACCAGGAATTAAAACAGGTTGTAGAAATCCATAAATATGGATAAAACATATAATGATACCTTTGTAGCAGGGTTCAACTCAAACTATTAGGGTCCAAATACACAAATAAACATACCAAACACTTATTAAGGCTAAATATGACCACTTTAAGTTGTGATGTAGACTCAAATTATTATATAAACCCACTGCTTCTGCATGTGCCATATTCTGTTTTGCATATCCTTGCATTTCTATTTGTCTCACATTTCTATTTATCCTTGCATCTCTATTTCTCTCATACACACACACACACACACACACACACACATATGTATATATATATATATATATATATATATATACATGCATGTGTGATATCCTTTCTCAGCAGGACTGCTT
>JAPSES010000124.1:9004591-9020234 GCA_029822895.1 Maxillicosta whitleyi | reverse complement strand
ATTTACTTAATCTTAATTTCTTAAGAATCCTAATTTATCTTATTCTGCTGTAGAGTCTATCACACATTCTCAATCATGTCAGGAAATGTTTTGAAAAAAAATGTTCAAAATGTTTAAATAAAAAGTTCCAAAAAAAAAATAGAGGTTTAGCTACATAAACAAACCTATGATGTTGATCACTGTCACTTCCTGTTCATTATTAAGAACACGTATATTATAGCAGCAGAAACACTACGTTTGAAAACATGAAACTGTTAGAATTTTGCTGTAATCTGTCTTTGGTTGAAACAATTTCCATCATACTCTAGATGTAATGCAAAAATAAATGATGATGCAGTAATCTGAATTTTAAAAAAAACACACATATATAAAACACTTGTAGTCAGAATAATATAGTCAGTGTAAAAATATATGAATATCAATAATTAAATAATGCAACCTTCCATACTACAGAACATTAAATTTAAAGATATCACTATATTTTGTCGTCTTTCGAGACCCCCAAATCACAGTGTACACCCAACTTATGACAAATGCTCACATTTGTGAAGTTGTAACCTAAGCTGTAATTTAAGACCGAATATAATTGTTAATGGGAAGGATAATCTTACATAGTAAAACCCTAATATGAAAGTATTATCAGTAAAATGTACTTAAAACTTGGAAAGTCAAAGTAGTCACTGTGCAGTAAAATGGTCTGTGGCAGTGTTTTATAATTATACATGATGTTTATGATTCATTTTACTGCTGAGGATGTATAAAGGTTAAGGTCATTTGAGACTATTTTAGATTTTGTCTGTAGTTTAATCTACAGCAGTGTATCATTTTATGTTTGTAGCATTGTCCTGTGGAAACCACAACAGTATAAAACCCAGTTTTACAAAAACAACATCAATACGAAACTATTTTAAACTCAGATAAACACAATTTTACCTGCAGTATACTATGTTGTTTTCATGGTTTTAAATGCTGATAGTTAATGTTACTGAAAAAAATAGATATATACCTCAGTCGGTTTTGATAATATGGCTTCAGTTTAGGTAAAAGATGCCATAACTTGGTTTAAGCCCGCAAAGATGTGATAAAAAAGGTCTTTTTTTCTTGTACTCTTCCTGACCCGAACCTGAGTGCTTTTATTGCCTAAACCAAAACACCTTTAGGAGACGGGATATGGACTCTATTCTCTGGTGGAATGTCTTGAATTGTGTAAATCCTCAAAAATGTGAGGAAAAGGCAGAAAAAAAAACAATGATAGATTCCATGTCAATGCAACAACTTAAAGTGTTCTGTAGCAAAACAGAGCTGGATTTGCAGTTAAGTTTAGTTGAGACTGACCTCTGAAGATGGAGTCCAGTTCTACTATACAGCTGCATAAAATAAACACATCCCAAATTTGCACTTAGGTAAAAGCTTGGACAAAAAGCGCCACGTTTCATGACTGATGAGAAAAGATTTCGTGCAGACATTTAGCGCGGTCATCCTGGAAAAATCCACGCACAAATGAAATACGGTGTTGAAATGATTTGCATCGGCTACAGACCTATTCTGTGTTTTAATGAAGACTTTCACTGTAAACTCAGCTCTGTCTGGCAGCTCTCACTCTCTGAATCTGCACACAGATGGCGTATCAAACAGCCCAAATGATCAGGGTGGCTGAGATCTGCTTGGATTTCATGTTGCTCGGCCAAATTACGCTTCTTTATCGAGCTTTACTCAGCACAATTCCTTATGTCCAGTTTTGTTAAAAATAATACATTCTTTTTTAAATTAACTAAACACTAATATCCATAAAAATCCAGGTTGACTAACGTGAAAAATAACAGAAGGGGGAGTTAATCTCTTTTGCGGGATAGTCATTATTCTAGTTATAAAACCCGAGGGGACGACTTCGCTGTGATTATAAGTACAACAGTGATTGGCAGCGCCGAGGTCTTTATAATCATAGTAAAGCATCTCATGGCTGCATTAGTACTGTCCATAGGAATAGGATAGGTGTGCTTTGGAAAGCTTAATAATAAATGTGGCATTGGAGGTATTAATATAACTTATTTCCCTGTCTCCATCTACACAACATGGGAGTATGGATCACTGTACAAGAACATAGCTATGAGTTGAGGATGTTTTATTTATGGCGGTGAATACAGCCGATCCCTGTGGACTGACACTGTGGGCCGCTCACCAGATTGTAGTAGATCCCTTCTCCAAGCATCAGCAAGCTGCGTGTGTATCTATGGCGACGTTGTTACGCTCCCGGTCGGGTCTATATGTATATTGTATATGTGTGCGTGAGTGAGTGTGTAGCTGCCGTACTATTTGCATCAGTGTACAATATGATCAATATCAGGTGCAGACGGAGAGACACAAAGATCAATGAGCTGTGATCATGAAGTCTAGGCTGCTTATGATCATTAGTCAGCTGCTAATGAACTTAGAATGCCACGTCCGCTAATAAGCTCTTGTCTCTCTGGTCCATCTCGGGAAAGAAAATACAAACAAAGCAAAGGCACCACAAGATAACAACACAGATCTGGCTTTGAAATGTAGATTTTAGGCATAATGTGCATTGTGTTTGCTGCCTCTGTTTATACAAAATGGCCTAAAAACTTGACGTTGCCTTTCGTATTCTATGGGTATTGATTTAATAAATCTTACTTTGATGTGTGATTCCGGTTTAGGATCTGTTTAGTTCCAGCATCCATGATAAAAGTCTGTTTTATATGTAGATTCTAAGGCTGATTTTTACATGTAAAACCTTGCGCTCACTCCCGAATTCTTACTTCTCTTCTGCTCAACAGCTAAAACACTAGTATTAGATGCCGTTAGCTTAGAAATGGAGTTAGCAAAACAAACAAATTTAACATAAATGCATGAGCACACTTTTTAGTCATATCATATATCTGAATTATGTCTTGTGTCTTCCCTTAGAGCGGCTACTTTACATGTTAAAATATTTGGTTTTATCTGTTCTGGGCTTTTTGATAAACAGGTTAAATAATCTGAACTAGTCTCACACATCCAGACCTTTTATTCCTACAGTTTTTTTTTTAGCTCCGTGCCAGTGATGCAGATATATCTGGCACCATTTACTGTTGTTCTGGACTAAGTATAAAAGTTATCTTGGTTTAATGGTTAGTTCTTGGGTGATACTGAGTGTTGGAAGTGCATTTTGGAACTATCATCATCAGGAGTGAGGTAGTTTTGGTTGTAACTGTGCAAAAAGGGTCATAGTATTAGAATTACTACATCACTATACAATAAAACAGTACGTAAAAAGATGTGAGTCTTTGCCAATCTTGCCAGTTTCAGGGTGTTAGCGCAGCTTGGGGCTCATTCTTTCACAAATTGAAGGAGAATGTTCAAAGTAGTAACACACACATAAAGTTCTGACACAACTGCAACTGTACAATTACAATATTCACCCTTATTACAGTAAGCCAGACTCTTTTTTTGGGTGTGCACACAAACATAGGAATGATGCTAAGGCCAGACTTACCAACTTACCAGAGAATATAAAAAAGACAACAAGAAGCTTGAAATGTGCTACAGAAATGAAATTATTCCTAACATCTAACTTGTTCTGATGCCCTCCCACCAGAACTGGATTGTGTACAATAATTATTTTATTTGAATCTGGTATTTTTAAGCTCTTCTTACTTTATTTTTACCTTTACTTCTATAATACTTATAACTATGTAATGTTTATATTTCTATATTATATCGTAATGTGCTTTCGTTCATCATTTTCTGAACCTGTTTTATCCTCACTAGGGTCACAGGGGTCACTTGGAGCCTGTCCCAGCTACTTATGGGTTAAGGTGGTGTACACCCTGGACATGTCACCGGTTCATCACAGGTCTGACATATAGAGGCAAACAATCACTGTCACATTCACACCTATGGGCACATTTAGGTTAATCAAATAACCTATCAGTGCATGTGTTTGGATGGAACATGCAAACTGCACACAGAAAGGTCCCACCCCCATCGACTTGCGTTGGAATCGAACCCAGGACCTTCTATTCTATTCTATTCTATTCCATTGTGTATAATACCTTCCAAATATATTACAGTTGACCAGTAATGCCAAAAGAAGGGTTTTTTTTTTTAATACCAAATGGCAAATAATCGTGTTTATCCACGCTGTTCCCATTTTATTTTTATCTTTACTACTACGATGCTTTATTTTATATAACTTTTATTTACATTTGTACATTCTATTCTATTCTATTCTATTCTATCTTGGAAGTGCCAAATTTTAAAAAGGAGTTCACAGGACCCAAAACCTTCCTTGAGAAAAAAAAAACAACAAAAAACTGTAAACATCACAAAAAGCCAGCAGAATAAACATGAATAAAGTCCTAATACTTCACATATTAAATATTTATCGCCACATATTCCTTACATGGAACTGCATATCTGCTAATACACTGGAGGTGTACGCACAAACTGGCAAATATCTGTTCAGAAAATCATAAAAAATACTGAAAAACAACTGCTAATGTCCAATTTAACAAACAAAGAAGATACTGCGGTTCTTTATTTGTGGTGTCAGATCTATTTTGCATAGATTTTTGCAAAATGCAACCCTAGATATAATTATTTTGCAGTAATCTGTAATATATTTGTACTTTGTATAGATAGATCTGCAGTGTCCCAGCCAGTATCTACTGAAATTCGTGGGCATATATCCAGACTGAGGCATGATAAGAGGGGCAGGGTAGTGCACAGCGCCCTGGGGAAGTGTGCTGAAGCTGGGTCGCGAGCCGGCTGCCGGTGGCCTGCAGGGCCTGGGGGGGGAAGTGTCCAGTCACATCGCATATAAATCACCTGGTCACAGATACACAAAGCATTGTTTATAGCCAGAGTGATGGGTCCCCTCTCCGAGGACAATCTGAGTCTCTGAGATACAGTACCACAGGACACGCATGTACACACACACATGCAGTCGGAGACGCACTGGCCGGAAAATGAAAGCAAGGAGAAAGCTCTGGCAAGAGTGGAGAGATCTGTGGCTGTGGACAGTCAGCCTGTGTGGCAGCTGAACAGGACATGAGCCCCCCGAGGACACTATTAGCTAAAACTAGGCCTGAGTGCACTTTCATGTCATGTGGAAGTGGACTTCATCATTAAAACCACAACTACTATTATCACTATAATTACATGTTGGAAATTGTAATGTTCTTTTTGTGTATTTTTACAAACAGTTAAGGAAAGTGTATGCCTTTGTGATCTAAACACTCAAACCACTGGCCAAGGTGTTCTGGGATCCATTTAACAACACATCTTTCATTGTATAAACACTAACGTTTTATGATTTCAGGGGAAAATACGTCATCGTTGCAGGGCCAAAAAAAGGAAGATACAATAAACAGTTGAGCAATTTGGCCAAAAGATCTTATGATTATTGTTAAACTGCAATCTGTCTGCAGTTCAGAAGTGTAGTGTTGGTGGGACACAATACAACTTTAAAGATAGAACTATTTCCACTACAGTTTAATAATGGATACATGGATGTTCAACACAAAGAATATATACCAGTTCATTATGAGTAATGGCCCATTAATAACCAATACTTTACCAACACACCATGATAATAATAACCACCACACTTACATTAGAACCTGTGTATAAGTTTCCCCTTCTATAGTGACACAAAACATCTCTAACATTGCATTTTGTCCTGTTGCTTTGTTCAAGTATTTGTGCAAACCTAGCTTTACTGCACAATTGCATATTAGTAGTAGAAAAAAACAAACCACACATAGTGGATAAAGTGCTGCTCCAGTCAGTACAATTACGCAAACAATGGATGTGCACAATTGCAACATAATTTGTTATCTTCATTGCATATTTAAAAAAGTTGTATTAAAAAACATATATATAAATTAAGGGCTTGGCCGCTAGAGGCTGGTCTTTTGGACTATCATGGTTCTAGTTTTTTTTTTTTTTTTTTTTTTTAGGTTTAAGCAATAAAGGTACATTGGTTAAGATTAGGAAAAGATCTAAAGAAATTATTGTAAAGTCACGTCTTAGCTGACTCTTCTTTATCAAACCACGCCTTAATATCCTTCTTTAACAATAATCTTGTCAATGTCTAAACCTAACCGTGAAAATCATTAAAGGGTTACATATGACAGTACAGTCACGGGTGGTAAGAACACTTCCACTGATGAATATTAATCTTGAAATGTTGATCTAAAGGTTTTTTTGTGTGTGTTTTGTTTTGGTTTAGAAACATGACGTTATACATATGTGTGGTTTGCAGATGCACACATGGCCAGCATTTTATTCTGCTGACTAGATTGTTTATTTTGACGATCTAATGTCTTTCAAAGTAAATGGATAAAGATGATGCGGTTGTTGCTACGACACTTCTGGGAATTAGCTAGTGGGACCGCGCATAGAGACGCTCAGACAGATTCATTACTCAAGAATCTCCTCACTCAACGCAAGCTAATCACCAGCCAGGGCTAGCAGACACACTCTTATTAGTAGAGTGAAATGGCATTCCTGATTCATGCCACGCCACACACATACACACACTCGCAAACATGTCATACAATCATACAGAGGTGACACACACAGAGGCGTGGCAGGCAGTAACAGTCCAATCAAAGCCTGATTGATTTTCAGAGCTCTCTGGGGATTTTGTTCAGTCAATAAGGGACTCTGTTAGACAACTGAAGACATGATGGATCTACCATACATCTTGGCTTACAGTGTTACAGCTGCCTTATAGTGGACTGGAAGAGAGCAAGACAGAATGGAAACCAGCATGGGCATAACCCTGTACTAAATATAGCTGAAATCTGTTAAAACCACTGTTAAAAAGGCAGCTGAGCTTTAACACAGATGACTGATTTTCTCCTGGGTGGAAAAACAGTCTGAAAGAAAATCAGGGACTTGGATTGATCAGTAGTGCGTCAACTTTTTGAGTTTTCCAGAGTTAGGTGACCTGCATTGACTTCCTTCAGTCTTGAGGATAAAAATGCTTTAGTGTTTTTGCAGAGAGCCTGTTGACATCCTGACATTTGAAATCACTAAGTGTCAAAACAATTTATCCTACACTTCCCATAATGCACCCAAAAGTGTCCTCTTTTTAGACCCTTACAGTCTTGAAAACAACTTTCAACCTCAATCATTCAACTGCTCTCATTGGGTGATTTGATCAAAAATGGACAGTTCTATCTAAACATATGTGTTGGGATTAGAACTGGAGCTCTTTGCCACATTTTATCAGTGTGTTGAAGGACGACCCAATCATCTAATGTCTGGTGTGTTAAAATGCTACGTATGCAACATATTGGGTGATTTGGTAAGGCCAGAACATACCACGGAATAGACTGAATCTGCATTTCCATCTGTTTAGGTGCAAGAAATGCATTGCTGCATCTCATCTATGGAAAGAAAACACCATCTGGGCTTTGCAAACTGAAGTGTTATACATGTTTATTTCCATGTAGAGCTTGCAAGTGAGATGTGATCCGGTGCAGTACCTCTAGACTCACAGGGAGAAACAGTCTAATGCCTGGTTCTAAAGCCTGAGGCTCATGGAAGCCTGGTCACGCAAAAAACACTTCTCAAAATCGCCATTAGTTAGGAACCTCTCAGTTCATTTTCAATTTCCCATGGGTGTTATCAATTGGTGTGGGCCACAATGCCTCGAAATGCAATTGACGGAACAAATCACAACAAATACCATGAATCTACAATGGCTTTAAAAACAGCTGTTTTTTCGTCTTTTTAAATGTGACGGTAAAATCAAAACACTATTGGACAACGGTGACAAACCATGTCGGTAATATGGATAAGAGACTCAATGATGATCCTCTGTCAGCGATCATATAAAAAAAACACGCATCGTATCAGATTGACATGACATGGGTTTGATTGAGCCAATGAAATATTAGTTCTGAGATTTATCTGGTTCTCAAGCTACTTACATATAGATGTGAACTGTCATTATATTATGTTAATGCCAGGTGTATCCGGGGCAACAATACACTTCATACAGCTACATTAACCAGTCAGTCAGTAACCCCTATAATATACCTTAACATATGCCTCTCACACTTCATTATTAAGGCCATTTAATGAAACATACCTTACAGTGACATTATTAAATTAATGTAATCTATCTATCTGTCTAGCCTATTCAGATGTGATATTGAGCTGTTATAAATGTTTATGCTATAAGTGTGTCAAAAGGTCATTTTCCACCACGTTACTGGGTCAACTCCACTTGCCATTATCAGCCTTTGTGGTGTGGGTTCCAAATAATTTCAGTTAATACCAAAACATTATGTAAAATCACAGCAGGACAACTGATGGTAAACAAGAAATGTCAGTTTGCTTTGTTGTGGATTAAATCATATATTATACTCGATAATTAAACAACACCACAGAGATAATATGGCAAAAACCAGTGTAAATGAAGAGGTACAAACATGCTAATGAAGATCGAGTACTGTCATATGTTGAATTGTATTGCTGGATTTTCATGTGGTTATAAAATGATAAAAAAATAAAATTAAAAAAAAGAGGGGATACTATTTGTTCTGCAAAATAAGCTAAATAACAGAATAAGTAAGCAGAGTTGAGATGAGCTGATACCATGAGGTGGAAAAGTGCCAAAAGTAGTAGAAAGTGTAATAGGATGTAGCTTCTGAAATTGCACTACCAACATAACACCAGGGCTTAATAAAAACCCCTCTAATGCACAAGGGTAAACACTGGCAGGAAATTGTTGAGCACATAAGTTTAAAGAAAAAAAAAAATCATATCAGTGGTGCTGTTTGAAATAACGCTTGTTGTTATTCATGACTGAGCTGCTTAGCATATTGTAGAGCAGTAATGAGCTCACAGAAGTATTTGGCCCGTGCTGTAGGAACTAGCCTGCATTTGTGGCTGTTTCTGTCAGCATGTCAAATCTAATATTCTCTCTCTGTGCGTGGGGCTGATAAATTATTAATAGCATGTATTTGAGGAGCTTTCTCAGAACCCGCTTCTTGCACGTCACTCAGCCTCCACTCGTTACTCTTCCTCTATCAAGGCCTCTGCTGATGTCACACCTCACAACACTCGTCTGTTTCCCCTTCTCGTTGCTCCTCAGCATTTTTTTGTTGTCGATGTGAATGGTGATAATGTCGGATTGGAAGCTTTGCATCTGGACGACTAAATGTCTTGCTTTGCATATGAACTGCGTGGGAAGCTTTTCCTCCGCACTGCCTCTTTCCCCTTGCATCTAAATGGCTCTCTCCTCCACTGCAAGCTGCTCAAAAGTAGGGCAGATGCCTCATTTAACACTTGGGTGTGATCATTACACGCTGTGTATACATTATACAGCAAAAAAACAATAAATCCACCTTCCTCTCCATTAAGGATGGTGTAACACAGCAGCTACGTGCATGAAAATCAAGAGAATGCGTGATATGTATGACAAATTCTTGGGGTAAAGAGGTTCTTTAAAGGCAAATTTTGCTTTTATGGTGGAGAAAGAATGGCCTTTCAATCCATGTACCTCACATCAGTGTTCTTATGTCCTTATTCGTGCTTGGAAGTCTACATACATGTTCTCACATGTGTACAGGTCAAGACTGTGTGTGGGCGTGAAGGAGTAGTTCCTTTTCATCCCATCTTCCAACCTGGACAGTCCTGATGCTGCGTGGAAAGCCCCCGGTTCCTGACACACTCAGTCAGTCCCAGATAGGAGCAGAAGCGAGCAGCAGCAGATTAAATTATACAGGAGAAACCAGAAATAGCTCTAGTGCCGAGGCCGCGTGGACTCGACGCAAGAACACGCCGATGCGAGTTGCCACAGAGCAGTCAAGTAGATTAGCCCTGGCCCGATCACGGAACGGAGTGAACTACTGTAGATATGCCAGGGGTATTCTGACAGATATTCAAGAAAGGTATTATTTGCACTTGCATTTTAGTCGTAAAAAAGAAGGAATGTATAGAATTGGAAATGAATAAATCAGTCAAAAAATTTCCTCCAAGTTTTTGTCTAGTCTTAGAGATGATGAACACGGGTAACAGAAGTGTTGCAGTGTTGTGAGAACACTTCATCAAGAAACAGTTGTTCTCCTAAACACCCACTTGACATCATGCAAAGACACTGTTAAAAAGCCACTGAGTCATTCATGAATGTGTTGTGTACACCTCATGCTAAGCTGAACCAACCTACTCCCCTAGTCTAAAGCCACACTTTTTTCAGTGCTGACCTTTTCTGCTCATGCATTTTGTTCATCCCTGTCTGGGAATTCTTACCCAAAACATGCAGGAGAGGCAGACCCAGGTTCTGGCCCTCCCTGCCAGAGCAGAGGGCAAAGACAGGGAGACGGAGGGCATCCTGAAAACCCCCGAGGGTCCCTCACTACAGAAATCCACGGTATTCCCAGAAATTCCCAAAGGTTCCACGACGCAAACTTTGGCGACACAGATCCATGCCAGACGTGTGAGGTGCACGGAGGGTGGGGAAGGGTGTGCTGCTCTGGTTTTCTCTCTCTCTCTCTTCTTTCTCTCTCTGATGGTCTTAGTCAGTCTCCCTCATCTGAGCTCCCTCCCTCTCTTTGCTTGTTCCTTCGCTCTCCCTCCCTCTTGTTCGCTCTCTCACGTCTGCCTTCCTCTCCGTCCCCTCTTGAAGTGTGGTAACTTTATTCCGTGGAGAAAGGGGGGGAGGTGAGCCTTTATTTTTCTCCCTCCCAAAAAGTCCCCTCTCCTCAAATGATCCTTGTTAGCCCCTCCTTTCCCTATACTTTTCTCCCCTCTTTAACCCTCACACACACACACACTCTATTCACTGACCACTCTCCACCCCCTTGGCTTCCTTGCATTGCATACCTCACCTCTCTTTCCCTCCACCTCTCCTCTGCAAGCATGCGAGCTCATGTCTGCTCTAATGTCACTTCAATTTTTCATCGGCACCCCCTTTCCTCTACAAAATATCCGCAGGACTCGCCAGCTGCTGTGATGCAGCCAAACTGACAGAAAGAGAAACTAACAGGTACTTGCAGAAGAAGTTGATGGGATGTTTAAAAATACAGCAGTTGGCAAACAGGTATATGCAGGTGCACGCACTCAGAAAAAGACTGGCTGGTCTATGTAAATAGTGTGTTGAGCTTTAAAAACGTCACCCTGTTGCTGGTTTCTTTTATTCGTTATAAATGTTGAATTGTCATTTTAAATCCACGCATCTACGCACGTCATTTTGTCCAATCTGACTTTGCAGGTTGATCTGAACCCAAGTTACCGGCGCCAAACATCTACCAGACCTTGGTCCAGGCTGGATCCAGATCAAACTGAACTATGCTTCAGTACATTTCTACTATGAGAACACTCCTTTGGATTGTTCTACCAGGCTATACAGAGGTGAAGCCCCGCCCCTTTTGCCATGTCTCTTTGGGTTCTAACTATCAGAAACATATGAACTGAAATTGAGAGACAAACTGTGATTGGATCCTGCCTGAATTGCGCCACTGTTTATTTATATGACATTTGTCAATTTAAAAGATGATTTTATGAGCCAAGAAAAAAAAATTCTTTTGTAAATATGGTCAAGCGATATTAGTTTTCTGCAAAATGCCTCAGTGGACTGATCACATAACCAACATTATAGTGGTTGTTCCTTTCACATGTTCCATCTCATTCTATGAGGGGGAGGGGGAAAGTATTTAAAAAGGTGAAAAAAAAAAAAAACATCACTAAAGTCTGGTCTGGCTGAAGCTGCAGAGACATCTTCAGTGACTCTGAACAGACTGAAGGAAAAGTCTGTCAACGACTCTCAGCTGTGTAGTCTTTTTTTTTTTTTTAATGTACTTTCACAATCTGCGACTTTATTAATGTGTAACTTTATCTGACAAACATTGTAGAAGGCATTATTCAAGCAGCATCCAAAATATTCTTGTCTCCCACCATTAAGTGTAATCCAATTTTTTTTTTCAAAGAAAGGTTCAATGGGGCGCAAGTGGAATGGGCGGGGCTTTGCTGGGCTATTGTGAACCATTAAAGAAGAAAGAAGGAGGAGGAGGAGATGATGGAGGAAAAAGAACTGGGAGAAAGAAGAGGAGAGTGGGGTAAACAAAATCCAACAAAGTTTATAATAATAATAACAGGATAGTGGCAAATGAAAATCTGACACTTCATGCATTTTTCTCCATTTGAACTGTAAAGGCTCAACATCACACATACCAATCCAGTTCATACATGTCATGACGGCATGATGTAGGTATGTTATGCATTCATCTTAATGTGCGCACTAAAGAACACTGTATGACATAACTACATCCTGACACTTGATCTTGACTGGATTTTAAACTGATATGTGACTGGTGGGCAACCTTTTACAAATTGAAGACAAAAAAAACTTACAATAGTATAAAGAAGCACCAAGTGCAATTCTTAATACTACTTTGAATCCAGTAAATCACGTGAAAATTAGTAGATTCTGAATCAACCTGTGAACCTGGATATTTTTATGTGTTCAAATTTATTTATATTCATTTGTTGAAACATACTTCTATTAAGCACATTTGATACCATTTTTATTTTATTTTCTACATTCCTCGTCATCTTTTTATCCATAACTTGCTGTAACTTAATGTAACTGGCCTCAATGTTTGAACTATCCAAAAAAATATCTCTGCTCTAGGGCCATGGTGGCGCTTTCATCTACCCAAAACAGCCAAACTGTGGTCCGGAGGAGGTTTCAGATTTTATCAAATTTGGTTCAGATCAAACTGAAATGTCCAGTTCTATTGTGTTAGTACCAAAAGCATCAGGAGAGACCAAAATCAGCCAAAATCCTTGCCTTCAATGTGCTTTGACATGTTATCTGAAGCTCTCCATGCCTGAACAGACACTTTCCTCTGTCATGTATGCAAACAATCGCATGCATGAGGTATTGTGATATGCATGTCTCCATCTATATAAGGTACAGCACTGAAACCACATTATATCAGCGGTGCGGCCACATTACATCACTCCCCAGTCAGATCCATAAAGGGCTAAGAGCCAATTCATTTTGAGAAAACACCCTCTATTGATTCCTGCTGCACTCCATCACTTCCACTGTAACAGTTATCCCAATCCATAGGCAAACCTGACACATAATCTGTGTGCGCTTATGTGTGTGTCTGCCACGGTGTGTTCTCTATTAACATAATGTCAGAAAACAAGCCTATTGTGGACACAAAGGGGAAAACACTCCTGCTTCTACTGCCGCAGTCGCGTTAACTCCCGAACTGGTTTTTATAATGGATTTGGTACCTGTGTTTGATACCAGACAGCTTCTCCTGCAGTCTAAACTGGGTTGCTAGCAGCCTCTAGTGGCCTCCAACCAAGCCTCTGCAGGCAGGCAAAAATGAACATTACTAGTGTATATATACATATGTGGGACATGCTTACATTTTGGGTTTGTTTTTCTCCCTTTAGTTGCAGCTACAGAAGCCAATAAAGTGATACTTTACTACCTGCAAAAAGGATTGATTTTGGGGCTGCTATTGGGAGGGGTGTATTTTCTCAGTACAACATTTTTGCACAGTGAGGTCAGATTCTTATTCCCTTATTCCCAATGCAACATGCCGGAGCTCACTAAAAACACACAGGCAGGCAGCTAGGCACAAGAGCACTCATGTACTCATACACACACACACACACACACACACACACTTGCACAAACACTTTGTTTCCCACAGAATTGTGCTTATGGAAAAGGGGATTTAGACCATCATGGGAAAGTAATACCCTCCATTAAAGGCCAAACTAATGAAGTTAGCAGCCCTCTGCACCTCTTTAAAGGCTGGGAACACCAATATACATTTATATACACTGACAAATGGGCACAGAGACTGATAATTGATGACCAGCTTTACCACCACAAACACACTCCAGGCAACATGCTCAAATATTTTGGTTATAAAGAGAAAAGAGAAGAGAGAAGAAAAGAGAAGAGAAGAGGAGAGGAGAAGAGAAGTTGAAGTTATTCTACATCGCTTATGCAGGCTCCTCTTTTGTCGCTGGAGAATCCATCACATTAAAGCTTTAATGCTAGAATAACAAAGCATCCATCATGCTGAATGCCGGCCCAGAATACAGTGAGCCATTCAGGGCAGAAGTCTGCAATCCTCTGGGTGCGGTACCTGCACACGCTGCTCGCTTTGCTCAGCTGACATTACTGAGTCCGGAAGGCAAGTTGGGAGCATGTGATAAATAGAAAGAGCGATGAATGAGGTTTTCATGCATATGCTGGAGGAAGTAATATAGAGGGAGAGAATAAGGACCTATTCAGTGGACAGGTTTCCCATCACCCTCTTCTCTTTTGGCTGTCTGCAGCGCTGCCTGATGTAAATTTACTGCCCGAGGGGACATTAGTTAAATGAATAGGGAGGCGAGTAAACATCAAATACAGGAGAGGAAGGGAGAGGAGAGGAAAGGAGACGCAAGAAGTGATTAGAAGCAACAAAAGGAAGGATGAGGAGGAACAAGAGATGAGAGCAGAGGAGACAGAGGGGACAAAAGGAGACAAGATGACATTAAGTGATATAAAAGACACAGAACAGAAGAGGAAACAAAGTAGGAAAATTTGATCAAATGAGAGGAAAGAACGGGAATGAAAGGGAGGAGAGGGTTAACCCTCTGTAGTAAAACCATAGTGTAACCATAGTAACACATATGGATGACAAGAAAACCCTTACACATCATCATCCCTCTGTCTCTCTCCCTCTCTCTGTTTTCACATCTTACTTGGGGGAAAGAAAAAAAAAACCCACTGCATATTCACAGTCGAACATACCGACAATATTCCCAGCCCCGTATCCTGTAGTAACACGGCCCTATCATGTGAGGACCGTGTGAGCTGTGTTGCCATGGAAACTGAACACCTCACAGCGGTCCTCGTGAGGGAAGACACAGAGCCTTTACCTCTCCACTTTCACCTCCTAGCCAGGGTCACGTGACCAGCTCTCAGTCAGCGCTGCAGCTCGAAGTGACAGAGCAGCAACAGACTGAACGGGTGTCATGTGCACGCTGCAAAAAGTGCTTTGGACATTTGGATTTGAAGCAGAGTCGCTGTTTAATTGTGCACTCGATTGATAGTTGAGGGCTTGGGTCGCCACGCAGACCGTGTCACCGTTTCTATGATGCAATGGTTGAGCAGACTTAACCTCAGCATCAGCAGCTGCAGCAGGAGGCCTTCACTCAACTTTTGGATGATATGACTTACATAAGGATAGGTTTACAGTACCTATTATTTATAAGAAAAGAAGCTACACTATAATTAAAATAATCTAACCTTGGGAATAAGTTGTTCAGAACACATCAATATGAGAAATGTTGAGTCTATACGTCGAAGATAAAGTCATGAAACGATAGTATATAGATATCGAAGTACTGTATTCAGGCTGCATCACTGAGAAGGAGGAGCTGAATTGCCCTTTCGGTAATAGTAAGGTGATGAAGCCACTTTAAAAAATTGTGCAAAATTCTTCGTTTGCTACATTGCTTTGTTTGTTTAATTGTAAACGCCTTTTCAAGGTTGAAGAAAATTTAACCTAAAGAGAAGC
Source organism: Maxillicosta whitleyi (assembly GCA_029822895.1). Lineage (NCBI taxonomy): Eukaryota > Metazoa > Chordata > Actinopteri > Perciformes > Neosebastidae > Maxillicosta > Maxillicosta whitleyi. The sequence goes on along the minus strand of JAPSES010000124.1, from coordinate 9,004,674 downwards.
TTCTTCCGCTAAAGAAAAGACATCTATGAGGAAAAAGAGAAAAAAGAGCCAATGCTGATAAGACAGGCTGTGAATGAATGAAC
>JAPSES010000124.1:8974441-9003029 GCA_029822895.1 Maxillicosta whitleyi | reverse complement strand
CCCCCCCCCCCCCCCCCCCCCCCTATCAAAAAGGAGAAAAATGCAGCATGGCATGTAAAGGCAGGAGATAAGGGAGGAAAACGCAGAGCTCTGCTTTTCAGATGCACAAACTCTCAATAATGCTGCATTACCATTGTGCTGTTGTGAAAGCAAGGTGACCCTATGTATCAGGTTGACCATGTTGGTGGAGGCTGCAAGAGCTTGGCACTGGGGGGCACATCCAAAAAGCTGAACACCATCATGCCAAAACACCTTGATCTGGAGCACCTGCCTAAGGACAACTTGGAAATGTAACACTGACCTTGAATCAGCACTTAAGAGGAACACCAACTGGTCTTTCCAGGGCCCATGGTCCGAGACCAGGCGCTTTTTCACAGCTACGTCACTTACTCGTTTAGGTAAAGCTGGCTGAATGCGTGGAATGGTTGAGTGGTATGATTGAGCACAAGGCCTAGCCTAATGAATGTTTCATACAAGATAGGAATTTCAGCTACTTTTTGGAGATTTGATGGTAGTCCTCAGTGGATAATGTTCAACTCAAAGTCCACTGAATCCTCTCTTGACTTCCCAGTCCCCCTTTCCCAGCACCCTTTATCCCCCCATCTGTGAAGTCTTACCTTGTCTCGCTTGGCCCCCCGCAGAGGAAAGAAGCAGGCGAAGAGGAACTTGCCCCAGCTGATGACGGCAGCCAGGCACCAGTTGAGGCGAGCCATGCCTGCGTCTGTCCCGTCTCGTCTGCCAGCCTGTTATCTACCCCCCCCACCCCCTCCTCAGCTCCGGGAAAGGATCCTGCAAATCCCCAAAAAGAATGATGTCAAGCAAAAAAGACCCCTCAGAGACAGGCGGGAGACGCTCTTGTCCTATAGTCCGTGGAGCTGAATTGAACTGAAAACCTTCATTCAAGCAGACGATGACTAGGGGTATATTTCCTTCTCAGGCTTTTCTTTTTTTTTGGCGAATTTTGGCTACCTGTCTGGCTGTGCGTCTGCAGTTGCAATTTGTGGGGGAACAAGGGGGGGCAGTTTGAAGCTACTGGCATCCCACAAATGGACTAGACTCTTGGACAGTCTAGAGGGACTCAGAGCATCAGGAGCTTAAGACTGTCTTCCTATCTATCTGTGCATCCATCTGTCTCTTTTTTCTTTCCCTCTCTGTTTCCTTTTCGTCTCTTCGGTCTCCACAGCCCCGGTCTAAATGAGTCAGTCCTCAAAGTGTGATGAGCACCATCGGCTGCATAATGCGAAGAGCCCGTTGCTGATCGACGACACTGTTACACACACATACACACACACACACACCAGCTCGCCGCTTGTCGTCTCTCACACACATTCATGCACACGTATGCTCGCCTGCAAGGGGGAAAAAAAAGAAAAGAAGCGCTGTCCTAGGCACATACATCCACAGGCTGAAGAGCCCCCCTCTCGTCACACGGCTCCCCTCCAGGCTCAGGATCCCCAGTGCTTCGCGCTCACACACTCCACTTACACCACACACTCCTCGCTCTCTCTCTCTCTCTTTCGTTTGCTGCTTCTCTCTCACACATACACACATGCACTGATGCTGCAGCACTTACTCAGCCAGTGCGGGAGGAGGGGAGCAAAAGAGTGAGGAGGAAAAAGGGGGGGGGCAGGAGAAAGGGAGAAATGATGGGAACAGAATGGTTGCAAGAGAAAGAAAAAAAAAAAACGTGAAAAACAAAACAGGGCTTGTATTGTGAGTGGCAGTGTCGCTGTTTATATTTGGGAGTTGAGGCAGGTGCTGCTTACGGCGAGACGGCAATGAAAGTGCGCATCAAGTAGTGAAAAGGTGATGGAGCAACAGAACAGACCGAAAGAAAAGAATGAATGGAGGAGTCAAGATGGACGGATGAGAGACATCAGGAGAGTGACAAAGAGATGCAGGGAAGAGGAGATGCAGGAGGGGAGAAAATGTGTTTGAGAATACTGAGCAGAGACTACACACACCAGCATGCGCAGTGTACACACACAATCGGACGTGCAGCAGCCGTCACGGTGCGAGGCTGATACAAGGCAGGCGCAGGGTGAGATGATTGTAGTGCGTGTGGAGAATTGGGTCGAAGGCAGAGAAGGAGGGAGGAGAGGAAGAAAGGATAGAAGAGGAGAAGAGCGTTGAATCATTGTGTCTTGGGTGATTATTTCCCCCTCTCTCTCTTTCATACACACTTACAGACACACACACACATCCCCGACTGCAGGTGGTGCACAGGCTCGTTCACTGTGCTGCAGTCTCTCTACGCTTCAGTGGGAGCACATTTTCACTGCAGAATGCTTTTCTCTGCTACTCAACCCCCCCTTCAGCACCGTCACCGCCGCCCCCTTCCCTTTCCCCTACCACCCAGCACACCACCGCCACACCAACGCAATCACAACACATCAAAGCAATGAGCGAGGGAGATAAAGTGTAGAGAGGAGGCTGTTCTGTCAACCAAAGGTAGCTTAGCCCGGAGGTGGGGGGGGGGGGGGCTCGGGGACATAACGCCAATTGTTTGGCCATATGGAAAAGACGGCAATAAAAAAAAAAAGACAAATATTTCCACCGAAAAAGGAAACTGTTTGCATGTTAATGTCCTATTCAGTATGTATGTCAGTATAAACCACGTGTCATGTGTCTGTATGTTCCTGTGGGAATAGTCTTATGCTTCATGGCTGTGAGAGTAAACAGTTCCTAAAACAGAGGCTACGTGCAACATATTCATTAAGAATAAGCATTAGCTGCAAATTGGTTACGCTTGACAACCGACAACATGAATGAATGAATGAATGAATGAATGAATGAAGGGAGTGAATCGGTTGGGTTTGTAGACCACCTGTTATGACATGGACGTTGTGCTCTACGTCTCTGTGAGTGTGTTTGGTTCTTTACGTCCTGGTCAGACCAAAAACTCATGATAAAGCTGCAATGGAGAGAAAACCTTTGAGATTTAACAAAGCGGTGTTGTCATTTATAGTAGCAATGTTTATCCTCTATTCCTCTGTAACACCAAACGTCTAACTAACCCTAATTTTAGTAGGAAATGCCAAAACCCTAACCCTAAACCTCCAGAGCATTGGCGTAAAAATCGCATACTTTTGTACCTTCTATATATTCTTGGCATTATTAAGAAATACTTTCACACGGCTGTGTCTGGGTGTGAAAAGTATTGTTTAGCAGCGGTAAGGCTGGAGGGGTGTTAAAGGTCACTTTTTGGGATTAATTTGCACATCATTATATTTTGGTACAACATGAGGAGCAGCATCCAAAAACTCAAGAGTCATAATTTTCAGTAACGTAAATATCAAATGAATCAAATACAGTTCATGTGTATCCTTATATGGACGACGGACATAGACCCACCGTCTCCAGGTGATGTTGAAGCCATTACCAGCCTGTATGAATATATATATGAATGCATTGAACAAGTGTTGCACCTGTTGATGTGATTTGTGGACGAATATAAAGAGAATATTAATAAAATTATATTGTAGTTTGTCTGAAACTCTTTCCATATTTCATGAACATAAATGATCCCTAAAACTGACCGTTGACGTGTCCTGTGGTCAGAATTCAGTCCAATGGTCAAAGTATTCAGGCTGTTTTTTTGTAGATGCACATAATTTCTACTGTAAACCATGAATGAAGATTGTATATCTAGTATTGATGAAACTGCATAAACATGAAAAATGAATATTCTCCTTTTTTTTCCTTGAGCACATATAACCACAAATACAAACACTGTACAACGTCATGTTTGTTTGCAACCAGACAAGCTGAGATGCAGATGATCCCATTAACCAGTTTAACCCATAAAGACCCAAACATCCACCGGCGACCAGAATTATTTATACATCTAACCTGTTTAATACCTGTTGCTCCACTATTCCTATCAATCCGTGTCAATAATTGGTGTAAAATACAGTTTATCATCTTTTCATGGTCATCAGATATGACCCATTTGGACATTCAGAGGCTCTGCAGTTACCATGGAAACACCGTCATCTTCTACAACACTGATTCACCAATAAAAACCCATGGAATTGGATCAATGACAGTGGATGGAGGCACTTGGTTTATGTTCAGTTATTGATGCATTTTGCTGAAAAAGTTGCTTTTTCTTCAGTTTTCTGTCTCTGGTATAATAGCCTTCAGCTTTAATCTGAGTGTTTATGAACATCTACATGACCAGTGTATTAAATATAGGAAAATACATTATTTTTGCTGAAACAATACAAAACCAGAGGGTAATATTATAATAAATTGTTATAAATTGCTTTAAAAAGTTTACATTTAGAAGGGAAAAAAATCAAATAGAACTGCCTTTAAAGCAGACTGGGTTTTTATGGGTTAAACTGATATGACACAGATTTTTTTTCTATTAATGACGTATTAACATTGTGAATTTATGGTCTGAACTGGACTTCAGGAACAATAATCTGGCATCCAATTTGTCTGAATGAGTTTTCTTGCCCTTTTACAACTTATGTTCAATCAAGGAGTATATAGAATTTGTTATGCATGTCTTGTGTTTACACTGAAAACAGCCTTTTCTACTGTTCTTGAAAAACATATATATCACTTTAATACAAAAAGCAGAGGCCCAGACGCAGGCTCTACACCAATACTTTAACTTTTCTTTTAAATAGACAAGACTTTCAAGATGCTGGGGTGATCACACTCAATATCTACCTACGATATGTCCGTAGAAATATGAAATTAAGAAGAGTACACCACCAACAAGCAAATGGGCCAAGAAATGTAAAGCAGATGGCACATTTTTCTTAATATCAACAATATTGATGATCTCTCAGATCCCAGACCTGTTCCTTGTCACAGTGAGGTGGTTCCCTCCTTCATGTAAAAGGTGACAGCTTGTGGAACTGGTAATGTTAGATGGGTGAGAGAGCATTTTGTTGACAAAGTATCCAGCCGTGTCCTTTTTTTCACGGAGATAAATGAGGAATATGTTTGTCCACGGCGCAGTATCTACAGCGCTGTGTACTGTACATCTCAGTGTGAGACCGGGCGTGTGTCCCACTCTCTTGGCAATGCGCTGACCTTTCTCATTAGGCATAAGCAACTTGCATAATCACTGCTGACTTCTATTGACTGGCCTGTCACACTGCCTATCCGTTTGACTGGAAAGCCTGTGAAAAAGTGCAGCCTGCCAAAAAAACTTCTCCCTCAATGACTTTCTGCTGTCATCCTCAGCGGGATCAGAATCCATCATTTTTCGCCAAGTGCACAAAAACAGGGACTTTACACTGTTAGCTGCAATTTATCCACTATTGCACCAAAAGACTCTCAAGTGAATATGCTCTGTTGATATTTGCGAATGCCGACTACTTCCACCCTCCTATCAGAATATGTGCACTGGATTCAACTGTGTCCTAAATAATGTTGAATGGTGTAATTTTGTTTAGATGGGATGTTATAATGATCCTCACCTGGACTTGCGCATCTTGTGTGCTTTCATTTGCTCAGAGCAAGGTTATGTAAATTTTTCATCACATGCAAACAGAATGGGATCTAATTTGAACCAGGAACGCTTTTCACAGCCAAGACTCTTATGAATGATTGATGACGTCTTGGTATGAAACACCTTGTTGATTCAATAGTGTGATCACATAGTCATTTATAGTCATACCTTGTATCATTTCTATGTTAATACGTCTACGAATAAGCCTTTGTTCTACAATTTATTGGTGTGTATGTTATTTCAAATACTCATAATGAGGCTCAAATTTGGAAAAAATCTATCAAATTATTCGATGACAGCAAAATCACTTCATTTTAATAACATTAACCTTTAACATGCACTCTTTTGTTGAAACCTTAAACCAAACCTTGCTTAGACTTCAGGTTCTTCTAGTTTCTGCATTTAGCATGGGACAGAAATACAACCTAAACTACAGTACACCTGTTCATAAATGGCTTTAGCGTAACCCCAACCCTAAACTGGGTCCCAACCTGGTGGGTCTTCACTAAAACCAACCAGTTCCACATCTTGATATTGACCACAAACTCACAAAGAGCACCTTAACATCAAATAAAAACTTTGGAACAGGCGACCCCACTCAACTCTGCAAGACGTTTCCCCTGCCAATGTGACAGTGTAACTTTGTTGCATGACAATAATGTCAATTGTATAACTTTATCTGTTTGTGCACATCAAATCTGACTCATAGACTGTCTCACTAAGCCTACACATCTGTATATTAACGTCATTTGCAGCTATTTCACTGGAGTATGAATCACACTTAATTGCATTACTGTGTCTGTAAACATCACCTCCACCTGAGTCACAACTGATATTTTTACTATATTATACAGTACATTAGCAGTGGTGGTGACAACATACCCATAATCCCACGCTACTTCGTGACTTTGATCTACTATTACATTGTTGTGAATGTTTTGACAAATAACATATAGTGCACTTCAGAGTTAGTTCAGGTGCTCTGTTGCAAAGTTGAGATGATATATTATATTAAAGAAGTGATATTGTGCTGTTTTTTAAAGTAGAATTATATATTTTAAAATATCTTCCTGTGGTCTACATAAACTGTAAATGCTCTGCTTGGGTCTGAATTCTTCATTAATTCAACGCCACAGGTTCATCTTCAACACTATTTCCAAGTAATGACACCAGAAAGGTCGTTTTGAGCACTGGCCCTTCACGCCCCCCCACCCCCTCCGGATTGTTGGCTGTGCTGCTCTGTCCTGTTCAACCAACAACTGAACATTTAAGGTAATCGGCTCAAAGTTTGGAAATATTTTCAGTTTGTACTACAATCACTGCTGATGACAAACAATTATGCCATATTAGGAGAAATGGTCATCGGAGGTCTTCACCTCAAATGTGCAAATGTCATGATACAACTAGTTATATACATAACAAATAACCAGGAATTAAAACTGGTTGTAGAAATCCACTGGATTTTTGCCAAAATTAATATAAAGATAGCTTTGCAGCACCTAGAGGGTCAAAATTATTTTTTTTAAAACTATAATAATAATAATAATAATAAACTTTATTTGTATAGCACCTTTCATACAAAACTGTAGCCCAAAGTGCTTCACATTCATTAAAAATTCAAATACAATTTTAAGACAGGTTGAAATAAGAAATAAATAAGAAATACATTAAGATTTGATTGCACAGAATTATAAAATTACAAAAGTATAAGAAAATAAGAAATTTCAATAGATTTCAATAAAAAAAATTTCAGTACAATTTTAAAATGTCAATTAAAATTAGGGTCCAAATACACAAATAAATGACCCAAAGACAAATAAAAGTGGGTTTAGATAAATATGACCCCCTTCAAATTTGGACCACTTCAGTTTGAGGACCTAAACAATTTAAGAAACTCCCCAAAACACACTGTGAACATGGTTGCCATTTTTCTATATCAACATTATGTAATTTGCCTCATATCTGCAGAACATGAATGAACAAACGTGAATAACACAGAAAACACGATATTTGACCATATGTTCCGGTTGTCAAGGATTATTACATGGTATGAAATTGTGAATTTATGTGAATTTGTTGTGGAGTCTGGGTTGGCTTGCTGTTTGTTGATGTTAGTTAAAACAAATTTAGTTAGTTTTACCATTGCAAAGGTAGAAAGTCAGACCTATTCTGCTATATTTCTAAAACCTTTTAAGTGTTTTATACATTTAACCCCCTGAGACCCAGGAAATGTTGGTAAAGTACAAGTTTTGGCTTTTTTATTCCTTATTAAATAATTGCCTATACAGGAAACATTATGATGCAACAGTTTTTTTAGATGCGTTTTTTGCAGTTTTATTCATTTATTTTATTTTATATAAAGCTGTGAAACTCTTGTCCACACACAGAAAACCCATAGCTGGGTCTTAGGAGGTTAAAACACATTGGTATCATTTGATATCTTTGCATGTAAAATTTAGGTCTGTCTGTGAGTTTGGCTTTTACTTACTCTCCCTCGACAAGAAGGTTTGTCTTTCAGTGGGTCCAACTCCATTACATTGATATATTATTTTAATTCAGATATTGCATTTTTAGGATGAACTATTTTATTACTTAGATGATGTTTTATTGTAGGATTCATTCGTTTAATCTGTTTTATTTCAATAATGTTAGCTGCGAGTTCTTCGTGACCAGGATTTATGGCGTACCTGTTTTAGTTTAAACTTTTCGTTAGTATGTTAAGTTTGTTGAGATAGAAAACATCTGCATGCATAGAAGTATTATCTGTTCTTTCTTTAGATCCATGTCTAAACACACATGCATTCACACACGTAGCGTTGTCAAACATAGATGATAAGAAGTGAACTTATTGTCGGCGTAAGTTTATTTAGAGTTGAGGTGCCCCATCTGCCTGATCTAGATAAGACGACGCTAATTTAAAGACCAGAACATTTGTACGAGTGAGCCATAGGAAGAATAAACATAAAAAGTGATCAGTGCTGTTTGTTCATTGAGTCTTCAGCGCTGAGTATCTACAATAAATTCTATTAACTTTGAGAATGAGACGAATCCAGACTCATTCTTGGAGCCTCCGATATAACAACAACATACAGCGTTTATAACACAATGGAAAGGTCTGAATGAATGCATGTTTCACAAATATCCACTCTGATGGCAGGATGAGCTAACACCATTTTAAAGATTGTGTCAAACTCATGTCTATCCATTCTTATAAGGACACTTTGATACATGTGTGACGCAAAACATCACAGTTTTGCCTCTAAGTGAGAGCTGCACGGTATGATGCAGAGATATTGGACCCATCTGATTGAGATCACAGCATATCATTCGTAAGTGGCGGATAAATCAGCTCACCCTCTGGTTTGTGTGCTTCATCCGGGCTGATTGGCCAGGCTTGTGATTGACAGCTGGTGAGACTCAATATACAACCTGCAAAAGAAAAGGAAGTGCAGGGTTTAGTGTTTCTGCACCAGCATCCCATTCACATTCAGTGCACAAACTGAGCACTGTACTGAGCAGACAGCAGATTAGGTCCCATCACACACCTCATCATTCACCAACACAGATTCATCTGCCTTCCATTCCTCTTCGAGTCATCCTCACATCCCCTTTTTCACTTTCGCCCTCCTTCAATTTCAACCCCTTGTTCTATGTCTTTATGTTTTTCCCCTGCATCTACGACAGAATTACTCTTGTTGCTTGATTTCTTCCCTCCCTCCATAATAAAACCTGTTTTGTGTGTGTGTGTGTGTGTGTGTATGTGTGTGTGTGTTTCGCTACTTGTCAGTCTGTGAGGTGACTGAATTTTTTTGTTATATACAAACCGATTTCAAGTGAGACCCAAAAAAAAAAAAAAAAAAAAAGCGGAAGAAATTTCAATTGTTCCAAAAAACGTGAAATACATCAACCCGGAGGCAGAATAAATGATTCAAAGTGATGTGAGAACAGGACTACATCTAGGTCCCCACAAACACTCACCAACCTGCCGTGTGCCCTTGCAGTGTAGGTATGCCAGTCTGGACTCCCTTGTGCAGGGCGCCATACATAATACATAATAATACATAATAATGACGACACCTCGTTTGTATCAGAAATGTCCCTCTTCATCACATCTAATCCTGGAGAAAGCACTGCAGAGACAGGGGTGACCCTGATGGCCTGTGATCAATGATTCAGTCTATTAAGTGAGGGCACTTTGATCAGTAATTCTCAATGACACAGGATCATTGAAATCCAGTGATCTCCAAATGAGTCTGTACTGTACCAAGCCAGGTTTTAACCCAAATTAGAATAAGTAGCATTGCTTGAAATGAATGGCGCTCAAGGGCGGCACTGATAAGATTCTGCTGTGTTGCACCTTCCAGGCAGTGCTGTGGACTGGGAAAAAAAATAACCCTGCAGGTGATAGGTTCATCGTTAGCAGGAGCGTATTATGTGCAGGGACAGGGAAGCACTTGGATGCGTTAGAGTGGAGGTCTATGAGCGGTGACACTTCCGGGGCCCGCTGCCAAGGGAAACTAAGTTATCCACCGGCAACTATTCCCCTCCCCCCAACACATACACACACACACAAACACACACACAATCTCCCACCTTTTCTCTCACACCGAGGGAAAAGGGAAGACAGGAAGGAAGGGGGTGATGATGAAGCTACTGTTAGCGAGGTGGATCCACACTCTTTCAGGACAGCAGAAAAAAAAAACATGATCAATATATACTCAACTTAGGTCATGTGACCTGCACTGTTGGTTTGTCACAGCAAATGTATGATACGTTCATTAGCGTCAAGTTTGAGGTAGAAACAAGTTAGGATTTTAACTAGAGGTCGTCAAGTTTTAAAGGTACATATAATAACATAACCATTCACCGCCCCTTTGAAAAAAAAAATGAATGTAAACGGTACATTTTTGACTGCCTGAAAGTGGAACATTTTTAACTCCGTGTCTAAGTCAAAAGAAATCTCAATCATTGAAGATCAAACGTTGTTAAGAATCATTTTTTAACGACCCAAATCTATGCGATTTTAAGTATGATTTTTAAGTTTTGAGTTATTTTGTCTGAATAAAAAGTAATATATCAGAGTTGATATTCAGAAGATAACAAAGAACTGTTATAAAACTACTAAAATGCATTTGTTGGATGGTAAACCTCCTGTTTTGCAGGTCTAATGTGACCACGCCCTGATTATAAATGCATTTTAATAATAGTAATAGAGAGCCTTGGGTTTTGTTTTTTTTTTTTTTTTTTTCTTACAAATATTTTTTTAGTGCAGGAAACGCTTCTTCACCAACATTTTTGACTATGTAAAATAGTTGTGTCAATTAATCAGCCAATTGAAACAGATTCATCAAAAAAACTACTGTATTTAGAAGACTGGATTTTATACTTATAAGTGAGTTAGCATCAATTTGTTATTTTGCAACCAAAGTATATAAATGGTGCTACGTGAACACTAAGCAGCAAATAAGTTGTTTGACCCACCAGTGTGCTTTGTACTACTGTTTTGGGTTTTTTTTTAATTACTTTACTATGTAAATTAGATGCAGACATAGTTAAACATGCTCTTTATCTCCTTATGTCTCAATTATTGCAACAGCCTTTTTACCTGTTTTGACTACAAATCAGAAACATAAGGTGGTGCGCACTTTTACTACCCCTGGGCCAAATACAGTGTAATATTCTGTTGAAAGTTACTCCTCTATAATTTAGGTTAGATTGTCTTTGTATAAAACGTGTTACATACATATTTATATTTGAAAGGACTATTATTATTATGATTATTATATACCTGTACAATGCCATTTGACCTTGAAAAAGTAGGTCAAGGTCACCTGTTTTTTTTTTTTTATAGACTTCTGCTCCGTGCCAAGATACATCCGCAGTTTAATTTCTTGCAGATCTTCAGATAATGCAATTACATCATTGAATGCACAGACAGACAGATGACAAAACAATTACAAGACCCCTCAGAAGTAGGGTAAAAAACAAAAACAACACATCTGTAAAGTGCACAGAAATCAACTTAAGCCACTCAGGGCATATCCTGGTTTTATCTGAGTTGCATGTTTATTTTATCACTTTTATTATTTTGTATTTTATCAATTTCCTTTGTAAAGCACTTTGTGTAGAAAATACTCTATAAATACATATTCTTATTAATCAATAGAAAAGTAGCTGTCTTTTGGAGTTATTGGTTGACCTATATTACTTTACAAAACACTCATACGTTTTTGTTTTTTTTTAACCATTGGAATCTTTGGATTATTAATTTACTGATTGATCATTTGGTTATTTTATAGTTACCACAACTTCATAAAAATACTGACTTTGCAAATATAACTTTGCTAACACAGGAAAGTAAAGCGCATCACAATACAATTCATCGTAAATCTTTTACATTAGATCTATACAGTCAGTGTCTAATTATGAAAGGTGATGTTTATTATCTGTTCGATTAGTTTCTGTAGATCAGGGGTGTCAAACTCATTTTAGTTCAGGGGCCACGCTCTGAAGTGGGCCGGACCAGTAAAATAATAACATAATAATATATAAATAAGGTCAACTCCAAACTTTTCTCTATGCTTTAGAGTTAAAAAAAAAAAAAAAAAAAGGAAAATTAGGTTATGAAAATGTTTACATTTACAAACTATGTTTTAAAACAATGTGAATAATATGGAGAAACTGAAAAAAATAAGTGTAATTTTAACAATATTCTGCTTCACTTTTTCATTTACACAGGTACATAATAATGTACAGTGGATCTACAAATACACAAAACATTCACTAACAAATAATATTGTTAAAATGGCACTTTTCTTAAAAGATTATTCAGGTTTTGCAAAATTATACTTCGTTTTTGTGTAAATAAATGTAAATGTTTACAGAGTTGTGAGTATTTATTAGATATTATGGTAGTATTTTACACATTTGACCTACTTTAAATTAAATTGGTCTGTCTATGGCCCCATAAAATGACTGTTAATATATTAGTTTCATTTTAGCATTTCACAAAGTCAACACCAGGGCCGGAGTGGACCTTTTGGCGGGCCGGATTTGCCCCCAAGGCCACATGTTTGACACCCCTGCTGTAGATAGTGGTCAGGGTGGTTTACTTCAATGACTCGTGTCCATGTGGATTGGAAGAGGTTGCTTAAATTGCTTTACTGTGTTTATCTTGTTCACCATCTGCTCTGCTCCAAAGTGAACTGATTGACTGTTTAAAGAATTCCTACTTCTATTCTACTCTTATTGATGCAGATTGACATTGAACGCATCGATATAACCGTCACTACGTTGTTCTGACGCTACCATTTTGTCCATCCTGGTCATATCCGTATTTTTTTCTACTTTCACATTTATATTCCAAGGACTCCATATGTCATTTATTGTCTTTTAGCCTGAACAAAGAGCGCTGATCTGGGTCCGGCTGCAGCAGGCAGAAGGCAACCAGTGATGTAAATGACCCAGATAAGGTATAATCAGGTATCAGCCAGACGACAGCAGGGTAATGCAACTCAACAGCACCGTTATCATCGCCATCAGCTGCAATCCTCGGCCAAATTAGAATCGACCCCTGACTCCACTCCATTCCTTTATATCATCTGCTCTGTGCAGCTTTCACCTTCACGAGCCTTGACCAAGAAAGCGCTTACAAGGGTTTGGGTTGGTTTTTAGTGTAAAACTGTAAACGTGACAGCGGGGTGAATTATTATGTGATTGTAAGTTATTGTAAACTACAGATACATGTAATTATTTTAAAATATGTTTCATATGTACAATATTATATTTGTACTAGACTATCCGATATTTGGATCGGATCTGCCGCCGATATTAGCAAAAAAATGCGTATCGGATCGGCCGGCATGGAAAAAATCCGATCCAGTTGTTTAAAATCCGTCAGTTTCTTGTTGCCAACTATTGTGTATTATTCAAACTCACCTAATTCAGCTGGATAACTGTTATCAAGAGTACTAAAACCCTTTAAAGAAGTAAGGAAGCTAAATAACTTTAAATTTCAATACATGCTCGTATAGGCCGGTATCGGTATCGGCCAGTATCGGTATTGGATCGGAAGTCCAAAAACCTGGATCAGGACATCTCTAACTTGAACATACATATATGTCAAAATGCCTGGTTCTGTTCTTTTGTAGCAGCATTCGATACTGGTCAGGAAGATACCAGAACTTTTGATGACTTTTAGTGTTTTTATTGACATTAACCCATGAAGACCCACACATCCACATCCACTAATTCTATCAATACATGTAAATAATTGGTGTAAAATGCAGTTTGTCATCTTTTCATGGTCATCAGATATGACCCATTTGGACGTTCAGAGACTCTGATATAATAACTCCCAAATGTAATCTGACTTTTTTATGAACAATCTACACGATCAGTGAATTTAAATTGGGAAAATACTTGATAAATCACTCAAGAAAGGTTAAATAAAGATAAACATTCATTTGGGAACTGACACAAAAGTAGCATTGGGTCTTCATGGGGTTTTCTAACCCCCTAAACATTCTATTTTACTTTACAATAAACTCACTTCTGCCTAATGTTTAAACCCATCCATAAACCTGTTTTCATTATGCACTGAAAATTTCCACTTTTACTCTGCTCATTATAGTTTATTGTTGCACCTTACTGTTTGATTGTCCACATTTTTCACCAGTTCTGATTTTATACATCTAATTTATTCTACATAGTGTCTTTGCTCTTGTGTTTTATTTTTTATTCTATTCTCTTTTTACTGTTTGTTGCTGCACTGCAATTTCCCAGTTTGGGATCAATAAACTATATCTATCATTCTGTCTATCTATCTAAAAGGCTTTTATTAGCAGTGCAATTGGAGAATTAGAGGCAACATGTATTATCCATGTTGAAAAAGTTTACATCACCTCCATCCTGAGCCTGTTTTCCCATTTTAACCATGAGCTTTGGGTATTTGTTTTTATGCCCAGCATACCCCGATCGTATCAGTTTTTGAAGAGAAAACACATAGAAGTCAAGTTAAATCCTAAGATGTTGGAACAAGCTAGTTAAGGTTGCTAAAAACGGTGATTGTAGCAGGTTGATTGTGCAGTTAAACAAAAACGACCTGTTTCATGATGTGTTTATTTTGGCACTGAGTCTTTTTTCCCCAACTCTACTGAAGCTGGTTTTATGGCTAAACCAAACCAAACAGTAACATCTCCATTACCTAGACATCTGTTAGATGAACATCACACCACACATTGTGCATTAAGAAAAAAAAAACTAAGGTCCACTCTATATTAAAATGTGATTTTTAAGTGAGAATGTGTTGCCTTTTAGCTTCATTCAGTCCCTTCAGTCTGTTCATATAAATACGCATCATTCACATTTGAGTATTTTTCTTAATTAGCTAGGTTTTTTCCCACTTTATTTCATTATTTATTTTGTTTTTTATTCATTTTGTGCTACCTTCAAAAATGTTTTTATTTATTTACTATGTACATCTGTATGTAAGTGTATGTATGTGTGTATTTTTGTGAAAAATGCTGAATTTAATGTATATATTCCAAGATCAAAGAAAATTAAAACAGCTTCACACTAATAGGAAAATAAGTTTATAATTGTTTCCAGTCCTTTTTAAATATGTGGGTCAAATCATTTTGTCATTTGAAGTTTTTCTTGAAATTGTTTGTTTCTAGCCACTAATTGCATGATTAATTTTGTTTATTGTAGCTTAATTTATTTAGAATCTAAGCTGTACCCAATCACAGTCATAAAATAAACAGAAATGTACAAATAATATAAAATATATAATAGAATATATAATGTAAAAATAGATACCAGGGATATTTTCAATGTCATTTCGCCATTGGAACACTTCTGCTGCACCACATAAGGAAGAATGTAGAGCAGTGTTTCTAAAATGTAACCTTCTGGCCATGACAGGATGTGTGCCTGGAATGCAGCAGTAGGATACTGTAGTGGTTATTTTCATTTGGAGAGAGCTCAGGAAAAGCCTGAGGGAAGCTTATTCACTCCCCCTTATGTCCGAACATCCCACTCGCAGCACACATCCCGCTGCTGAGTTGGCTCTTTTCCAGTAGGGTATGTGGCGCGCTTTTAGCCCCGCTAATGTAGCTACCTATGTAGGTTAAAGACCCCCTCGTGGTCGACACACACACCAGCGCCGGGGGGAGACATCTCAAGGTGAAAACAGTGTTCACATCATACACTCCCCCCCCCCCTTCAACAATAAATAGGGCCAAAACAACAATGTCAAAGAGACATTTCAGCTGTGATTGATTGGTTCGAAGTCGCAGAGGGAAAAGACGTTTAACCATGACAAAGACTCCTAACAAAAATCATTCCTCCCTCATCATTCATACAGTAAAAAAAAAAAAAAACATAAAACAGCAGCTCTCTGTAAACACAGAACTGAAGTCTGTGCTCATCTGTGAAAGATGGGACCTTTCTACATTTAATCCTCTGGTCCTGTCTGCTGTGCTTAGAAATTTGCAGACCCCTTAATTCCCTAAATGAGCCAAGCGATCGATACAAAGACTACAGGCCCTTACTCAGTCTAATTATATACATTTATCACCCATCACAACCTTGGATTTGAATACTGAATGCTGAGGCTTGGTTTTACTGTAAGGCCGAGTGACAGTCGAGCTCAATCCAGTTCATCTGTTAAGTAAGGAAGACTCAGCAATCTGATATCAGGATTGAAACTAGGGGGAATGTGCCACGCTGCGGGATGAAAATGAGAGAAAATAACCATGAAACTACAGGCTGGGGGTTGGCTTTAGAGCACAGAACAAATGTCTTCTGGATAATCACAGAGCATGCGTTTCAGATTGTATGAGATCAGGCAAAGAGGAAGAGCACAGTCCTTTAAAGCCCTTCACACCAAAACGTTGTAATCCAAGCAATTACTGCAGCGCCGAAAGATGCACGCGTCTGTCTGGACCGAACTGGAGCAGTGGGATTCAGAAAATGAAAGTCAACACTGTGATTCCTCATCCCTGGTATCTGAGGCCACAGTAGTTCATTGTGATGAGTAATATTAAAACGGCAAAATCTGAAACTGTGTCCGGTCTCTGGCTGAATCCCAATTCACCCCTTGGTCTTCTTACTCCTACCCCTCCATTTTGTATGTACACGTGAAGGGGTAGTGTTGTCCCAATTGTCACTTAGAAAGAGGCGAAGGGCTGTATAGCCGTAGAAATGATTTTCCAGGACCACACTTTCAAAGAAATTTCCCATAATTCTGTTCAAATCATTGGAAAGATGGAGATAAAAACATCCAAAAAAGTACAGCAGTGTGATCAAAGAAACATACAAATGTAAGTACTTTCTTTGTAAACAACTTAATTATTGGATCGACTATTTAATGCCGTTTCAGTGTGTTATAGATCACGTTTCCGTGGTTTATAGTTGATAGCCATAAAAACATGACTAAAGCCCATCCAACAGATGATTACAGCTACTGCTGGAATGAAGAATACTTTAAGAAACAATGTTATCAGATGTGTTTACAGTGGCATTGATAACCTCTGATGAAGGGTCGTCCCATTTAATAGGAGAATGTTTCAACCCCCGACCCTTTGCAGCTCCGTTTCAAGGGGAAGTGCCAAGTGCAAGGACCAAGGGGTAGGGGTAAGGGGTGAATTGGGATTGAGCCTTAGTAGTAAATTCCAGCCTTGTGTTACCTGAAGTAACACACATAACTTCAGCACAAAGCAAATTAATCCATAAAGGCCCAGTGTGAGATTTGTGGCTTTTCCCAAATGCATTTTTTTCTATATTTAAATGCCCTTAAGTGGTTTATCACCATTTATGAAAATCAGATATTTTCTAACAATTAATTTCACTAATCATGTAGATATTCATAAAACCTCTGAGAAAATTGAGGATTGCTATTTGCAAAAATACAGATAACTGAAGAAAAATCTATCATTAACTGAAGATAAACATAAAGTGTGTCCATCCACTGTCATTGATCCAACTCTATGGGTTTTACTGGTGAATCAATGTTGTAGAAGATGACAGTGTTTCTGCGTTCACCGTGGAGCTGCTGAATGTCCAAATGGGTCATATCTGATGACCATGAACTGCATTTTACAACAAATATTTAAGTGAATTAGTCGATCAACAGGGATTAAACAGCTGATATCAGTAGATGATTTTAGTAGATGGTGGATATTTGAGACTTTATGGGTTATTGTCCGTTTGGGTCATTCTATCAAAATAGCTCAAACCACCTAAGTATGCAAATCTCAGATGTTTACGACAGTCTTTCTGTTACCCAATGAAACCCCAAAGTGATATCTGCACATATTAGCACATATTCATAAGCACAGATTTCAACTTTTGTTCACGTGTAAACCTAATATTTCTGTAATAACGAATAACTAGTTATAATTCACTTAATTAGAAGCAGTAGGTGTTTGGTAGCGTTACTGATGCTAATTGTTAAAACATTTTTGTGAATACAAGAGGAAAAATTATATAAAAAGGGAGACAGGAAATCTCTGTTGCCAACTATAACAGGAATTGCTACAAAAGCTGTCATCATCTTGTATGAAGACAATAACAACACTTTGCTTTAAAGTTTATTAAGAACATCATTTGACAAAACTACCTGAATTTTGCAGAATATTGTCTTGGGGTGGTAAAAGCCCACAGAGGATGCAAAATGTCCTTTTTTATACACCGTAATTTCTGGACTATAAGCCGCGACTTTTGTCACACGCTTTCAACCCTGCGGCTTATGCAATGATGCGGCTAATTTATGCATTTTTTTCTAATGGCCACCAGGGGCGCTCGAGCAGAAAAGGTAAGACTGGGCACATGCGGCTTATAGACAGGTGCGGCTTATGTATGTACAAAATGGTTTTTCCTTTAAAAATGTACTGGGTGAAGCTTATAATCAGGTGCGCTCTATAGTCCGTAAATTACAGTACTCGTCTAATGTTATTCACATTTAACTTAAATGACTGTTGAGCAACATACAGTGGGACTGTAGTCTGTGTTTCCTTTGTGCTCTGGTCATCAAAAAAAAAAAAAACACAGACACTCTTTGGCCAAGAGTAAAAGCTCAGAGGAAATGTAAACATGTGGTTCCAATAACGTCTGACACAACAGGTCACACACTCATGGGATGAACAATTGTGCATGATCCGTGGAACAAAGACATCACAGATACGGTATCTTAGGAGGAAAACAACAACTGAATGCTTTAAATCTCCTACTGTTTAGCAGAGTTATTTATGTAACGTATCCTCCAGTGCCTCCTATTGGTAACGTAACACAGCCAGTTTATAAAAACCAAAAAAAAAAAACTTTCATTTTCTTTTTTTTTGTTTGTTTGTCACTCGATTCTTCATTATAGCACAATTATACAATCAGTAAAAGTTTTGACAAACATCTGAGTAAATATAACATTAATTTTAAAATATAAACCGATCATCAAATTGAATTTACAAAAGTTTAAACCAACTAAGGCCACATTTCCCATTGTCTGTTTAATATCATAGTTTTCAGTCATGTGACTACACGGGGGCCTGGAAGGGAGAAAAACACTGACCCCACAGGTAAAGACTTAACACAGACTACAGATCTATCGATTTAACATCTGTTCCAATCCACCAATACTAAGATCGCCTCTTGCAAGAATTAAAACAAAGACATGTGACAAATTTTCGGACAACTGTGAACCACAAAGAGCACTCACCACAGTATTTAACCACCTCCTCTTATGGATGGGAATATCTGCCTCCACCATCATCTGGCACCGCTGCAGGAGGAAAGTGTAGAAAATAGACAGTTAGATAAAATTCACATCTGAATGGATTATTATTGCTGCTGCTACTGTTTGTGTTTGGGAGGACAATGATAAAATCTCACATTGTTAAAGCTAAGGCTGACCTAACATTGTCTTAATGAAGGCTTATTCATTTAAGCTGTAGTAGTAGTATATGCAGCATTCATGTTTATATTCCATTATAAGGAATATTTTTCAAACTTTTCCACCGGTGGTAGATGTTCTACTGTGTGAATTCAGCCTCCGTCTTATGGAGTGAAGCAGCTTTTCCATATTTGCTCACATCCGTAAATCTACTGTTATCATCTGTCATAATACTTAACAGTATCCTTCTCACTAGAAATGTGGACTTTTCTAATTCATCCATCTCTACCAGAGAGGATGTTTATCTTTGCCTTAGCTGAACATAAACAGAGGCTGAATATGTTCTGAAAACGTATAAAGAACTCTCATCAATCCAGAAGTATATCAGTATAACACAAGTTTGAATCTGCTAATGCCACAGTTGGAAAAAAGCCAAATGTAGAATTTCCTAGAGGAATGACATATGTCAAAACTGGAATAATAGTGAAATATTAGTGTATATGTAAATGTAGTGTGTCTCAGGAGGTAAAGGATATAGCTCATCCTCAAACCTCAGTCATTCACATTCATTTTAGGGAATTAAGATATCATTAAAGGTTGCTTGAAGAGATCGATTTCCAGGTCCCGATCAAGGATCAAAGAGTCGAGCTGAAAAGGTAAAAAAAAAAAAAAGAAACTTTGAAGAGTCTCATGAAGACATGTAATGAAAAGAAACATGTAAATCAAACCAAATGACTAAAAATGTGAATAAAAACAATCAAGAGAAACATTTACTGTTGTCATTTACAAAGAAAACATCATAAATGCATTTTATCATCACAGGAACTACACTAGAAACATATTATTGATTCTATTAAGCTTCACGCCATCTCAACTACTGTGCCTACTTAAATACTTTTAATAGAAATCAGTTATTTTGGTTTTTATAGACAGGTTTGAAGTGAATAAATAAGGCTGTGTAATTATTGTTGTATTGTTGTATTATTGTTATTGTAAATTCAGTGGCCGAAGAAAACCCATGTAGACACAGGCAGAACATGCAAACTCCACACAGAAAGTTCATACCATCGAACCTATAGGATCTTCTTGCTGTGAGGCACAAATGCCATTATCTGCACCACCGTGTCAGTGTATCCAATCCACTTTATGTTTGACTGTTGTCTTGCTAATAGTTGATGAAAGACCTTTAAGCCAAAGACAATTTTTCACATTATTTACCATAAAATTGCAACTTAAAACACCGCTTTTGCTAAATTGTTTAAATGAATGAGTTCTTCATATTAATAATTTCCAAAGTTGTGGGTGTAAATAAGGGGGGGAAATGGTGCAAAAATGACAGAGGAGATGCTACATATGGTGTGAAACAACACATTTCTACTGTCAGGCATGGGAGCAGTTCCTCCTCCTTCTAAATCTCCTTATCTGAGCTCAGAGGCAGAGAAAAGAGGAAGAGGGACAAATTGGAAAGGACAGAGCAAAGCACAGAGAAACGAGACGGCAACACATAGAGAGAGGGTCAATCTGTGTCTGAATGCACCATTTTATTTTCTGTCCTTGAGAACTAAGATCAAAAATCAAACGAAATGCCAAATTCTCCCATCGCCTTCAAGGCTTCGGCAAAATCCCACCTCTTTCTTCAACAGAAAATGTTGACCAGATTTTAGCCGAGGCATTTCAAGGAAAAAAAAAACATCGCAAGATTCAGAGAGACCTCTACTCTCCTTCAGAGCCAAGAGAGGCAATGAGCAATGTGTCTCTCCTGAGGGAATTATGGGAAATGAACCGTTCTAAAGGCCTAGTGTATCCATCGGGACATGACTTCAGGCATTGCTGCCAAACTGTCACAACACTGGCAGACCAGGAAAACACTGACACGCACCACCACATAGACTGTACCAGCACATAAACACATAGACTGTATCAACACACCAATATATAGACTGCACCAACACTCCAACACGTAGACTGCAAAAACACACCAACATATAGACTGCACCAACACACCCACACGTAGACTGCACCAACACATAGACTGCACCAACAAACCGACACATAGACTGCACCAACACACCAACATATAGACTGTACCAACACACCAACACATAGACTGCACCTACAAACCAACACACCAACACATAGACTGCACCTACAAACCAACACGTAGACTTCACCAACAAACCAACACACCAACACATAGACTGCACCAACACACCAACATGTAGACTGTACCAACACAACAACATATAGACTTCACCAACAAACCAACACGTAGACTGCACCAACACACCAACACGTAGACTGCACCAACACAATAACACATAGACTTCACCAACAAACCAACACGTAGACTGCACCAACACATATACTGTACCAACACACTAACACGCATACTGCACCAACACACCAGCACGTAGACTGCACCAACACGTATACTGTACCAACACACCAACATTTAGACTGCACTGGCACACCAATACATAGACTGCAACAGAACTCATAGGCCACATAGGCCATTTCTCAAAAGTATCTCCTTTGTTTGAATTTCCTTCCTTTAGCTCTCAGGTGTGTCTGATTTATAACTTTCCCTTCCCCCTCCTTACCAGTGATGTCATTTCCTGCTGTCCTACTTCCTGCTGTTCTTCTTTTCTCGCTTCTTGTGAAACATCATCAGTCAGGGCCAAAGGACTGTTCCATTTCAAAGTTCCCACAAACCAAGAATGTGTTGAATAACTTGGAATTGTTCTCATCTGCTAGCTTAAACCAAGGATGCACTGGTTGTTGACCATAGAGTACACCTGAGGCAGAATAGTAAGAAATACATCTTTATTATCATGATATGGAATGCAATGAAATTTATACAAAATGTATAAAAATATAAACACATGACATGTAAATACTAGTACAAATGTATTGAAATCAAATCAAGTGACAGTGTGGTGGAATGAGGGAAATACATTAGGGAACCGATGGCAAAAATACAGCAGAGCCAGGGAGGAAAGTTCACAAGCACACAGCCGTTCCAATAGATTCCAACTAAGAAAGTCCGTTCTCTGGGACTCTTCTTACCAAGACCGTACCTGCTGAGTTAAAAAGACCATACTCAGCAAATTTAATATTGAGAAACTGCCATAGACTGTACCTGCGCTGTATATGCTAACATTTACGGAGACAACTTTAGCTGCTGTCTGTTGGATGTATGGAAATGTAAAAGTAAACAGCATTTAATGATTATTTCAATGACCTGTACGTGGCCACTTTTAAACATTTTCTCAGCATCACTTAAACTGAACTTAAATTTCAGCACAATTAATAACCATGTGGCATTTAAAGCTGAAATATTCCAGATCCGTGAGTAAAAACGCATCGCTGTAAACACCTCAAAGCCAGCTGACTGTCAGCTGACCAGGCCAGCGATGATGTTTTCCGAGGATGGCTCCTCTCCCCTGCCTTCACCCAGCTTGGTTGCTATGGGAGATGTTTATGTAAGCCATGCCTAATCCTGTTAACTGTTACTGCAGATTCGGAGTAGCATAAGTGTTCTGTGTTGGTGCACAGCAAAAAAAAAAAAAAAAAAAAATAGCCATCCTAAGTCCTTTCACTGAGTGCTGACTTTTATTTTTCTCCAAATGAGCAAATGCAGATGAGGACATTAAAGGGAGCACTGGAAAAACGACAGGAAGGGATTATATGCTTACATTTTGGATTGTTTTATGACCTGAGCTTATGATTTATGGCTTATATATTCATATTAAGTTATGCATATATGACTATTTTGTGATTTTCCACAGCGCAAATACATTGAAGAAAAATAGAAAACCTTAAACATTTTTACTGTTTACATGAAAAAGCAACTACACTGACAGATATCCCAACTGTAATACGGCTAATATACGAGCAATGCTAACTTTTATTATTTATTATTTCCCTCTCGACCATTCTCAAGTTTCCCAATGATCTAACCCAGCATATCTACCGAAACTCAAAATAGCTACCTGAATTCTAGAAATATGACGCATTCTTACTTTTCTGGTTTATAGTTACATTTCATTTCATTTTAGATTCAGTCAAATAAACATAATCAAAAATGTAGGCAAGTCCATCCAAAATGAAACTGACATTTTCTGTCAAAATTAACACTGGCACCCACACATTTTCCTGTTAAGTCATTAGAGAAAACATTAGAGTGTTTAGACTACATTAACAAAGATGCTATTTCAGGACACACTGTAAAAAAAATAAAAAAAAAAAAAAAAAAAAAAGGAATTTGAATATAAGTTGAATTTAAAAAAAAAAAAAAGTCTTGCTTGTGAAAAATCTTTGTGATTTGTTTCTGTTTAAAGCCATTAACCCTCAAAGACCCAAAAGCATTTACTGATCTAAAATGTCTAATAGCTTTTTTTCACTAATCCTATTCAATACAGTGAAATAATTCAGGTAAAATGCAATTTCTGAGTTTTTCAGCAGCATCAGATTCATCTGTGGTGTATAATAATAATAATAAATAATAAAACCCATGAAGTTTGACAAATGATATAGGATTATATTATATTTTCTTTAAAATGTCATGCTTTCTTCTTTTTGTCTCTGTTTTGACATAACTTTTGAATTTACCAAGTATTTAGAATTTGTGAACACTTACATGGTCAGTAAAGGCCAAATAAATATAGGAAAATACTTTATTTTCACTGCAAAAATGCAAAGGTTACTATAATACATGGGAATAAATCACTTGGTAATGCTTAAATGTTGAAAAGCATTCATTTGGAAGACATGTAAATAAAGAAGTTTTGAGTGTTTGTGGGTTATAGACTGTTATTTGAAAAAAAAAACTAAATGAAAACATGGCTACTTAATAATAATCTCAATTTAGGCTGTCATCTTAATACTTAATTAGTTGTGTCATAAGAGCCCAAAAGAAACCATCTTAAGTCTGACTGGACTTTTATTCACAGTCCCCACATTGACCCACAGTTCTAATGATTCCAGAAGATTATCTTTGTGTGAAAAACGGCAAAGAAAATGAGAACGGACAAGACAGAAGCCATGCAATGCTGAGCAGGAACCAGTGATGCAGCCTCATCTCATTTCCTACTGTCGAGCGGAACGCTGTCACTAAAATGGATTGTGTTCTGGGCAATCTAAAGCATCATGGACCATAAACCCCCACCTCACTGCCTTATCTCCAACCTTCACCCCTGTTGTAAAAAAAAAAATACAACCTTTAAACAATTTTTTAGATCCTTCGGTAATAGAAGCATTATTTCGCGCTGTATCTTCTGCAGGAAAGGGAACGGGCGAGGGAGAGGGCTAATTATCCCGATTAAAAAGCAGAGTGTATGAACGAGTCATAGAAAAGAGGATTATACAGAGACATTAAAGAAGAGTGGGAGAGGAACAGAGCCGCAGAAAAATGGGAGAGCTCATGTAAAGGCAGACGTGGATGATGAGACGTCACATACATGCATATCCTCACCCAGGAGATTGGACAGGAAACCTATGGATCCCTGTCTCTTTGTCTCCTCCCCCCCCTGTTCCCTCCACTCCCTTTTGCTCCATTAGCTTTATTACACTCTCTTGGCTCAGGAATCACTCTATTGTTCAGTTACTTGATCATGAAGGTCAACAATGGATTCATTGTGGTTTTGATCCAGAGTTGGTTCTAAAGCAATTGAAGGAACTGCAGATGAAAAAAAAAAAGGACTTCCAGTTCCATTGCGGTGTTACGTTACCTGTCAACGTCAACTCCTTTCAGAGAACCCTATAGAAGCTAATTATGTAATAACGGCCAATAACATAATAAATTTGCCATTTTTAAAATGTAATAGCTAATAATGTAATAACTAGCCAATAGCATAAATAACCAAATAACCAATAATACAATGATTTTCTTGCCAATAACATAAATACTTATTACGTTTAGACCGTCGTGAGACAGGTTAGTTTTATCCTACTGATGATGTGTTGATACAATAGTAATTGCGCAATATTACATTATTGGTTTGGTAAAAAAAAAAAAAAAAATCCTTGCAAATGTAATAACTGAGCCAATAACATACTATAATACATAGTAATAGTACCTTTTTTTCACTGTTAAGGATTTTTTTTAACTTCCCATAATTGACCACTAGATGTCAGTGGTGTAACATTGACTCTCTTCACTTGTCCAAACTTCGTGGATTCCTTTCTAGCACACATGTTGAAAGGTAATCAGTGACCAGTTTTTTTAGTTCAGTTTGTTGAAATTCTTGCATATTCCTTGTACAATATTATATATTTAGTGCAGGAGGATATAACATTATTGAGAGTGTATCCAAAGTTAACTGACTATACCTAGCTAACTGTTGGCTAGTTATTAGTTTTATTATCTATTACAGTTTGATAATATCAGGGGTAAAACACATCGTCCATCACATGATCCAGCTACTTGTGTGCAAAATAATAAATGCTTTGTCTATTACAAGTGCTCAGAAGGTAGAGCAGATCGTCCAATAACCAAGGGGTTGGCAGTTTGAGTGCCATTCTGTCCCAGTCATGTGCTGTTGTGTCATTGGGCAAGGCAGTTCACTCACCTTGCCTCTAGTGTCACTCACACTGGTGTATGAATGCGTGTGAATGTTTGGTGGTGGTCGGAGGGGCCGTTTGGCGTGAATTGGCAACCACACTTCCATCAGCCAGCTTCAGGACAGATATGGCTACATATATAGTTTACCACCATCAGATAGTGAATGTGGGAGTGAATGAATAATGGATCGATAATGTAAAGTGCTTTGGGTGCCTTGAAAAGTACTACAGAAATCTAATCCATTATTATAATGACTTTATTATTATTGTTATTATTAATAATAATAATAGACACATAATATACACAATAATAGACACATAAATGGATAGTGAGCACTCAGTATCTGTTTATGTTAGTAGTCTGTGAAGCAGACTGACTGATGGACTGAACATAATAACCGCTATCTTGAAAAATAGACAGTAGATTTGAGGTTTTAACAACTATGTTCACATCTGAAAACATGATAAAACTACCTCCTATGAGCCAACAACAGTAGAATTTCAACAGATAGCCCAGTATTGAGTGAATGCATAAGTGAATTATGTTTGTAATTATAGCAACAATAAACATGTATTAAAAGTGCTCAGAAAGTCCAGTTGTGGGTACTTCCATTGCAAAAAAAAAAAAAAAAAAAACACTTATGGATGCTGGCTCTGAATGAATTACTTTACCTTATACAATCTATTTTGGCCTTAAACGTCTTCTGTTATAAAACCTTACCATAAGCATTGATACGGACCTGGTGGATGTTAAGAGGATTTATTTTGCAGGGTGTATGAGAGTCAAAATGTTCTCAGAAAAATGTAATAAAGAGTTTATTTTATTTCTGCGTTTATTTATTTATTTTTTCAACAGACCTCTCTGTCTTGAATGTCACAGATCCAGCTGCTCCTTTGGATGCCCACTGTTTTGACTGAATTTTGCAAGTTTCACCCTTAGTGACACGCCACACATTTGAGAACTTTTTGACTTTCCCTTATATGTGATGTTCTAAAATATCTTGAAATATGTTGATTTTTATGGTTAACATCAGTACACCATGATAATCACACTAAACACATTAAATGAAAATAATTAAATAAGACACTAAAAAAGAACTACAGAAAGCTTGACACGCTAAAAGACTTGTTTCTTCGAGTCTAAAACCTCCACTCTGTCTTCCATCTCGACTCTGTGCCAGCGCTGCACAGCAGCTGAGCCTCCAGCCCATTAAACACAGTTTTGTTCTACTCAGCGCGTCATCATCACTCTGATGCATCTGCTGATCACAGCACGCAGAGGAACATTAAAACACAGCCTCTGCAAATCGCCAGGGGACCAGGGCCACGTTACAAAGCTCCTGAACCTCCTCACTGCCTATTTGATTGGACTTTTTTTTTTTTTTTTATTAACACTGGAGAAAAACAAAGGAAAGGAGTCCTAAAGCGTTTAGTGTAGATTACAGTTCACTCTATACAGTACCACCGACGATCACAGAAGTAGGCACAACACTTGACCTCAAACCTGAAGCATCTAATTTATCTTCAGGGAAGGACATACTCTAAAAAAAAAATTCACTATGGCCGTCAGAGTAATTTAACCTACACATACAGAACATAGTATTTCTGACATAAAAAAAGACTAGGCCTGTGTTTTATATGTATTGACTTGTGCACTTGTATTATGCCACATTCAGTTCTTACATCAATATCTATAACATTGTACTGAAAAAATGCGGTTTTAGACATTGCATGTTTTCTTTTCCATTTGTTTTGGTCAAGTGATACACACAGGAGTTAGTACTTCATTGTATAACCACTGTTTTTTAATGACTTTTAATGGTAACTGCTATTTTTTTTTCCACAACTGTAGTTGACAGTGACAACAAGAAACTCATCTGATTCATCTTATCCTTTATGAAAATCTGTCAAACATATCTTTTCCACTTTTTGCTTATTTTTGTTCATGATTACCAGTTACTTCTGTTGAATACATTGTTGTACAGGTATTATTTGGGTAAATGGACATGCAGTTTTTGAATTATATATCTATTATATAATCTTTTTTTTTTTTCACTCTAACTATTCGTGTAAATTGGTTAAATGTCATATTTATCAAGCTAATGTTTAATACATGACATTTATGTATTGACATGACACTGTGAATATACAGTATGTGATGTGAATTCACCTCAAAGTTCCATTTTAGTAAAATGTCTGTACTGTAAAAGGATACAGATTGGTTATGTAAGTGTTTGTTGGTTTGTGCATTCAAGATGCAGCCATTTCTAATTCACATTTCTCATCTCAACATGATTGGCCAATGACTTATGTGGTACTTAAAATGCAGGAAGTATAAGCACAAAGTTTGCATCCTAACACTTATAGATGATTTTATCTCTGTGAAAGCAGTAATGAAATGACTGATTTGATAGTTTTTGATAACAAACCAAGACTTCCTATCTTTCTGTAAACTTAAAAAACTTATGTCAGTGTCCAAAGAGTAGGGGTAAAAATTCCATACCAAACGTTCAGCGCCTTGTAATGTGACAAAAAATAGATTCACATCCATCTTTATATACAGTACACTCTATGCTTGCAATTATGGATTTAATGTGAGCTCAGCTGGACACAATGAATAGAGTATCTTCTGTTCTATTCCATTCTAGAACACTACATTAAAAGCT
>JAPSES010000124.1:8895168-8906803 GCA_029822895.1 Maxillicosta whitleyi | reverse complement strand
TTATCATTGGCATTGCTGTGGTAATAATAACAAATGTCCACCAGATGGCGACTCATGTTTTCTCATATAGTCCATGGGCTTAAGAATCTTAAAATGTTGTCCAAATAAATGAGGGACTAATATTTATGGTGGTGGTGGTGGTGGTGGGGTTGCACTTGGCGGAGGTTTGCGCTCTCCGAGTACTTTTCTAGTTTAAGTATGGAAAGAATTTACTGTGCTTTTCTGATGTTACCAACGCCCACACAAAGTAAAAAACAATGAGTGCAAAAGGGCAATAAAGTTTATGGTTTTAGGTGACAAGGTGTATTTCAAGTTGGTTTTATAGACATTTTCAATTGTGAAAAAAAAAAAAAAAACTAATTAAATTCAAAGCTATTGTATAAAAAATAAAAATGTGTGTAGGACAGACAGCTGCTGTGGACTAAAAACACCCACTAATCTATGATGTTTAATACATTTTTAATCACCCATCCGATCATTACATTGAAATAATTCAGGAAAACTGCAGTTTGTCAGCTTTTCTCCATCATCTTCTCCAAATTGATTCAACAGTAAAATCCATATGGTTTGACAAATGACAGCAGATGTAGACACTTGTTATTATGTTCAGTCAGTGACATATTTACTGAGAATTCACTTTTTCTTCAGTTTTCTCTGTTCTGATATAATAACCTTTCAATTTACTCAGAACATTTGAAAAAAACATCTATGTAATCTGTAAATTAAACGTAGAAAAATACCTGATTTTCACTTAACTTAATTATAATGAATTTTGATAAATGCCATGCGAATAGTTAAACACCGAGAAAACTAATTTGGAACTCAAAAGTTGAAATCTTTAAAAGGTTAAAGATCAAATATCGAAGTGGGAAAAAAAAAAAGGACAAATCTGTTTCAAATGTACAGATAAAAGCAACTACAACTAAAGTCCACCTACTGCATTTTAAGTCGAGGTAAAACAGCCTAAAATTATATTTAGATTTTTTAAATGTATTTATATGTTGGAAACCTGACCAGAACTTGGTAGAATTCACGTAATCATATGGCGATGCACTGTCTCAGATACATTACGTGTACCGATAGCTACTTTGTTGCGTAACTAGTATCAGTAATTGAAGATTATTTAGTGGTAGAAGGATTATTTTCATCATTTAAAAGGTTTGAAAGGTAAAATTTGTGTGCAATGTTATCTTATGTCATCAATAATTTGTCATGTATATCCATGATAAACACTAAGTTACATTTCAGTCTCCTAAAAAGCAAAAAAACTAAACTGCTCCTCTACAGTGATAACATTGTACAGTGCTAGCTAAATTCAAGTCAAGTAACATCAACTGTAACATGTAAAAAGAAGAAGTGGATAGTGGCAGTGAAAAATCACCTGTTAGTACTTACTTTTATTCTGAATTTTAGCCATACAAAAATTCCTTCTGTGGCCGAGCCAGTAACTCAATTCGCTTGTGTATCAAATCAATTTTCCCCATTGAAATTAACTGAAATGTCATGAATCCATTGCAGCCCCATGGGTCGGAAAAACGTTGCGTTAATGTCTACTGTTTCTAACCTATGAATGTGCTTTGTCAATAATTGTAGCTTGTATTGAACTTCGCTCCAAGTCATGTTGACATATGTAGATGTATCTGAAATGTTCTGGACGACCTCTTTTCACCTATTCTACAGATGCGGCAGAGCGTTTCAGCACCACCCCTCTGGACAGCGACTGCAGCAGGAGATAATACCTCATACATACATCATATCGCCAAAATCTTCAAATTTAGATTCAAATGAGAAAAAAAAAAAAAAAATTTAGATTAAACAATCATTAATTCCAGCCACAGGAGAGGGGTCAAAGGTCACGTGCAGCTCTGGAGCTGCCTGGTAGGAGACATTTAAATGGGGTTTACAGGTAGAACACATCAGCTGTCCTCTTTTTATTTATCAATTTTTGCAATCATTTGCATATCTGAAACTTGCTTGTAACTTGGATCTTGCCTCGGAACTCGAACCAAAAATCTATAGAGCAACCACTGCATCACAATAAAGCCTTTTTCCAGATTGGACCATATTTGGATAGAAGGATGACGCTGGGGAAGCATGAGGGGTAAAGACTGAGCAAGTGCTAACATACTGACAGAGTAAAACAGTAAATTTAATCATATTATATATCATATTTGTTGTTTTGAAAAACAGGTTTAGCGCATTAAACTAAAACTCTACAAGGAGAAACATCCGCAGATCTTCATCCAAGTTTTATATTTGTCCTAAAACAGAAATATTACATCCTGAAGAACCGTTACAACCTGTAATAATGGGTCTAAATATTAGGAGTGTTTCTAGACAAAGGTTTAATGGAACCCTGTAAGAGAATAACTTTTTTGGAGCCAGGATCTTGAGGTTGTCAGTAGTGTTCTCCAACACAAACTTGACATAAGTGCACTTAAATCTTACAAACTGAACCTTTAATTAATTGAGGAAAATACAATTTGAATAAAAAGTGGCACCAAAGTTTTTTGCAGTGATTAAACACCTGCAGGGGTTGGAACTGGACTGAACTATCCTGTCACTACGCTCACTATGAATGATGCAAGTGCTATTTCCATGTCCTATGAGGTGTTAAAACACACACACACACACACACACACACAAAATCAGTCAGTTATCAGTCAGTCCCGTTTACCCCTGTAGACATGAGACCACCTAATCAGCCAAAAATAATTATCTGCGGTTGACCATGTGTCATACTTGTTGATTTTATCAGAATCTTTAATATGGTTGGTGCAACGTTTTCTTGCTTATTAAATACAGATTCCATTCAGGGTACGCGGGTTAATATGTGCAGCTCAATGGTTGGTTAAATGTAAAATCCAGCACAAAAACAACATATACATTCCAGCAGTAGCGTTTGTGTTGGCCATTACACACACACACACACACACACACACACACACACACACACACACACACACACAAATTTAACACCTCATTAATAAACATGTCATTAAATTACATTCATAGTTGGTGATTACAATGACATTATACCTGCATATATTGTATTTAGTACAAGGCTTATACCACCATGTCAGTGCTCTTAAGTAATGAGTCACACAGAAAAATAAATAGTTACTTCCGACATTTTTAACAGAACAACTATTAAATTTGTATCCGATTATATTTCAAAGGTAAAAATCAAGGTAAAAATCTCAATAAATTGGTAAAATGGATCCACTGTATGCACTTTGAGTTCATATAAAAGTGTTATATAAATGTAGCCCATTATATTACTATTATTATTATTGAATGAATGAATGAATGAGTTTATTTTTGTTGTTTTACATTAATCAGTACACTTAGTACAATAACTGTAAGAAAAATAAAAAACAAAAAAAGGAATAGGTTACAAGCAAAAGCTTATCTTTTTGTCGATCCTGTGCAACTGATACGCTGCTTACATCAAATTAAATGTGTACAGCATAAAAAAAAAATCAGCAACAACGACAAAAAACCAAAAATACAACACATACACATTTTTTGCTAATATCGGCGGCCGATCCGATCCAAATATCGGATCAGGACAAATCTAGTACATACAGGGAAATAACCCCCCCCCCGTAGAGGATGACTCCAGTCTGAAAACAGAAGCACAACTGAACCAAATATATACAACGGAACAAAAATAAATAAATAAATAAAAAGACCTTTGGTTCAGACTCTCAGGTTCAGACAATGTGTTTACATTTACACATCAATACTACTACTTTGGTTATGGTTCGGGTTAACATCGACTCTTTCATAAACCTCACATAGACGACTTTACACTCAGGTAACACCAGGGTTTAAGTAGCGTGGAATGGACAACTGAAAAAGTCTGGTAAAAACACCTTAGCATCGTAACAAATAAAGTCACATGAAGTGTTCAGGTTCCACAGTGTTAGACATAATAAATGTAATTAATAAATGTGCTTGTTCTCTGTATTGGCTCGCTTAATATTTCCACATTTTAATAATAGTATTGCTTCAACAGGTGTTGGTTTAAGGAGCATTTGGACCAAGACGAGGAGCGAAAACAGTAGAAATGACTGTAGCAACAGCACAGCAAACATGATAAACAGCATTTGTAATAGTACGATTGCTCATAAGAAAAAACTAAGTACTGTACAAAGCATTTTTTCTTTGACTCATTCTCCAGACACAGCCTTGTCATTGTGTTTTGCACCGTTTGCCATCATCATAACTGATTTCATGTTTACTTGTCCCCATCTTCAGTGCAGCTATTAAACTATAAAATCTACATTACCCAGTCAGGGCTTTTGACACAAAGTGCACACACTCGATCATGTCGGATAAGAGTAGATTGTGCTTTTGATTAATGTGTCAGTCAGGGAGGCCATGAATAACATTACTGGGTGCATGTAGGTATCAAGTTCTCCTCGCTAAGCTGTAGCGCTAGCTCCAAGTGTTACAGAAATGTACTGTTTATGCAATTTTATGATTTTGATGACCACTAAAAGCTACTTTTGATGCTAAAACCATGGAGATAATCCCTCTTAAACCAAAGAACAGGTATCTGCAGTCTAATATTGCATCTTGTGGCTCTTGTAAAAATTGGACTGTGTGATGGAGAGACGCCGGAGAACATAACGGGTTTGTTTGTCTTCCTTTATCCCCAGCAAGATGAAAAGCACGCTGTTAAGTCTGATGTTGTTGGTTCTCTCTGCCGTCAAAATGAAAGACTCCTAGACTGACAGACACAAAAGGGCTTTTTGAGATTTGTTGCAACTGCAGGAAGCTGCCTCTCCCTCCAAATTTGCCACTTGACAGTGATGGAGTGCCTGTCTAATACAATGATGTGTTAGTCCGTATATGTGCGTGCAGAAGCACAGCCGCAAACACAACTGGGAGTGTGTTCAAAGACTAGAAAGCTGTCTGACAACATCATTAGTGTGTCTCTGTCTGTGTGTATTACGTCTCCTTTCTTCTGTCTCTTACCTCTTTCACCCTCTCCCCCGCTTTCTCTGTGTCTGTCTCTCTTGACGGGAATCGTGGGGAAACAGGTGGAAGAGTATTCACAGAGAACAGACATCATACATTCCCTGTGTTATGTCTCAGAAGCAGATCAATGTGCTGGGGTGGAGATACGCGCCGCTGCCGGCTGACAATGGGGAACGCATAGATAATTCCCTCTGCAATACTGAAGGGAATGTGAAGTCGGGCCCCAAACTCTACTGTATTCCTCCCAGTAGAGCTCCCACTAAGTGTTTATCCCACAACTGAGGAGCAGTCTCTGCAGAAACCCTTGCTTTCATTTAGTCTTCTTACAGCGTACCATGTGGCCAGTCAGAGAGCCCTCACTTAACGGCTCTTGGACGCCGTTGCTATGTTTTGTTAAATTACCATCATTTTTGTTTTCGAACCCGAATTATCCTCCAATCCCTGTTCCAGTAAAATAAATTCGACACACTTTCTTGCATTGTGATCCCACGTAAATGCAAACCAACACTGATGATGTGTCAGGAGTAGATGAATAGGGGGGGGGGGGTAGTAGTTTTGCGGTAGTGTATCAATTCTCAACGGTTTTTTTTTTTGGTCTGTCCAGTGTGGAACGTGTTCTTCCCTAAAACTGCCTCTGCGATTCCTCAGTAATTTGCTGAAGTGGTGCCTTTTGCTAGCTTGTCCGTTGTCATCTGTCTTGTCCATTTACCACGGTCTGGTTTCAGCCGTTGTGTACGTTTTCTATATGTGTCGCCGAATCATTCTATTTTCTGAAACTACTACTACTGCTGCTGCTGTCAGTGGGCTGTCAATGCAACCACGCTACCGCCAGTAACAAGGACCACTTTTCAATTCTGCAGGGCTAGGGAGGACGTGACAGACACAGATGACCCTTGTGTTCATTAATAGTTTAGTTTTTTTTGTTTGTCCGATACAGGCTAGTGTTTGGCGTTTTGCTCATAATTCAAGTATGTAGTACTAGGTCTTGGTTGCTACACAATCCTCAGCCCAACCTTACCATGAAAACAACAGATATGACTCATCGAATAAGCACAGGAAGGAAGAAAAAGTGACAGCGACGGTAGACATCATGAAACACAAACTTTATAGGATAGAGGTTGGGCACGAAAGCAAGCGTTTGGCCTCAATTTCTGTTTTTCCACTTGTTTTGTTGTGCCCACTCATGTTTCGACTCAGGAGAACTGTTTATGCAAAATGACAGGAAATGAAGCATTTACTTTTGCAACAGCTTTCATGTAAAAATCTTCCTTTTAGCCATTTCCCAATCGGAACCAAATTGTTCCTGGACCTTAATTCAACCAATTTTTAACACATTAGAGACTATTGTGGTGAGTTCACCTCAATATTTCACCGTTTGAGGTGCTGGTTCTGACTCTACATGTGTTACCTGCTTATCTTCAAGGGTCAATTTCAATGATCTGAGATCCGTGTCATTGCCAGGACAGACGGACTCATTCAACATTCTCCATATTTGTGCATTTAAAGAGATGCAACTGGAATTATTACCGATTGAAGGGCTTAACCAGACGCTACTGTTTATCCAGAGGGAGAACGGTTCTATTGGGTTTTTGATGCTGACGGAGAACAAACTCATTGAGCCGGTTTCCCCTAGACCATAGGTGTCAAACACGCAGCCCGGGGACCAAATCCGGCCCACCAAGGGGTCCAGTCCGGCCCTTGGAAATGCAAAAATAGATATTAACAATCATTTTAGTGGGTAGATCCGTAAAATACTATCATAATAACCTATAAATACTCACAACTCCAAAGTTTTTCTCTTTGTAAATGTAAATATTCTCATGTATAGACACTAAAATAAAGTATAATTTCACGAAAAATGTAAATAATCTGAATAATTATAAAAAACCTGAAATGTTTTAAGAAAAATAAATGCAATTTTGACAATATTCTTCCTGTTACTAGATATTTTGTGTATTTGTAGATCCACCATATAATTTACAATGAACACTTGTAAGTGATAACTAGTATAATATTGTTAAAATTCCACCTTTTTTTCAGTTTGTTCATGTTATTCACATTGTTTGAAAGGATAGTTTGTAGATGTAAACATTTTCATTATTTAATTTTACTTTTTTTTCTTGCTCTGAAACATAGAGTTGACATTATTTATATATTATTATGTTATTATTTCACTGGTCACTTCAGATCAAATTTAACTGAATGTGGAACAAACTGAACAAAAATGAGTTTGACACCCCTGCCCAAGACATTTGTGTATTTGAGAAGATATAAGGTGTGTAGTTATTTTATCATCTACTGCATTTTAGAAAATAACAATATACTGCCTTACTTATATTGAATCACCCCTTTTATATCATGATTCTTGCCCATACAAAGCCACAGTATTTAGCATTATTACTCAAAGGGATTATTTTAAGTCTGAATTATATCATTTGAAAGGTAAAAAGCATCACTAATTTCCCATAAGCCCCTGATTTAAAACATGAGTAACATCCCTGCACATACAGCCAACCCGTCCACACACGAGACAAAACGTGGCGCTAAAAAGTCCAGTATGTATTCTATTGGACGGTACATTTACATTATTCTTGGTATCTGTAATGGCCATTTCATGCTGTGGGAAAAACAGCAGGTACAAACTGCCGTTTCTGGTGCCAGATTTATTTTAAGAGGATTATACACTTCAGAAAGTAAGTGACAAACAAAGTGTTCTATGGAACCGCAAAAATCACACCATTTCAGAATAGAACAGAATAACTGCTGCCGTCCAAGCGAGGCAGGAGAATTGTCTGTGGTCTCAGCAGAAGAATCTAATAAAACCATAAGATGAAATGTAGGTATAAAGC
Source organism: Maxillicosta whitleyi (assembly GCA_029822895.1). Lineage (NCBI taxonomy): Eukaryota > Metazoa > Chordata > Actinopteri > Perciformes > Neosebastidae > Maxillicosta > Maxillicosta whitleyi. The sequence continues at coordinate 8,898,965 of JAPSES010000124.1, read as the reverse complement.
ACAACACAGATGTATAAAAATACCAGTCAGTATAGGGGGCACTGCTGTTTGCTGACTTTATTATTATTATTGGGAGAAATCTTTATATTTTTGTCTTTGTTTGCTGTTCTTTACTCATAAGAACATGCTGAAGAAAATATAAGAATTGGATTTTCATCCTTTTTGTCGAATTAACCCGTAAAAACCCAGCACTACTTTTGTGGCAATTACAAAAATGATCCTTTTTATGTGTTTTATTACAATTTATTATAATATTATCTTCTGTATTTTGCATTTTTTCAGTGTAAATCAAACCAGCAAACGTATCATTAACTAAACATAAATCAAATCTCTCCCTCCACAGTCATTTATCGAACTCCATGGGTTTTACTGGTGAATTAATGTTGTAGAGCACAGGTGTCAAACATGGGGGCCAAATCCGGCCCCCCAAAGGGCCTGATAACGAGCCTCTGAACGTCCAAATATATGAAAAGATGAACATCTGCATTTTACACCAATTATTTACATGTATTGATAAGATTATTGGATCAGTAGATTGTTTTGGTCTTCATTGGATGTTTGAGAATCATATCACGTCGTATTTCTATGTACTTGCACGTCTACTGTAAGTATCAGTGTACATTCATTGAACGAGAAGCACTCAAACGCTACGAAATTAGGAAAACTGACGGTTGTTAAAATCAGAAAGTGTGAATAAACATCAAATCGTGCATGGGCCGTTCACACCTGTTTTAGTGCAAAACTGTCCTGGTTTTGGATTTTAAAAAAAATGCACGAATGTCAAGTAACATCTGAGAAACACACAATCCAAAAAGGAATACTGCAAAAAGGAGCAGAAAGAGGAGTATGTAGAGGAAAGATAAGGAGGTGAAATTGTGCTCTTCACTGCTGGGCCTCGTGTCCCGTTCTCTCCACATGAGAGGGGTGCCTCTGATGAGGTGTTGATTGCCTGTGGGCACAAGTGGTTTCTCCAAACACTCTCAAAGTGGCCTATCCTCTGATTAGATTCAAGTGTTATAATGGCAAATAGGCCCAGACACTCGACCATACATTAGAGCATCAAGATGGTCCTGGAGGGCTATGAGGCCTCCATTAAAACAGTGTCTGTACAAGACTGGGACGGACCTAAAGGTCATTTTAAGAGGAGTCCGAGTTATCATGGTATTCATATGTGAAGCTGCCGGCTGTTTGGCTGCAGCCTCCATGAGTCACAGCAATGTGTGAAATTACCGCCGGCTCTCGGAACAACACTATGTTTACTTTAATAGGGGTGAGATACAGGCAGGATCGTATATGTTTTAGGTGCGAAATCTGGGTTTCAAGTGAGCAGGTGAGGGTGGTTGAAGAACCGGGAGAGCTAAATTGCTTTAAAACGCGACAAAATGTGAAATTCAAGTTAAATGGAACATCACAACTCCAATAAGTTAGTCTGTTATTTTTTGGCCTTTTTAGACTTTTATTTCACTTGTCTTGGAATGTTCTTCGTAACTAACATTGAGGGTTATTCTATCAAAAACAGAGAAAACTGAAGAAAAAGTGACTTTTTCCGCAAAAAAAAAAAAAAAAATGAACTGAAAACAAACCAAGTGTCTCCATTCGCTGTCATTGATCCGACTCCATGGGTTTTACTGGTGAATCAATGATGGAGAAGATGTCAGTGTTTCCACGGTAACTACAGAGCCTCTGAACATCCATATGGGTCATATCTGATGACCATGAAAAAATGACAAACTGCATTTTACACCAATTATTTACTTGTATTGATAGGTTTCGTGGTTCAGAAGTTATTAAACATGTTAGATCAGTATGGTTTCGGTCGTCGTGGCTGTATGGATTAAACATCATCTGCACAGTCAATCGCAATTACAGCGTCAGTTTGTGCAGTTATACAATCACAGATGACTGCAATTTAAAGACCCGCTGTGATATGAAGATAAATATGAAAGTACTACTTTGTGTATTTAATACTAGTTACACACTTCACCCCCATTCAGAGTCTGTATTGGGAATATCTTTGCTGCTTTTTCCTGCTGTCACAGACTTTTCTCACAGTGAAATAAAGCTTAAACCACCTGAATTATTTCAGACTCAAACCAACTCGCAAATGAACCGATCAACGCTTCGGTTTTATGATATAAAATTCAGACGGGACACGTTTGATTAGAGGTGGTAATATTCATCACCATTACAGCACGAAGGCTTAAAGGGATACGCCACCCCCAGACCAAATTCAGTGTATCCCCCACACTCCCCAGACTAAATAAGTGTGTGGAAGCATTTTCCTGATGACCCAGCCAATGTCCGAATCCATGACAACTGACCACTGGCTGGCGACGCGTAGTAACGCGTAGTACATGCATCCTAACGTCACCAAAGAAGTGAATTAATGTACTTAATGTTGTCCCCAATTACTTTCCTCGTACTGTGCATTCACTTATAGATGATGAATGATGGCGCAATTCACAACGCAAAGGGCTTGTCTTGCTCATTTTGTATGGGAACTATTTTTCGGTGCGGAGAAACACAACCTACTGATCAAAAATGGTCAAAACTAGGGCTAAGAAAGTGGAAACAGAAAGTGCTTTCATCAATATATACACTGTTGGTCTTACTGTTGGAATAATTCCCCTTTTTTTTAATTCCTGACTGGGTAGAATACAGAGTCCCAGTTACACTTTACCAAAAACAAGTCACATGGACACAATCATGTGATGAGAAGAGGTAAAATATCTTATTCCAACTTCATGATCAACAGTGTATTTTTTTATTTTCAGTACTGACGCATTTCATCACATTACGGTTTATAGCTAAAAAAAAAAATACTGTTTAGTATCACCTAAAACTTGCTTCTAACCTCATCTGCGCATTTTAACACATAATAACACATAACGCAATATTCAGCCAGTTTCATTCCAATGCACCGTACAATAATGTTACATCCCTGTCATTTCTCCTCCTCCTCTATGTTCATTTATTTATTATTACTTCTATCGGCACTTTGCTTTTGTTGTTTTTCTATGTCTGCTTCACTGTCAATCCTCGTTTTCCGTGTTACACGTTTGAATGACATTAAGGATCTTAAAACGTGGAAATCTTGAACTTTCCTTGAGACAAATTGCGATATGACTTTTTCTCTAATTAGGTGTTGAATAATAGCTGCCGTCAAACCAGGAGTCAGATAATTGGGGGCATCCTGTTAGGGCCGACAGTTGTAGATATGGACAGATGTGCGGAAAGTCAACAGTCGTGAAGGAGTGATATACGGCCGTCGCCGGCTCGGACTGACATCTGTCCGGCAAAAATGTATAAATGCACTCACACATGCTGCGTGTGACGCACGGGGCCGATGTACAGACACACAGATGAGGCATGAATATTTAAGAGGCTTCAGTCTGCATGTGTTCCATATATGTCACCGTCAGTGTCTCAAGAGCTGGTTGGAGGGCAGGGGGCTGATGAGCAGCGTGTGTGTGTGTGTGTGTATGAGGGAGGGGGGGGACTCAAAGTGGCCATCTTCATATATCATGTAGCTCCTCCTTGCCAAGAGCACTGCTTCTGTCAAGTGTGTGTGATGAGCACCCACAAGACCTCTTTGCTCTTCACCCCCCCATCTGTGTGTGGAACAGAAAGAAAAAAAAAAAAGAAAAAGAAAGAAAGAAAGAGGGAACATCATGTGCATCTCCTGCGTTCAGAAAGCAGGTCAGTGGGCTAGGTTCCACTCCATATACGCGTGTGTGTCTTTGTGTGTATGTGTCGTGTGGTGGTGGTGGTGGTTGGGGGGGGGGGTTCTCAAGTTT
>JAPSES010000124.1:8872138-8882425 GCA_029822895.1 Maxillicosta whitleyi | reverse complement strand
AACAAACTTTTAGAATGAACTATTAATACCCACGTGGGAGCTACCCGTGAGTTTGTTAACAAACATGGTCTATATTTTGTAATCACTGATCCTGGATAAATGTTACTATATCTATTTATGTCCTTTTTAGAGGACACATTTTAGAAATTTGTAATTTGATACAAATGCATATGTTAAGATATATAGGATGGGCATTCCCTGAAAGAGCACATTTCAATAATGCAGATGAATGACATCTAAGAAAATACTCCAATGGATGTCATGCATCTATCTGTGTTTGTCTATGTCTATATTTATATCTATAAATAGCACAGGGTCAGTGGCCACATCAGAACATGGCCACTGACCCTAAAGGTGCTGTCACACCTCACAGATTTCACATCCATTTAAGTGTGGATGTCCATGTCCATGTCCACTTGGTCACACATGTAAGAAAATGTCACAAGGATGATTTCTCTGTGAATGCACACTGAGAAGAAAACTGTCAAGAAATATTCACTAAAACACCTGCATGAGTAAAACACTGCAACTCTAAAGGTGGAGTTCCACATTCAGCTTAGAATCTTTCATGATGTATAATAGATGATACATATTTATATATAAAAAAAAAATAGTCATAACATCTACATTCACCAATGAATCAAAGGTATGGATCCACAAAATGTATCACTCAAAGTATAATTTATAAAGTACATAGATGGCCCACATTTGTGTTATTCATCTTCCAATGAAAACTTAAACACTTATTTTGACAGTCGCTCAGAATAATACTGTCCTAAAATCTTCACGTTGCATCAGCTGATAGTTTACATTATAGCTATGTTAGCTTAGCCACAGTAAAACCACTAATCACATGAGGAAAGAATGGATCGACATAGTTCAAAATATTTACATTCTGGAGTTTACTATTTCCTATCAGTGCGCTGTCATGCTGCTGACTGCTGTGCACTAGTCAACAACTGTTTTCAGCAGTGAAACAGGTAGACTAGTGTCATTTTGCAGCAGCGCATAGAGATACGAAGAGAGAGAAAGTAGGGCCGAGTGATTACGAGGTGTGACTTTTTTGCGGATATTGGTTTGTGATGCATATAAGAGTCTTTTGAACACGTGCTGTTTTTAGACGAAAAATATTTTGTTTTAGTGACCCCCGCAAAACTTGCCGGAACTACTTTCGTTTGGACCAAAACTGGACCAGAACTGGGCTCACAAGGACACTGTTGGGGGTAAGTCAGTGTGGATGTACTACACCAATGACGGGGATGAAATACAGATTCATGTCAAAAATCCCAAACTATCCCTTTAAAGTCGAAATACTACATATAACCCCTTTATGAACAAGTCTAATTGGCCAATATATATACAATACATCTGTGGGAGTGAAACATAGTGCTGTAACTCTAGAATAATTAGCAATTCAGCCTACAGTCCACAGTGGTCTTCCTTCTTATTAACAGTATATAGCTGAGACTCACTAGGGATGTTCATCGGTCACTGACGAGCGCTCTCCACAGGACTGGAGCAACAGCCACTGAATTATTGAACACAGCGGCGTCCCTTAGGTGAGACGCCGCGTGGAAGTCTTCAGTCTCCCCAGCTTGACAAAGAGAAAAGAAGGCTTGATGAAACATGGTGGGATGCTTACAAGCTATCCGTCACGGTACCTCCCCAGTCACACTGAGACGGGATTGGATTTCAGGCCGGGGGGATTTGTCGTGTCGGGCAGAAGAACGGGGGAATGGAGCAATATTCCGGCTAGATGGTGCGATAAGAGCGGGCTTGATTGTTTCCAGAGTTTTTGTAAATCTTCCTCAGTCAAAGACGTTTACATTTTTTTTTTTTTTTTTTTTTGCGGGACAATCTGAAACATATGCTGATTTCATGCTTATAGCTATAGCGTGTGTGCAGGCTCGCATTTATATGACTATATTTATGTTTCTCTGTCTACTTCTGTATGTCAGAGTCTATATTATTACATGCATACATGCAAGTAAGTTATGCATCTGAGCCCGAGAGGCTTGTGCCTGCCCAGCGCACCAGCAGTAATACCGTCAGAGGTCTCCCACTGAGCACCTGTTTTATTACATTACATACCCCTGATCCTCAAGCTGCATATGAAACCTGATAACAAGCTCCAGTCTTTGATTTACCTGCCAAAGAGACCAGCTTTGGGCTCATGTTGTCGGTAAAAGCAGGCTCCACTGAAATCAATTGCTAAATCTGCAGTCTAATAGTGCTAGCAAGCAATATTACACTGTACGAAATGAAGGGTGGATACAACACCACTGAATGAAACAGCATCAGTGATATTCTCCCTTAATGACACTAAGAAATACACAGAAATACACATTTACACTTACGTACAAGTAATTTCCTGCAGCAAGAAAACACTGATTTGTGCAGTTTAGAGAAAACAAGGTGATCTTCGAACATTAAGAGCTCAGAAAATGTTTCCATTAATGGGAAATGAAGGGAAAAAACGGGGACAAAGCACAAATGAGGTGCCGATTGTACGCTTCTAACCGTCACAGTAAAAAACATGCAAATGATTGTGACAGTTACAAACATTTTTTTTTTTTTTTTACATCCATTTGCAAGATTGCAGCGTTATTGTATTTTCTGTAATTTCGACATTTATGAAGCAAAATTGCATTTCATATCTAAATTCACGTGTTTTAATGGTTCTCTGTGCTTTTCAACCCAGTCTGTCGATAGTTATTTTCATACACATTTGGTTACCTGGAATAGATAGCAGGACTTTAACATGAAAATGATTGTATTCAGTATCACATCACACTGTATTCAATTGTATTTTTGTTTTGTCTTAACTCAAGTCAAAGCAATTTTATTGCCTGGACCTGTTTTTACAAATCTATCAGGGCCCAAAATGGGTCATGGACTAAAATACATGCGATTCCATTTGTTGATGTCGTCAAAACCATGTGAAAGGCAGAAAGGATGTAAGAGAAGTAACGAAATAAAACACTGAGAATGAACCAAAGGGCATGAACATGGCGTAAAAAAGACATAAGAAAGACACAATGAGGGACAAGGTGAAAAGGATATAAAAGCTGCAACAGTACAATTAAGTGCTGAAGACATATTTTGATGGCACGAGTCAGTACAAATGTCCAGAGGAGATTTAATCAATTATAACAATAAAACATGTGCACCTCGGGCCTAAACGTAGAAATCTTTAGATGCAATGGCAGGGATGACTGTGTGCTTCTGCAACTATGGATTTTTTCCATATCCATGTATTTTCACATAAGAGTCTGGTGAAATACAGGAATCACTCTTACCTTCATAGGTTATTATTTACTGATTTTCTATGGTTAAGTTTAGACGCTGACAGTAGTAGTGAATTTACAGTGATTATATGGTTATTTAAACCAAAACTCTTAGACTGCATATGTTACGTCTTCACATAATGACATCGGAAAAATTTAGCCTAGACTGTTTTTTTTTCATTTATTGCATTGTTTTTGTCAAAACAATGCAATAAATGAAAGCATAATTTGAGTTTTATAGGTAGTTTTCTTCTTTAGTTCGACAGGCATTGTGATGGTATCTTTGATGAGTCAGTGTTTGGGCTGTAGATGTAGATTTTAAATGTATTTGTGGTTGAGAAATGTTGAAATTATGTATATTTGTGATTTTTGTACAAGTGTACAGTGGTGTTGTCATTAAACCCTGCACTGCAAAATGACAAACATTTACTTGATTATCAAAATAGCTGATGATTAAATGACTGAGGCTGGCTGTGTCTTGACGTCTGCGCTCCACAGGTCTTGTTTTTTTCTTTCCTGTTTGTGAAATGTTTCAGGTTGTATTGTACTCCAACAGATGCTCACCTCCATATAAACATGAACTGTGATTCAGTCAGAAGTGAAGACACACTCCGTATTCTCTCACGCAAACACCTTTCTTGTGCTCCCCTCCTTCTCTCTGCGTCCCATGTGGCCGGTTGCATCAGCAGCAGGGCTTGTGACTGTTGTCATGGTGTGAAACATCCTTGTAACCCCAGCGGGGTTTAAGCAGCCCCTCTGCCTGCCTGGAAAATGCAAAGCACCCCCGCACACCGAGCCAGCTGCTTTCCACAGGTGTTGTCAACAGATAGAGGCTACATGAGGAGGAAGCAAGAAAAAACAAACAAACAAACACAGAACAGGACAGACCTCCACTGACCTGAGATCCCTGCTCTGGTATTTCCAGGATGGTTCCAAACCCGCTCGCTCTTACAGAGTTTGCATCACAGATCGCCTAGCAACCGCACCTGGCGTCATCACTGTGACCCCGAGGAGAAGCAACTGAGCACAAACACAGGCTGAAAAGCTCGAACGCAACCAGATGGATGAAAAGAGAAAGAGGGATTGTTTGTGTTTGTGAATCAAATCAACACTTTTATAAGGCTGTATTGTTCGTCTGCAAATTGCAGAGAGCAGCAGTTTCATAACTTTATTTCAGAGAAAATTATGTCGGAGTTGTCGTACTGTTCATCTACTATTATATCAGGAAGCATCTAGTGTTAAGGTGCATTCTTCTAACCAACTATATTTGATTGTAGAGTTACTTTAGCCTAAAAGCCTTGAGGACTTAAGAACACAATAGTCTCACAAGTAATGTAGATTTTTCAGAATTTTAGGTTATTTGCACACCATATACAATAAGAAAGTTACAATTCTAAAAGGTTAGCACATTCTGCAGGAGAGGTTACAAGACAAAAAAGCGTAAAAAAATAAACTTTCATTACACAACTAACTATGCCAAGCAGTCAAAAAATATAGAATCATTCATTACTAATAGTATCAGGAAGATAATACTGACTGAATACTGTGTAACTGACTTATAATAATAATAATAATAATTATTATTATTATCATTATTATTGTTGCTACCTGCTACCCTTTACTATTGATCCAGAATTTGGTTCCTGGGGGGGTTGTTTGGTTGGTTCTAGGTAGTCTATTAGCAGAATTGTGTTTGTTTGAACACAACACACATTATATTCACATTATATTACTTAATTACAAAAGCTGTTGTTGTTCTTTCATGTAGCACTGGGACTTTCATTGTGAAAATACATAAATGCGTAATAAAAACTTGAAAGCAATGACGATCCTGCCACTTTTTTTGGAAATATTCACCTTTATTTCAATCGAGTACTTCCCATGAGCCACACAGTTATTAGACTGTACCTACAGCTACTTTACCACCTAAAAACATTCAGTCAAAATGTGCCACACAAAACCAAAATTAGGAAAATTATGTACATTTTCTGCACATACTTAATTTAACTTTCAAGAAGCTTTCAACAGAACAATTTAATACTTCACAATTACATACCAGTAAATATCGCAAATTGAACCTTTAAGTGATATTTTAGTGTTATTGTGATACAGTGCGGGACAGAACAGCTATAAAATTTGATTTATTACCAATTATTACTGTCATATAAAAGTAATTACCAGGTACAGGTAGCTGGAAAATGTCTTTCTGCATGGTTGCCTACTGTCTCTTTTTGTCACTGGTAATTTACTAATGAGCTATCTGAAGGTAACAGACTCAACAGTTGACACTGGTTGCACATGTTCAACAACATACCTGCTATTTAGTATTAGTGCATTTAGTTGTGGAATACTTAAAAAAAATGTGACTTTTAATGACTACATTTATAGATATAAAAGTCTATATTCCAAGCTCAAATGTATAACATTGCCTGTATTATAAACCATTGTGTTTGTGTCATTAGCTCAAACTAAGTACAAAATTATAACGGTGTAAAATGCAATTATCTGCTTTCCTCCGAGTGTTTTTATCCGCTATTTTCCCCACAACATAAAAGTATTAAGTGAGAGTCAGATGTGAATGTGGGTAATTGCCTTTGCATTAGTTTTGTTGTTCTTAATTAATGTTCACAGACAACTTACTTTCCTTGTTTTTTTTTATTTTTTCTGGCGCAGTTTTAAAAATTGTTATGGTTATGTTTAAAAAAACCACAGCAAAAAAAAAAAAATAATAATAAAAAAATATATACAGATGTGATTTTAAATAGTAGTTTTCCATCAGAATACACAGATTTTTTTTTTTTCTTAAGTTTGCCCTTGTAACAGTAGTATAACAGTAGTACATCATATAATAACAGACTGTAAACTACCTGAGCTGTTGATTGAGGAGCTCATATCTTTTACAAACTAATTTGCCAATTGTTTTTTTGTTTACTTTTTTTCATTCAAGTCTCTGCTTCAGCTTTCTTATTGCTCCACGCACACAAACTCACATAATTACTGTACTTCCTCAAATAAAAACTGGAAGTCAATTACAAACCCGTTGTCTAATAATAGCCGACATCAAGGTCGACACAAACAAATAAACGCTGATTCTCAATTACAGACTGCTATATAATACGCCAGCTGAACAATGTTCACTTCTGCAAGCATAATGTAATATGACAGCAAAGCTAATGTGTCAATTTTGAACAGTTTGTTGTTTTAAATCACTCACCTGAAGTGTTATTTTCTGGCTTCAGTCACTACAGGTGTGTGTCTTTCTAGACTAGAAAAGAAGACAATGATTAGAGCTAAAACGTTCAATTCAACAATACATACAATACCGAGATGGCTTTTATTTATACACAGAAACATAAAGGTTGTGTTGTTACAGTGCTTTTAACATTGCGAATGGGAGCAGACCTATAAAAACACCTATGAAGGTGTGTTGGAAAATGCGGACCACATTTTAGGGAAACCACAGCAAAAACACGGAATGGATTATCTAAATTGGTGCGCTAGAAAACCTGGGGTGGATTTTGGACTGGATTTTTACCGCATTTTTTTGCTAATATCGGTGGCCGAAAGTCTAATAAATATACTTGGATTTGCAAATTTATCAATGAAGGTTGGTTTGGTGGGGAGTACAGACTGCTGCGTGTGCAAAAGGAAGGAAACGGCAGACGTAGATAGAAACAGACTTGTAGCGATGTAGCAGGAATCAGTTAATGGTCAAAATTGGGCCCGGCTGCTTCCTGAATTGTTAATAAACCCTTTCAGAGACCCTGATGAGTGTGATTGATTGGTACTGGCCTATAACAATGTGAACCTCTTCAGTGCACTCAAACTCATTTACCTTTCTCCAGCTCTGCTTTTTCAATTCCTCTTTGTCTGACTGCGGCTTTATCTAGCGCAGAACCTCAATAAGCCTTTCTGCATTGTCTTTGAATATTAGAGCACGGCTATAGAGTCCTCGCACAACATTCATCAGCGTATCTCATTAGGACGAGTCACTCCTTTCGGCTGGTGTGAAAATGGTCAGTCATGGTATGAGTGTGTGCCTGTGTGCAGCTCCTATTCGTCCGAGATAACCATGGCTGTGTGTGTTTGTATGTACAATATGCATGTCTGCTGTGTGTACTATTGCGATAGCTATCAGTTTGCGCCCCTGTGCAGCAGATAACGATCACTGCATGTGTGTGTGTGTACGTGTGTTTTCTTGTGTTACATCCCACACAGGCAGGTAAACATCATCGCCACGTCTCTTCTTCTTCTTCTTCTTTTTCTTCTTCTTCTTTCTCTCCTTCAGATAGCGTCTCTCATCTTGTCAACTTCACCTAAGCCTCCAGATCGTATTTGACAAGCGCTGATCATCTCGCTCCGTTCCTGGCATCCGACACCAGACACGACGACGCCGCTGCTGCCGAAATCTTATTAAACAGACGGGGCAGACGGAGTGGAGGAAGTGGTGCAGAATGAAAATAGGAAGCTGAAGTGACTCCAACGTCAGGATGAGAGACACAGCGAGGGGACTTCAGCTCGATTTTAATAAAAAATAATAATAAAAAAAAAAAAGCATGGCCTTTTTTTGTGCTCGTAGGTCAGCTTCTCTGAGGGTTTTCTCGGAGGCACTTTGGCTTTGGAGAGAACAAAACAAGAATGGAGAAGAGACAGAAAAAAACCCAGAAAAGTGCAGGCTAATGTGTTGTCAAGGCTGAAGCGACACTCCTGAGATGGAGATAAGATAGACAGTATTGGCAACCTTGTGAATGTGGTTTCCAGGGAGCTTTGAAAAACAATCTATGCACATCAGAGCTGGCAGCGGAAGAGCCAAACATTATGTAAACATAGGTGAGGAAATGAAAAGAGCCAATAAAGAAAAGCCGGAGTGTATATAAGTCCATTTGAGCCACTGTGGTGAAAAACTGAAACCTCTTGAAAACTCCACTGTGTATCATTAAGAGCATGTAATTACATAAATTAAATATAATATTTATAATGATGTTTTCATTCATGGGCAATAAAAGCTGTGTTTTAGGTATTTAGGTTTTCTACATGAGTTAATATACTGAACTGTTTCGAGAAAAGTCTGTTTTTTTGGTGGATACTATAAGGATAGACGGGGATAATTCAACACTTTACCACTAGATGGCACTAAATAACACACACTGACCCGATAAAAAGGCAAAAATTAACAAGACAGCATTCAAAACAATGAGGTAATTTCTCAAAAATGATGATATACTTTTATAAAATTGTGATAATCCTGATAATACAAACTTGTTTTTGGAGAAGAACAACGTTATTTGGAAAGAATACACAAAGTCTCCTTATATTGTGATACTATGTCCTTACTTTGAAATAAAACTTCATTATTCTGAGATAATATCTTGTGAAATAATCAGTCGTTATGTTGAGACAAATGCTAAATATCTTTGTTTTCAATAAATGGCTCTTGATTTTGTGATCTGAATTATTTTTGAGATAATAATCCAGTGTGTTGTCATAACTCATCTTGTCAAGAAAATAATACATTTCTCAATGTTTTGTAATAACTAACTACTTTTGAGATAAACCAATACTTTGAGAAAATAATTCTTATGTGGAAATAACTCAATACTTTGACATTATAACCTATTATTTTTGTGATAATGAGGCAGTATTTTGAAGTAACAACTCAATTTGATACAAGTACATATTATTTTGAGATACTATCTAAATAATTTGAGAGAACAAGCTATTATTTTTGAGAGATTCTGAAAAAAACTTGATATTTTAAGACAATTCGTCATTATTATTTAGATAATAACTATTTTTTTTAGATAATAGTTAATTGTTTTTGAGAAAACCCATTATCTTGAAATAGAAAAGAATAGAATAAATCTATGTCACTGTCATAGTGACAATGAAAAGTCAGTTTCTTCTGATCTTTAAGTGCAAAAAAACAAACAAAGAAAAAATCACACAAAACTACATCGAAAAAAAAATATACCGAAAAACACTGGCAATATGCTAAAAAAAATACAGAAAATGCTGAAAATATATATCACTAATGGTTACACATCGCCCTTCGCCCTCCAACCCCTCAAAATTGCAATGTTTACATTCTCCGACGGACTGTTTTTTTCCACCTGAGCGCGCTGAGCGTGACCCAGAAACTTCGGAAAACACAGGTCACGCGACTTCGGACCAACCACAACAACAGCGGATCATCCAGCGTGTTCCACCATCTTAAACTAGGTCACTATGAATACTCGGCAATTTCCATGAGGTGCTCGATCAAAACAAACGCGTCAAGTTCTGATCCACGAATTTAGCGCACTGTCGTTGCCAAAAGTTGGTTCAACTGTTGAAAATGATCGGATTGATAATAGTTTTTCTATAGGAATTGATACGAAGGCTTTTAAATTTATGACATTTTGAATTTACTACCTTATGTGTCACTTTAATATCTGTGTCATTGTACTGACAAAAACAGTGCTTTTAGACATTCCGTGTTTTCTTGTCTGTTTCAGTCACATGACACACAGGAGTTAGTACTTCATTACATAACCATTGTTTTTGATGACTTTTGATGGCCTGATAATTCTTCCCACGACTGTATAATTCAAGTCATGATTTTGGGAAAAAGTCAGATTAAGTAAAGGTGGTATTTTCACAGATACAGGTCATGGGTTTGCGACGTTAAACCCATTATTTTGACTTGTCGATCTCCTGTGTTTCATCTGGGTGGTTGAGCTGCGTGCGCGGTGCATCCTTTCATAATACATTGCTGATTTATTGAGCCTGGGTGGAGAAGGCCTCTTATCCACAGTGAAGACATGTGGTTGGCTCTGACTTCACCCTCTCCTCCCTCTCCTCCTCACCTGTCCGCCACATCTCCTCTCCCCTCTCTCATTTCGTTTCTCCTGCCTCTCATGTGTTCCGACGCCCAGGCCAATCTCTCCTCTCGCCATCCATCCACTTCACCCCACATCTTCCCCTCTTTCTTCTCTCCTCACTCACATCATTCCACCCCCCC
>JAPSES010000124.1:8850895-8862138 GCA_029822895.1 Maxillicosta whitleyi | reverse complement strand
ACACACACACACACACACACACACACACACACACACACACACACACACACACATACACACACACACACACACACATAGACCACTGAGCAGCTGCTGTCATTTAAGATGCTGCCAGGCCCTACTGGGAGCAATTTGGGGTTCAGTGTTTTGCCCAAGGACACTTTGACATGAAGACAGTCAGAGCCAGGATTCAAACCACCAACCTTTCAGTCATTTGACGACCCACACTAACTGCCCCCACAGGCTTGGACAGTAGACGTTAGAAATGATGGGTAATGACTTCATCCACCTCTCCTCTCACCCTGATGCAGAGATCACTCTGGAACAGGGTGGATCAGGTCCAATCAGACCACATGACCTTTTCCATTAAAACACAGTCCAAACTTTAGGCTTTATATCAAACTGATGGTTGTTTAAGAAATGCATCGGGTAAGGTCAAAAGGTGTGTTGTAACCAAAACATATTTAATCACTGCTGTACATTTTTCTGGCTTTGTTGTGTGTATTGTACAAGTCCAAATAATCAAACCCTGATAGAGGTTGTTTCTCGCATCAAGCATCACAAATGCTCTTTTTCCTAGTCCTCTTCACTCCAAACAAAACCACAAGCTTAAGGAACTACACCTGTGTCGGTTAAAGGCAATGGATGGTGTTAGTTGCAGTTACTGTGGAGACCCCGGTGATGATGGAGTCAGAGCGCTGAGTGGTCAGGAGTTACTGAGCTGTGGGTCAAACCACTAAATCCTCCAAAGGGATTTTCACCGGGCAATGTCTGAGCCCTAATACTGTCCAATTGCCTCCAGATGTTATGGCGCAGGGAGAGAAAATGACAGATAGAGAAATCTAGTATGCAGTTCAGTTTCCAAGTGTTTGTTCTGCTAATTGTCATTTATCAGCATAAAACATTACTGTCAAAACAAGACCTGTATCTTTTTTTTCCTTGCCTTTCAATAAGACACACTTTCACCTAGAAAAAGCACATTCTGTTTCTAAATCTTCCTTGTACGGTAACTTTTTCATGTGTTGTGTGGAAAGAAATGACCACACTTCACCCAAGGTTTGATTTGGACAAATAAGGGGAATTTACAGCTTTCCCTTGTTGAAACCCTGTTTTGTGATTTAGTCTGTTACGACAGGTGGCTTATCCTTCTTGTCTACTTCCACCTCCCACCTAGCTCTCCTTTCACCCCCGGGGTGTTAAGGTAAGTGAAGGGAAGGGCAGAATTCCAATCATAACAGGGAATTACCCTTTGAATGTTTCAGTGCCTTAAGCCAGGTGAGTCATATGCATTCACGGTGATTATTCCTTGAGAAAACGAGTTTGTGCCCCAGTGTGGCTTTAAAAGCAAACACCTTCATTGTGGCGTGTGTTTGTGTGTGCATACATGAGAGAAAGTGACAAGGCCAGGTGATAAGTCTGAGGCAGAATGAGGCTGTATTTGTAAGCACGGTGCGTGTTTAACAGTCTGTTGTGTGACTACATAATATGGGGGTGTGCCTGAACACACAGTACTATACAGTAGTACTTACATACCTACATACCGACAGTGATGCATTCATCCAGCTGACAGAGAAAAATAAATGACTGGAACACACACCTTGCAGCAAGTTTGACAACAAGGAGAGAGGAAGGTCTGTGTATTTTTGTTAGCTCTTTAAATACATGACAGTACGGTCTACTATCACAGTTCAAAGAGACAGGTGACTGCTAAAACTATAAAGTACACACACACACATACATACACAATTTTACTCCAAAGTAACAAGTACAAAACAGAGCTGAAAGTGTGTTCTAACTAGAGCTGCACAACATATTGTTTGAGCATTGTCATCATGATGTATGTGCAATAATCATATCGCAGGTCCTACGTTGTAACAGGCAAATGAACTCAACATGTTTTCATCTAAGTTCAATCTAGGGACCTGACACACACTGTGCACAGCGATCCACCAATCACAATCGTTCTTAGTTAGTTTGCAGAAGCAGACCATGCCCCTGCACATGGAGGGAGTCAGTGGAAACAACATTGAAAAATTAGCAATGAACAAGACTTGGTGCCAAAAAGAAAAGTATCATCAGTTATCTGGAATTATTTCCGCTACAAGGAGGATGACACTGAAACACGTGTTCTGTGTCGATAGTGCCTTAATGCACCTGACACCACAATGAGAGAAAACACAATTTGTTTGACCATTTATGTCACTACACATCTATTATATCCTCCTGAGTATTTTTTTCATATAGCAATATTTTTTTAAAAAATCGCAGTTAGTTTTTTTCCAATATTCTTTTCAGTTCTACAGAAAGTCACTTCTATCTTCAGTGAGTCCATCCAAGGTTCTTTTCAGATTACTGCACACAATAAAACATTCAACAGAAGAACAAGCACCAAACAAACTCTGCAAGACTGACTCCAGAGAAATATTACCCAATGCCTCATTTCAGACTAAACAAGGCGTAAAAGTAGGATAACATCACATAAAAAGTGGCTCCAAAGACAAAGATGAGTAACTGAGAAATCTGAACGTCAGTGGTAAAACTTTAACGTTATTACACAGCCCCTGCTCTGCTGAGTACTGGTACTTTATAACAGGAAGTCCAGTAGAGACATCGCTTAAAGGTTACCTGAAATAAGCACTGCCACGAACAAATGTTTTCAGAGTGGGCTTCCCTTTAGTTTGTTTATATGCAAACAAATGATATGTTCATGCACCAAGTCAATGTGTTGCACACTCCTGCTGTTGTTATAAGTAATTCTAAGTATATACTAGGTGGTAACATGGAGTAAATGTTGGAATGTTTCTGCACAGACAGGGAAAAACACAATATTTCCAAGTAAACGTTCACTTTTCAGAACTAAAAAGAAAATCTTTGGTATTTTTAATGTCTAAGGAAATGTATTCAGTGCATTTGAAGGGTGTAAAATCATTTTGGTAAAACTCACCAGGCAGAAAAAGTAAAAGTCATTTTTTACGAAAACAGCCGATGAGGGCCAGATTGTGTCGCCACATCCAAAACCAAATGCTCTAAAGAGGACAGTTATTTATCGTACCATCAGACATTAGAATAATTGTCCCCTGAACGTACATAAATGTAATATTAAATCATCTTTTTTTGAAGTATCACCTGAGAAGGCACTACTTGTCTAACTGTGACTGTTTATGCATTTGCACTTTTATCGATGTTATGTATTTGTATTTTGTATTGATTGCTTTTATTTATGTACAGCGTCTTTGCATCCTCTGAAAAGCGCTTTAGAAATAAAATGTATTATTATTATTATTATTATTATTATTATTATTAAAAGTCCAAATTCAGTGCTGTTTCTGCACAGTGTTTGAGAGAGTGTGGACAGACCACAGCAGATCATGGACACATTTTTTTAGTTGTGCCCACTTATTCAGCCCTTCTGGTTGAAGGTATCTGAAATAATAACACAAACACTGGGCTTTACCATCAGCTGCTCTTTTACACTGTTGTATCTTGGTTACATCTCAGAAGAACTGGATTCATATGATGTTTACCTCCTAAAGATTTTGCCAAAAAAAGCCAAAACAAAATGTTGGCTGCAGAAAGAAACACCCACAATGGAACTTTTGATTTCAATTGTAGAAAACATTAAACTTATGGAATGCGTGACCTGGGAAAAAGATACTGTAGAAAAAAAAAATGGGCGGACTTCCCAAATTGTGACAGTACTAACTAAAAACAAACAAAAAAACCCAACACTGAAGTTAAATGCATGTTTATGTTACACTGGTCATCCCCAGATCTCACTTTTTTGTTCTTATTCTGTAAAAAAAAAAAAATTAAATGCTTATAAATAAATTAAAAAAACAACAACTAGCCAACAGTTTGTAAGTCTGGAGAACAAATAAATGCCAACATTTCTGAGTGGAAATAGAGACATACCTACGTCAAAACATTAAAACATTTTGCACATGTTTTTGGATACTGGCAAAAAATCACGACTCTACCTTCAAAGAATATAGTTGAATTAACAAAAACTTGGAAGACATTGCTCATCGAAGTATACACAGCTGCACGTAAATGTTAAGACTGGAATATTCATTGCCATCAGCCACATAAACAGATTAGTAAGAATACTGTTTTTTGGAATAAAGGCAAAAAAAAAAAAAAAAAGAATGAAAATGAATATATTGTGCATGTAAATGTAAGGATTCGTTAAAATTCGCCAAAATCAACAGCTGGGTACACTCAAAAAGAAGGTCAGCCCAGGAGGACTGTGACTAACTATCTGGTAGACTCCGAAGCAAGTTTTGCAGTTGGAAAACAAGTATTTGTTTTTGTTTCAAATCAAATATGATGTAAACAATGCGTAGAAGAGTCTAAACACTTAAGACTGGGCTTGAACACACAAATAAAAACAAGAGCCTAGTTAAATAGTGCTAATAGTCTAATAGTATCAGGGTTGTGGCCCTTAATGGTTTTTGTTTCGAGTGCGGTTGACTTTAACTTGGTGTGGAACTGAGTGGGAGTTTTCCGGAGTTGAACCTGCAGCTCATTCCCACACATAAACGTGGTGCATTCTACCACTCATTGCCAGAAGTCTTGCTAAGGCCTGCATTTTACACAATAAACCTTGTGACCTCAGACTGTATTTTTTGTTGGGGAGTCCAGTATCCAATTATTCCAACATAATAAGATGTGGTACAAACTGTCAATAACTTAATTCCCTTCAGTGCCAATGACTTAGGAGCCAGGGGCTGTTTGTAATATCTGCATCACCTTTTTCCTGCTCCAATGTCATTTCATGTCAACCGTTAACATCTACCTCCAAATGACAATAGGAACTAAATGAAGCTGCTCTGCCCATGCTTTGTCAATGGCTGTTGAAGTGTCGTGTCTTCTCTGTAATTGGAAATGCTATATTTTCGATTAATGGCACTGTGATGAAACTGTAAGTTGAAGTTACTTGAGTACGTTTTAAAAACCACAGCTTGACATGCATTATGACTTTTTCCCCCCAATTTGATGCATTTGATGGATGATTTTTTTTTGGAATGGACTTACTGTGTTCTCTTTTTGCATGTGATTCTGGTGCACATTTCATACTGGCACAAGATTAACCTGACCTACATCTGAATTGTTGAAATTTAATAAAAAAATAAATAAATTTTTTTTTGCATAAATGGCGGTCTTTAGTACTCTACCATGGCTGTAAAAAGATGAAAATGAAAGACTGTGTCTAGAGCCAGGACTTATTGCTCAATAACTCTTTCAAAACATTCAAACAGTAGGTGATGGTAACGGATTTAATGCTGGCAACGAGCTCTGCAAACAACTGCCAACAATCTCCCTCTAAGCTACTACCGTGGGCAACAAAAAAAATGCAACAATTCTCATTTTCAAGTAATTACACACTAATTCTGGGTATTATATTCTATTTCTACAATTAGATCCCCCTAAATCTTACACATTGGACCTTTAAATGTCATTTTAATGACAGGCCAACCTACATTAACATTTTGCCATTGAAATTTTACCAATGAATCAGACTGCAAAGTATCTGTTTCCTTTAAACATCTTGTGTCAGCAGCCTTTTCATCAGGTGAAATAAAGTTTTGCAGGCTTATTTTTAACAGATGTATTGAGTGGGTGCTTTTCAGAGATGTACAATAGGCTTAAACACATCTATCTGTGCTGAGCCCCGAGGCCACACTGGGAGGAGAGGTACGTGCCTACCAGCGTGTCACATAGGCTGTCTGTTGCCTCCAATTCCTCCCCACCACCGGTTATAATCTGCGTAAGTCATCCTTGATTAACCCCTGCTGAATGACTCTAATTAGACCCAATTAGCCGGTGCAGAATGAGACGCTCTCCATGCAGATGAATGCTATGGAGAGGTGGGGAAAGATGGATGGAGGGATGGACCCGGGTCGAAGTGGAGGTGTGGAGAGCTGGGGGGATGTGTGGAGGGGCAATTGAGGGATGGAGGTGCTTGGGGCCATGGAGAAAGCTGTGGCGGTGGGGATGCTTGAGAGAGAAATAATGAAAGGATGAAAAGGGAGGAAGGGTGGAATGTAAAGAAGCCACGACTGTTGAGTGACTACCCATCTGTACGGCCATTCAGTCAAGCAGCCATGAATAAACACTTAGGGAACACATAATTGATTAAGAGTAATGAATTGCTTCATTATGCCAACATGAAAACACTATAGTTTACTACAACCTTGAAAGCACTTGATTAAAGTTACACAGTAGGAGCTTGAAAATACAATATATGCTTATTAATTGGAAAGTGCTACATGCAATTTTTTTGTGCAATTTGAAACTATTGCATTTTTGATGTCTGTCAGGTACACCAAGTCAAAACATTTCATTGAAGGTTCTCAGGAAACTAAATGACCCCTGTACCCTGGAAGCATCACTAATTCCCACTCATGAAATGCGTGTAATTGGAACTTAGCCTCATATATGTTCCTGTTCTCAAGATATGCATGGTGACTTATGTAATTATGTGTGAATTTGATGGTACTGCCGTAATGTAGGTGTTAAGACCAAGGTCTATTTATACTAAATTTGTGTTTACTTAATTGAAAATGTTGTTTTTCATTCAGTTTTTACTTTGATTCTGCTCGGTTGCTGGTGTGTGGGCACTTATGAACACAGTTATCATATGCGGGTGCAGACCAAAACAACTACTTCTCCCAGATCCTTTAGGAAAGTTGTTCTCTGTGTGGTGTGTGTTTTTTTTGGTGGGAATGTGTTCTGACCATGATCTGACCCAACTATGAGGTTGACGCAAACTGTAAAACTCATGTAGTAGCAAAAATTAAAAGAGAAGCGATGCATTTTGGTTCATTTTTTTGGAATGCATGAAAATAAAATAAAAAAACAGGGGGAGGGGGGATGCTAGAGCAAATTAACTCAAAGGGTAATGTGTTTTTGGAAATAATGGCTACCGGACCATGCCAGGTATGGATTGATGGCAACACAGATGGAACGCATAGACGAAATACCAAACAGAGGCAACCCACAGCTCCATTTATTTTTCCATCTGTCTCTGGTAATCATACAAAACAAAATATTATGCGAATAGGGCTTGTCACCTTCTAACATAAAAATGGTCAAATAATCTTATTTGTAGTATGTTCACTGCAGTGGGCATTGAGAGCATTTTAGAAGCAAACCACAAACAGGTCCTTTCCTGATTTAATGGGAAAAGGAAGCAAAAAGTAACGCAATATAAAAGAGAGGTGTTCAATGATTCACAGTAGTCCTCAGCAGTGTTAGTGGTGCCCCCAGACCAAATACTGGTAGAGATAGGACCCCATGAAAGCTTGAGCTGGTCTGATATGAGTCTTAAGTACAACTGACAAAAAATAAACCTATAAGGTAGTTTTAATTAGTTGCATTTCTTTGTAAATCCCAGTCGACAAAAATATTCATTCACATCCCAGGTTCGTTAATAACAAGGTTTTGGACAACGTGTGGGGGGCACAGATCTAGTGCATGAGAAGTTCAGGTTGCACTGCCATCAATCTGAGAAAAGCCACAATTGCATGCCAAAAGCACCCAGTGGCTATTCATTAAACATATAAACATGTTCAAGCCTCAAGTATTTGTTTTGTTGTTATTGAATTTTGTATCTGTTCATACTCGACGCTTTCCAGGACACTCGGAGGCTTACCAGCCACATACGGTGCCAGGCTCCCTTCGACCCTCCCCTGCTATCAACCACCAACAAAGGTGGAGAGGCCAGCCTGAAGAGCCCACTCAGCCTGCCCAGTGATTGCCTCAGTCTATCATCAGCCAGAAGATTTCTATTATTGCAGATGGATGATTGGTCTGGCTTGCTGCCGGCCTGGCAAAGCAAGCTCATTTTAGAGCAGTTTGAAGTGCAAGCCCCACTGTACTGCAGCAAAAAAGGGGGAGCGAGGTGGGGGAATCGGGGGGGAAAAAAAAGGGGGGGAATTTGGTGATTTGGTGTTGAAATAATGGAGCAGAAATGGTTGTAATGACAAGGCTTGCTGACGGCGGGAGCATTATGCACACAGGACAAGGTTGTTAATGTTGACTGCCTCTATTTCAGACAGCAATTTCAACGCTAATGGGGAGTGCTTTTCTGTTAAATAAATAGACGCCCCATTCTTAGAACAAGGAGTTTGTTTACTGTTTATATGCCACAGCTAGATCAACCCCCCCAAAAAAAACCTCGTGACGAATTTATTGCATATATTTAAGTGTCATGCCTTCCTCATCATTCAGCGAGACATCAGAACATTTTGCTCACAGGATGAAATGTTCCACAAAAGCACATTGTTGCACTTTTTTTTAAAAAAAAAAAAACATATGTTGCTCAACTAATCTCCATCAGTGAAAACTCCTAAATGCAGCATTCAATCTCACACAAAAGACACAGTATTCACCACTGCAAAAAAAGCCAAAGGGTTATTACTTAGCCCCAACCATGCTATCATATGACTATCATATGGCTGGATCCATCCCACTGCCCTTCATGTTGTTATTCTGCAGAAAATCAAATTACCACGACACATTTCAGTGATGAATCTGAAGAACTTCACAGTCCAACTTCCCGGCGTCTGCTTTGCTTTAATGCCTGGCCTGGGGTCAGTTTGGACTGTTGTTGAAGCCCTGGACTCTGCGACCTGCAACCTGAATCAATAGTCTTAAGGGAATTTACAGTATCTGACTACATGGCCTCTGTGCTTTGGAGATTGCAGAAGTACAGAGGAAATGCAACCCTACATGTTTTTTTTATACAGTATTGATCTCTGCATCCAGAGCTTGAAAATAGCGGATTACAAAACAAGGGTAAATATATGTTTCTCTTGTCAGTGCTGCATTAAATGGAAACTACAGCCATATGATTACGGGAATAACATTTTCAAAACATGTATGGTTTAAGTCACTTTTGGCTGACTTTTGGAACATGTCTGCGTCTGTTCTCATGGACCCAGGTCATTGTTCTTCTTGGTAGTTCTTCTCTTCTGGTTGAGAGAACTGAAGAAGTCTCATGGATGAGAGATGAAATGTTTTCAAAAGCGCTAAATCAGTCCAGTTGAACCGAGAAGAACTTGTTTTGGAACAAAACTCTGGGCATGTTTGATAATCCCTGAGCCAGCCATTACTTCATTTCATACTTTTCCTCCTCCTCCTCCCTCTCTGACTTTTCTTTCGTCTCATCTGTTTACGTAGCTAAGATGCTTTGAACCTCAGTGCATCGGTGGCTCTGTGGCTGCGGCTGTCACCTGCTAATGTCACCAGTAATGATGTGAGGCTGGTTTTCCTTGAAACAGCGTCACAGAGCCAGGACTCAATCATTTCATTTAAGCAAAACAAAGTGCGACAGCGACAACTGTGAACCAGCCGAGAAAGTGGGAGGGGGGTGGGGGGGTGGGAAGCGGCGGCGCTTTCGTCTGCAAATCATTCCGCTAACACCTTTGAAGTGGTGACATGCCTCTGGAAAATGCAGTGAGAAGCTCCCGGTTTGTGGGATGAAAGGGGAGTCAGCTTTTTGTCAACTTTTGACCTCTATATGGGAGAGATCATTTGGGGTTTGGGCCAGCTGCTGCTCCAGACGCTGCTGCTGCGTTTGATAAACGACAGCGAGAGTTTTCCCTTTTCTTATTGGATTGAGCTGAACCGCACGGAAAAAGGGAAAAAAGTGGGTTCAAATGAACTCAAATAAACTGAACTAAACTCCAACAGAAGTGAATCACATCAAGACGAAAATCTATTTGCTTGGGAATGACTTGTTCCTCGCTATTGGGCCACAGGGGGAGATAGAACAGCAACTAAGAAGAGTTTGTCTTGCTTGAAGACATTTGAGCGGGTTTAGAAATCTATTGATAGATCCTCTGTTTCCACCTGCCTCCTTGGAATTAGAAAATAAAATATCTTGAAGGAACTTGATCATCTGTCAAACACTTCAGATAAGTCGTGACCCCTGCCGCAGCTAAGGTGACCTGGCCCTTGTTAACTTGTTAACCCCAAACAGCTGCAGTATGAACTGCCGCTCATCTGAACTGGGATTAACTGAAGCACAGAGGTCAAGTGAGGAACAACTAAGCTGCAGGTTTATGGTAAATGTTATCAGGCTTTCACAGAATTCAACTTAAGAACAATAATGCTAATAAACATGCGTGGACTTGGCAGAGGTCACGCAAAGGGTTAGTTAATGCCATTGTAATTTTAAGCAGGGTTGTTTTTGGTTACAATTGGATCAGTGAACCTGCAAAAAGTTTGGTTGCTTACTGTTAGTTTGTATTCTGTCGCTAAATATGAGCCATTTCTTGGTTTCCGTTAACGTATATTAGTTAAATCCTGTACTTATTTCAATTGGAGGACTCTTTCTATGAAAATCCTCCCCTTCTGCTCCTTTACAACAGCAACACAACAACACAATATTAAGCGTTAACTTAGAAATCAAGTTGCCTGACAAACAAATGTACAGGCTGGTCTTAGATGAAGCACTTTTTAATTTGATTTCTTCAAGTAAAGTGAATTAACAAGACACTCCAAGTTTTCTAGCCAAGATCGTGAGAACGGAGATAAATACTGACATATGACGAACATTTAGGCTAGCTCACGTTGGCCATCTCTGTGATAGCTGTGTTTTTTTGGGGGGGTGAATGGAGGGACTATGTTAAGATTATAATTCCTAAAAGGTTCATGTAATGTTTTTGTTCAACCCCTTGGACTGAAACCCACACTTCAATCACATTCTGACTGATTGACATAATGTTGGTATCGAAATCCTTATGGACCTGATTATGAATATGTCCGTCAACGATCCAGTTGGACAAATATATACACATCACCACCTTGAAAACCATCTAATTTCAGTGGGGTTTTTTTTTTCAGTGATATTGTTGTTATCATGGCTACTTTCCATTTCTAATATATCAACAACCATCAACAAATATCTGGTCACAGAACAAGCCTTCAATGCAAACTTTACGTAAACACACGAGCTGACCAAATCTTCTACTTTGATGCTTTAACATCATTTTTACATCAGGGAAGCCAATTCACTGAGTATATTTAAAACCAAATTAAAAACTTTTTTTATTTTCATCAGCCTTTGAAGGGAGATAACAATGAAAATGGGGTAACAATTCCGTTCTGTGTGTAATCATATCTTAAATTTCTAATTTCTTTTATTGAAATTTTAAAATGTTATTGAAATTTTTTATTGAAATCTATTGAAATTTCTTATTTTCTTACACTTTTGTAATTTTATAATTCTGTGCAAT
>JAPSES010000124.1:8816366-8838707 GCA_029822895.1 Maxillicosta whitleyi | reverse complement strand
AAATACATGACTCTAAAAATCTAATAATCAGCCGTGGGTATTTTCTCTACAACATCTTTCAAAAAATGAAAAAAAAATACAAGAAAAAAATTATATCCCGAGATAAGGGTACTTTTAGGGGTATAGCTCCATAGGGCTCCGTTCATTCTGCACTCACATTGTCGAGCGCCCCTCGTGGAATCAGAGTTGAACTGCAACCAAACCGCTTCGTTCGGAAACCGGAAATGTACCATCAGAACCCGCGAGTGAACCATCTGTCCTTATTACAGTATCTGTGATGGTACTGCATTTGTCTGAAAGAGACGTATTTGTCCTGGGTGTCGCGTCCGTATCAGAGCCATGTATAAACAGAGTTACGACACTTCCATAGATTCTCGTTGTAAAAAAAAAAAAAAAAATGGCGGACGAAATATAAAACCCCTTCTGGGTTATGGAGGGGTCGTTCCAAACACAGTATGGAAATGTCAGAACATATTCCTTTCTATTGCAGCTGATGATACGACTACAATAAGTAAGCAAGTTAATAAGATATCATTATCTTTCAGATTATCAAGTGTATTTCCTGTATTAGCTGACATTTATGTTGTCAATTCTGTTTTTTGGTATGTGTTAGTGTTTGTGTAAATGTATTTCTTAAAACAACTGTTATGTTTGATTTTCAGCTGTAGCTCTATAGTTAGCTAGCTTGACTTGGTCAGCTGTTGGGACGTCACCACTGTAACCATAAAGTGTGTAGTTTTTAAAGTAAGGTAATGTTAGTACAAATATGGTTATCAGCAGGTTTTATTTTACTTGTTTTGCCGAACCTGGTGGTGTTTCTTTAATTTTGTCAGCTGAGGTAATGTGCTAATTAGGAGGAGAGTCGCTGTAGAGCTGAGCTCTGCCAATAAAAGTTAATTTTAGTTATTATTCATGAGTTAAAGAAGGTGAAACCTCTGTTACTTGGCGTTTGTACAATCTGACTCATCTTATAAGAGTTCTGTTGAGTTTGCTAATGTTGAGTATTTAATGAGTTTAGCATCCATGCTAATGCTAGCATGCTAAGCGGCATGCTATGCTATCTTCTGGTTAAAGCCTTATTGTGTGTCTTATCAGGAGAGCAGAGCTTGGTAAATACACAGTGCTCACACAGCTAACCACTCTTTTCTGCTTGTACCTCAGTCCTATAATAGTAAAACTTTAAAATGGTAAAATGTCTATCTTCTTATGAGTACAGAATTGCAGAATGAATGAACTTTGTAAAGTTAGCACCTCTCACTTAAGTAGCCTACCCAAGCTAACACAAACTTTTCCTTACAAAATTTAAGTTTTCAAAGAAATAAATACAGTCTTTTCAGTGGTCAGTCCCACTACTCAAAAGTATAACACACAACAATACATATAGTAGTACAACAATGGTTGTGTGTGTGGTTTATTTTGAGATTACCATGCAATAACACACACATTGCTGTCTGTCCCTTAGAAGAACATGGCAGCGCGCTTGGTCTGTTTGGAACTATTCAACGTAAACCATGTGATCACTGGAGCAGCGACATCAAGGCGTGACTGTATTTAAATGGCTCTGGTCCATATCTTCAAATAAGAGGTACCATAACACTCCTACTTTTTTGGTAAAGAAAACTTACTTTGGAAAATGCACATTTGAGATGTGTATTATAATGACATCCATTAATGTCGATTAATTATGTCATACAACCAAGTAATAATAATAATAATAATGGTGATGATGATGATGATGAAACTATTTGTTTATTTTAGTTTTTCCTTAACATATTACTTGTGGAATGTTCAGAAATGTAAAAATGCTGTTGTCCAGTTGGATAAAATAATTAAAATAACGGCATACATCTGCTCAGTCTCTTGCTGAACAGACACCAAAGCAAAGATGGAGAACTTGGACAGGAACAGTGTCTTGAACATTATTTTCAGAATTTCTATGAAACAAAACACAAATTTCCTTGTACAACCACCCCCATTCAGAATAAAAATTAGTTAACTATTTAAAAAAGACTATACTCACTGCTTGAACTCACTGACTAGTTGATTATTTGTGCATATCATTACTTTCCTCCTCTTTATCTAAATTGCATTATTTGTTTTCTTACTGTGCAAACAGTCTTCTCAGTGGCAATGAGGAATAAAATGATTATCAAACAAAGTCCTCTTTGCATCCATACGCCACATTCCATATACTCACTCTTATTATTATTTTTAATCATTACATCTTTGCAGATCTTTACTATATTAACCCTAGGTATCTTTCCCTGAGGCTAAACAGTCAGTGTTGTCAATGCCTAGAGCTACTCATAAAAATCATTAAATACATATATATGAAGGTAATTTATTAGAGACATAAGTTAAAATGAACATAATCAGTGAAAACCCCTTTACCTGTGTATTTATGAACACTTTCTAGGTTTCATGCTGTTTAGTATGACAGAAAATGTCCAAATACAGGTTCCTCGGTGACTCCCCTGGTGTATTTTACACCACATGAGCCAAGGCCTTATCACAGCAACTTGGGTTTGATTCTGACCTCAGGCTGTTTGCTGCTCACTAACCCAAAATAAATCTTTAAAAAAATAACAAGAATATAGCATGTCAAATGCATATTTGGTCACATATTTGCAGTACCTGTCTATTCCTACCCACAATCCTGCAGAAGAAACATCACAATGATTTAAACTTATAGATGTAATGATATGATAAAGTTCTAGTATAAAACAGATGTGTCATAAGCCATAAGCTGCAATTAAAGAATGCTGATATTAAAATATAATTAGGTATAATAAGTTTGCAGGACTTGCACAGGAAATATATTATTACCTGTGGTCTAATGCCTCATCCTGCATCTCATTCTGATTAAATATTTACACTGTGGAACAATATAGCTGCCTATCAGTCCAGTTTCCAGCTCCTGTTTGTGGACACATGATGTTTACACCATGGCTTCTCCTCTCAGACTAGCCTTTCAGACCTTCTTCCAAATCTAATATACCCATCCATAAATAGCTCACCTATCGAGCCCATATTTGGCATGAGTGACGAGGCACCGGAGCCAACCAAACCCTGTAAATCTGCCTGACCCCGCCCCTCCACGCTCTGCCGCCGCTCTAATCAAACCTCATCCGCCCATTCACCTTAAATGGACAAACAAGGGAGTTGATTGGCAGCATACGCCCCGCCCCTTCGATTACAGGGCCCCTCCCCTTCTCTGGCTCCCTATCCCTGTCTATTTTGGCAACACGGATACGCATGGAGCCTCCATCACCTCCAGTCTCTTTTACGCATCGAGTCCGATAATGCGCGCAGGTACAGGGACACTCATCTCCACATTTCCACACAGATCAGTCAATTCCCTTCCACGGACTACTATGAAAGAAGTGGATGTAGAGATCTGACAGACAAGAAAGGAAGCATATTTCTTGTGGATCATTCTTTTTTCTTTTTTTTCTTCTTTTTTTTTTTCCTTTCGTAAACCGAGCGTCACGATGGATGTCTTGGCGAACCACAGTATCTTTCAGGAACTTCAGCTGGTTCACGACACCGGTTACTTCTCTGCCATGCCTTCGTTGGAAGAGAACTGGCAGCAGGTACGTGTGCACCACCACCAACTTTACATTTTAAAAGAAAAAAATAAATAAATAATTAGAAGCAGCATCATTTCAGAGTCCGCTCGCTCCTGGATGGGCTTGTGATCACATGCGCTCGGATGCAGGCGTCAACTTTTAACAGGAAAAAAAAAAACGCATGTGTAGTTTAGTTCAGGCAGAAACGAGCTACTCATATGCTTTTCCATCACTCAAATCTCTGACAGTTTTCTGAGGGATGGCAAAGTGGATAAAATGCGAACGCACCCCGGCGCGTAATAAAGATGTCAAATGCGATTTGGGAAGATGAAGACCCGAATCTCATAATAGAGCCGGAATTGGTCGTGAATAATACATCTCCATCCCTCTGATTACTGAGTTGTGAACCCCCCCTGCACGTAGAGAAGTCCCCTCTCTTATCCATAATAGATACCCTAACATGTCTGTCTCATCTTTAAATGCAGGGATGGAGGAGAAAAAAAAAAACTCAGTGTGCGAAGGTTCAGTCCAGTGTCATGTGCGCGTCCGCTTCCACGATTTTATTTTTCTGTCTCTTTTATTTTGGTAAACACAACCTCCGTGCAAGTTCAGTGGGTGATGATTTAAAGGGGGGAGAAAATGAGCACGGGGGATCCACGCGGCCACATGGTGATGGATGCGTGGGGAGGGAGGGGGAGACGCAACCGGCACTCTGCACATCCACGACTGCTCTTAGCAATGCCCCCCCCCCCCCAAACACACACACAATATCAGTCGAAAACGACCCAGAGGAAAGCAGGTGCTTTAATATCTATGTATATATTCGGTTTTCTGTGAATTTCCGTTGTTTTTCTCGCAGTAATACTGTGTTGGAGCACTTTACGCAGCGTAAAATCAGTACTTTTTTACATTACGACGCCAGTTTGTCTCCTTCTTTCTCATCCATTTAGTTTCCCTGAAGCTTAAGAGCACTACATTCACCAGATTTTCCCTTTTTCGTCAGCATTCGAGCTTAAATAACTCCCATTTTCACTGCTCCTATCGGTGATGATGCTTCTCTTCTTTTGCTGCACTTCACTGACCGTGACAGAGTAAAAAAAAAAAAAAAATCATCGCATGTAAATTTGATGCCGGTATTGTTCATGCAATAGGAGCTCCAGCTTCTCCCGACTTCCTCCGTGGGTAAGAGGGATGGAGGAGAAGGAAGAGGAGGGGGAGGGAAGGAGATGGAGGGAGGAGGAGGAGGAGGAGGAGGGGGTGCAGAGAGAGAAACCGGTGCGTGACCGTGGATCCATTCGTTGTGGCCAAGCAGCCTAATTGGCATCCTACTGTTAGCCACCGACGCATCTTTTCATAACAAGTCTCCAAATCCCTGACTTCACTGTCAGTGGATTCTTTTTTCTTAAATTGCACAGGCCTACGTGTAGCATATGCAGCTCATGTCTCTCCAGATTCTCACCCACAGCCTGCATATCAAAATCAATACCTGATGCAAATGGAATAGAGCTGCGTGTGTAGGCAAAAGGAGCAGGAACAGCTCTGGAGGTGGTAAATGTCAGTTTTCTTTGACTAGAATGACTGTCAGTTTCCATGTTGAAATCATAGGGACGTCATATAAAACTGTTAAAGCTGATTTTTGTAACAGAAGCTTCTTGTGTCAGATTTGATCAGAAAAAATGTTTGTTTTTCCTTATCGTCAGACCAAATTTGACGATTCTCATCCCCCCTTTTTGCCTCTTTGCTGCTCAACAAGTGTATATGTCATCCAAATCTTCATAATTTCAGCCCTTAAAGTTATTTTTCACCATGAGTGTTATTCAATATACAAATAAAGAGTGAATATTTACCAGTCAGACAGTTTAACAGCCATTTTTATTCTGTTACATGCAAGCTATTTGTCAGGCTTTCCACAGTCAAGAAGCAAATATCAAAGAAGTTTTTTTCTTTTCTTTTTTTTTTTTTTGGAAGGCACCCCATTTTAGGACAAGAAGGCTACATTGTGTCTTTCCAAACACAAGGATTACGACTTGCACCACACTCTGGGCTCCCAGCGCTGCTCTCTTGGCAAAAGTGAACCTTGTGTTCATTGTAGCGACGTGAAGATGCTACAGACTCCCCCTCAATACAGGAATTATGATTTGTCACTCGCTTTAAAAGCTCTGTCTCCAAGCCGACGCCGGGTGTTTTGAGCAACCCCCACCGTCACCACTACTAACACTTCTGTATTCCAGGCACAATTTAGAGTTTGATGCTTTTATGGGGTCTGATTTCGAGATAGGAGGACGTTGTAGTCGGGGCCTAAATGGCTCCCTGAGATCCGATGGCAAGAATGATGACTGTGTCCCCTGTTAGTGTCTGTGAGGCATGATTCAGGCGTTTATAGGGGGATGGGGAGCAGAAAAGGAGGAAAGTGTTTGGAGGTCTGCAGATGGTACATTTGAGGCTGCTATTTGTTCCATTATTGAACCTAATAATGCCAAACTGAACTGTGCTGTCTCCGTTCCAACTCCCCGTACAGTTGGTTGTTCAGAGTTGGAACAAACAACAGGGCTGAGCTGCATTTAGAACAAGCAGAGCTAGTCATTATTTGTGGAATCCATTCCTCCAAGCAAAGCGTACACGTGTTAGTTTGCATCTTTCTGAAAAACAGAAATTGCTTGTTATCTTGCCTACATTTTCTTGTGGTGCTGTTTTGTAAACTGGCATCCCCTCTGAAAACGCCTCGTTTGGCATCATTGTCACACTTTCATTAGCCTGTTTGGAGCTTTTTCATCAAATGTAAAAAGACAAAATATCTGGATCATATTTCAGGCTGGAATGGTGTTTTAACTGGTTGCTGGCTGTACTGATGACACACCCCCTCATCCACAGCACTTGACCCTGATGGATAGGACGTAACAGAACACCACAAATGGCTGTCTGTCATTGACCTCAGGACACACTGCATAACCTCCAGCATACATATTATCCCTTAGGGGCTCAAATCACACACTCATAGGCTGAGTGCCTACCTAGCGTGATGATGCCTACCCAAGCGAAATGTCTGTATGTTGCTGCCTGGTGCATTATGGGCTTCTATATGTGGATGTGGACAGATTGCTCATGGCTTCAGTGTTTCTAAATGTGGACCGAGCAGCAGGGGGCTTCAGTGCAACCTCCATATGCGCCTTCAGATGCATTCACTTACTTCCACTTTTGCTCGCCACTCGATAACATGTATACTTCCCAGGCAGCGGCTGCAGCTCTGTCTGGAGGTGGTGGTGGTGGTGGAAAGAAGGAGGAGGAGGAGGGGGATGGGGGGGTAGATTTGGAGGAAGTTGCAGAGCATGCACATTCTCCCCCGCTGCTGCAGGGTTTCGCATTTCACAGTCCGGTTGGCTTGAACCCCCCCAGGAACGACGAGTACATGTAGACAGACGGTCAGAGAAGAAGACGAGGGCAGAGAGGCATGGTGTCCCCGAGAACAGGACTCAGGATGCAGATAGATGGAGTCATTTAGGCTTCGTCCACACAGTCCTCAGCTCAGATTTATTGCTCGGATCTGATCTATTTTTCTGCGTCTGGTCACATTATTTCCTATGAGGCCAATATTAGACCATAGTCTGTAAAGAGTCATGGTCCTGACCTGGCCTACATGTGAAAAAGAACAATAACTAGTGCTCCAACCAGGACTTACACTGGTACTTTGAGTCTTCCGCATATTTAAACTTGGCTTTAAGCTTATTAACTCTTCTGACACATTCTTCTGTGGCTCTTTTCATCCATATCTTTTACTTTCCTCTTGACTGATCTTTTCTTTTTTTCTTGATTTTCAATCATCGCACGCTATCAAGGCCAATCTCATGATACAAGTCTTTGACAACAATTCCAACAATTGTTGTTCCAGGGTGCAATCTGCTCTGGTCTGCAATTAAATAAACAGTTCAATTCACAATACAGCATGATCATCACTTTTTTTTTCGTATTTAATATCAAATGTTACGACTCGTTAAATAATAATAAATTCTTAGAATAATCCAAAGACCCTGTGATTGACTGAACAGTGCTTATAATAGTGTCATCCTATTCACTCCAGAGGTCTAACACCCCACTGACAGCATGAGAAATGGAAGTCCATCACCTTGTCCTCCAAACAAGTCTAGTCACAGCATGACATGGACTCTGCGGAGCACCTCCATCACTCTGGATTTGACATTGTCGTTGGAACATTTTCAAGTGGGGCACTAAAAATCTAATTTGGGCGACAATAGCCGCTGTAGAAACCTGATTATGATCATATTTCTAACAAAATTTGCTTTGGTTTATGGATCCTGTTTCTAAAAATGGCATATCGCATGTTTCTTTTGCGGTCTAGACTTTGGAAACATCTGTCAAATGTGTCAAAAATTGAATTATTTAATGCTAAAGTGAAGTAAACTTGAATTGTACAGGTCAGAGTCAGTGCAATTTGCACTGTTCATACTTCTGTTGGAATTAAAATAGGTATGAATCAGAACTTAACTAAAAAAAAAAAGTCAATTTGGGGACATTTTTGCCTGGAGTCCATAGTGGAAGCTGACATTTTGGGAGTTAATATCGCTATTCATTAAATGATTATGGAAATGGAATGGAAAACATATAAAGGGCAGTCATGGGAATCGGGGCGTAGATTGATATGTAGGAATGCACTGAGATATTTGATATTGGTCGATATTTGCTGATACTGCCTAATATTGGTATCAGCGTATTAGATGTCTTTTCACCAATGGCAGACATTTATTTACATGTTATATTGAAGGTTTTTTCATGCATTTGTGTATTTGAATGTGTTCAAAATGTGACTTTAAAATAGTGGCTATGTTTATATTAAATATTTCACTGCAAAAGTGGAAAGATAAAAATGAAAACAAAATGACAAAATCAACAGTAAGATTGGTATCGGCGTCGGCTATCAGTATCATTTTAAATAGAATTTTGCGATCATTGCTTTCCTATAAATATGCAGCACTAATAGGGATAATTAGTGAGTAAAAATAAGGGTAGTTGAAATAAAAATATTCCATTGTGTTAACCTCCTGAGACCCAGCAATGCATTTTGGGACAGGAAATTCACAGCTTCACTTAGAAAAATAAATAAAAGTACACTACAACAGGCATTCAATTAAAAAAAATGTGTCTGAAAAACTGTTGCATCATGTTGATTCTAATCAAGACAATTATTTAATGGAAAAAAAGCCCAAACTTTTAGTTTTCTGGGTCTCAGGAGGTTAAGACAAAAAACAAAAAGGCAACATTCTGCGATTAGGATGGGTCAGAATCGACTCCTTTGTCTCTGTCTTGACTGACCATCATTGGCTGAGACCTGACGATGGTGCTAAAGCTGTGGTTTCGGCCCCAGAAGCGCACCGCTACGTCCGCCTCCAGAGGGACGCAGACCAGGAAGTCAAGCAGAATGGACCAAAAAAAACAAAAGGTGCAGAGCTGAGAATCTGGAGTCAGACTGTAAATAGTGTAGAATGTATGGAGTGGAAGCACACGTCCATATGCAGTGGTGTGTTTGTGTCGGTCGGTGCACGCCGGTGCATTTGTGTCTCAGCGTGTTATGTAATCCTCAGTAGGCCACAGCTGCTTTCTCACACACAGCCAAGCGCCCCCTCCTTCCTGTCTCCAACCCCTTCTCTTCTGCTGCTCTTTTTTTTTTTTTCTTTTCCTCTTATAGAATTAGCTCTGTATGGATTTTTGATCTCTGCAGGGCTGTTGTGTAACTCAGGACTTGCGCCTTATTCCCTCACACCAGTTTTGTTAGACCTCAACCGCTGCCAGGTAACAACGTTTCCTAAGTTGCTTTGCTTTAAGGCGAATGAACGTCCGCTGGTGTTGAATGGTGGAGCCCAAATCTGCAGGCCAGTTAAAAAAGAACACCTCGCACACACTATCTCGTCTGTGACCTTTTCCTCCGCTGCTGTTTGATGTAATTTTATGCAAATTAAAATTAAATCAATCCTGTAACGGGCACAGTTCAGTATTCTGCGAGCAGGCAGACGAAGGACAAACCGGGAGATAATCTTATTTGTCTCAAAAGAGCTCCTGTGGTGTGTTCGTTCACGCCTGTGGCTTTATTAAAATGTCACATCAACTCTAAGTATTAGATGTAGAATTCCCGAAAATCAAGTTTGGACACTCTCCAAAGTAAAATTTAGTTAATTCCCTTTTAGTTTAACTGATGTCTGGCGCTAAAGCCTCTGGAGATGT
Organism: Maxillicosta whitleyi; assembly: GCA_029822895.1. Lineage (NCBI taxonomy): Eukaryota > Metazoa > Chordata > Actinopteri > Perciformes > Neosebastidae > Maxillicosta > Maxillicosta whitleyi. The sequence continues at coordinate 8,828,907 of JAPSES010000124.1, read as the reverse complement.
GATGGGAGTCGCACAGTCGCAGGTAATTTCCAAACATCCACAAAGAATTGAGCCCGTGCTACCTCATGACACTCACATGTCGAATATGAAATTGATTTCTTGCAGAGTTGTTTTGCTCGCCTCTTACCAGTCAGAAGATCTGGGAGACGGATGCCACGTAGAATCTATTTGACATGGCCTGGGCTGTGACTCAACGGGCCATGAAAGGAAGTCTTTGTGCGCTGGCTGCACAATGCAGCATCTTTTGCTTATAAGTGTTTTCAGCCACAAGGTTATTACTCAATGCATCGATTCGAGGAAAAAATAAAAAGAGGCAGGTCTTTTTATGAGGGGGGAAAAAAATACTGTAATAAAAGAGCTACGAGTTTATCCAATTAGTATAAACAGATAAATGAGCTGGAACGGCAAAAACTCAATTTGGCTTCTGCACAGCACCAGTTATGCTAACGAGACGGAGCTTGCTGTTTTCTAGCAGTTACAGAAGCTCAATTTTTTTTTTTTTTTTTTAACTTTTTCTTGTATTTACTTTTTGGCCTGTTTTCCTTCTCTTTATTAAGACTATGTCGTTAACCCTCAAAGAACTAAACAGCCAATACTGACCAAAAGCGTAAAGTGTTTAATAACTAGTGAATCACCAATCCTATCAGTACATTTTAATAATTCATATACATTTTACATAATTTTGTGGCTTGTCAGTGATGTCAGATGTGACCCATTTGGATTTTCAGAGGTTCCATAGCAACCACATGAAACCCATGTAGTTTGACAAATGCCAGTGGTGTAGATGCTTGGTTTTACATTCAATTAATGATGTATTTTGCTTTTCTGAACATGTACACAGCCAGAGAAGTCAGGGATTTCACTGAAAAAATGCAAAACACAGACAATGATATTATAATACATGGTAGGAAATCACTTAATAATGGTTCATTGTAGAGAACAATTCAGATCTAAGTTGCCACAATAGTCTTTAAGGGTTAAAATCCAGCCTTTTTTGGTGAATCTAGAGCCTAAATGAATAGGATTGGATTATATTGAGGCTACCTTTACATGAAAACCATGTGAATCAAAAACGTAAAAAGTGCTGTTTCGTTCTCATTTTAAACTCCGCATTTAGACGAGCGTTGGACATCCGATAAAATGTTTTGCGTTTTTCACCCCCAAGCATAAAGTGCCCCTTAAAAAGAAGTATCTCCTAAGTTCTAGATGTTTCCTATCCTAGCCCTGAACTAGAGTCAGTGTTAGAGTCATAACAGTACATTTAAGGTAGAAAAGGAATGCTTTAGACTTCATTTGAAAGGAAAAATCTTCAGATTTCTGGTGTGTAGCTAAACAAGGCTTAAACCCTGACCCTGTAAATATACACTCTTTTCACACATGGCTATAATGACAATCATAGGCGAGGGTGTGGGTATGAGACTTCATTTGAAAGGAATCATCAAACATCAAATCAAGCATGGCTTAAATTGAACCTTAACCTCAGAATGCATTAATTCATGGATGTGAAGAGGTTGATATTTTCATCTTTTCTCTATGTATCGCATGCACACCTCCTCACACGCAGGTGCAGAGATTTGTGTGTCTGTATACATTGTGTAATGAGATGTGCGAGTGACCCCCTGACCCAGTAACATCCATTCTGTCATAAGAGCGCTCACTGAACTCTGCCACCTCTGTCTCATCACTCAGACAGCTGCGAGGCGATTGCCAGTGATAGGTGCCTGCTACTGCTTTATAGGCATTGATGAAAAGGTGGGAAGCTCTGATGAAAGAGAGGACGGCAGAGGAAGTATTCATTTGTCTGAGGCTCCTGTGACTGGCAGAAGCAGAGGCAGGGAAGGTGGCGTAGGAAGGGGGAAGGGGACAAGAGGAGGAAGGGGAAGGGGGGAGGGAGAGTGTAGTGAACAAGCACATCTTTATGTATGGCTTCCGTCTGCGAAACGCTCTGCCACCCCAGGTTTGATTAACAGTGAGAAGAGGAGCCAGTCATTTTTTTTGCCTCACACCGGCACACATGGCTTGGCAATGACTTTCACATCATTTGAGGCGAAATCGGGAAGCCGTTACAGCACCTTACAGTGATCCGACATGCTTCGCTGCTGCCATCCGGCTTGGCAACCGCAGGGAGAAAAGAGAAAAGGAAGAGAAGGAAGAGAAGTCTCAGACACTCGTTTTTATGCTTTGGAATCACCACCTACTCTCTGTCTCTTTCTTTATCTTACGACTGTGTTTCGCTCGTACTCTGTGAAGGCAGTTTTGACAGAGTCACAGCTGCCTGGTTTGATTTGCCCTGCTTTAACCCTTATTTAAAGTCAATCTCTGCAAAAAGTTGAACTCGGGAGAGTTACGCAATAACAAATTGGCACAATGCTGAATAAAGGCCCTTTTGCATCGTATGTGTCAGGAAAAATGTGAAAACACCAGTGACAAAGCCCGGGAATCAGAGTTACTCATAATTTGTGCCCATGATAATGCTGGTATCACAAAACAGTGATTGTGCCAGACTTGATGCACTGCCCAGCAAAAAAAAAAAAAAAAGAAAAGTCCATCTGGATTTACCAACAAGCAAGGAGTTAAAATCCATCCATTGGATAATTACCACCATGAACCATCAATTTAATAAAGGGAATAAATATTGTACTGTTTCAAAGGTCATGTGGTCTGATGAGTCCAGATTGACCCTGTTCTAGACTGATGAAGAGAGACTGACAAAGTAATTACCCATTATGCCACACTACACACTACGTATTACAAGACAATCATCAAGGAAATATCATTATGTCTGAAAAAATACTAAATTATGCATTAGGGTGTCAGTTTGACAGAAACTAACTATCAAGATGAAACCATTTCCAAACACATGCTGACTGTATCTTTTATGTTCCAATTTTGCATGGATTTTAATAAAGATATCCAAATCTGGCCCCAGGGTATTAAGGATTAAATACAATATATTCTCAGCTTGATGTTTGGTCTTTCCCCGGCTGATGTAGCAAGGTTATCCATCTCAATCACTTTGCAAATACAGAAGAATAGAGGGCAGTGATGGTTAGTAGGCTTGCATGACATGAGAGAAATATGCAATTTACAATAACAATGCACATGAACAGCTCTGATGATGTGTGTCGTGGTGAATACACAGGCTAACCTCACAGTCGCTATGGTGAATTGAGACAAATGAAGCTGTGAGTAGCTGAGGATTCGCTGGTGAAACAGTGTGAATATGTGATGATTTAAGGAGTCTTTTGCAGTGGGTTTATCATGTGTGCTCAAATGACAATGACAAAACATGTTGCTTTTTGATCAATGCTAATGCAAATGTATGTAGGTTTAGTGAGTTTGGAAAATATTAGTAGATCTTAGCAATGTGTCATCAATTTATTTATTTATTACAATACTGACAGAAGTAGCCTTAAAATTACCACCAAACTGACTGACGCATGCACACACACACACACACACAGCATGTTGTGTTTATCATAGTTTGGTGTTGGACTTAAAATGTGTATGTGGCTGTCCAACTGTGCCTGAACACATCCAGCATACACTTATTGAAGAACAAAGCTGCAGCCGCTATGTCAACATAGTCTAAGTGTCACTGGCTACAGGCCAAGTGTACTTTAGCACCCACATGGAATACGTGAGTATCTATTAATGATAGATAAAGACAGGGAGGCTGTCCATTGTTGTAATATAGCTGCTTCCAGGTGTAATGTTGTGAGTTTATCATTGTACCGTTGTGTAAAAAGTGTCTCCAAAAACATTTCTTGGTCATTTCTTACTGGATCCATGATTTATTTGATTTTCCAGTCAGCTCACATAATCATAAATCTGTTGGCTGTGATAGTGGCCACACATTCGCAACATGTCCAGGCATTTTAAAGCCATCATTGGCGGCAGCATACCAAGCGTTACATCCCATCTCACTGCCTACCTGTTGCTAGGCAGCCTTGGCAAGCAAGATGCTCAGCTTTGGCCTATTTGTTTGTTTAGCTGTCAGTCTGGGAGGCTAATCCCACCCCGAGGGACTCCTAGCCATCCAGAAACCAGAGATCCAGCCATGTGGACCATCTCTCTCCAAAGAGAGATGGTGAAGAGAAAGGAGAAAGATATGGAGGGCGGAGAGAGACAAGGGCAATTTGCTCTGAGTAAACACCACTGCTTGTTGTTGTCATCTGAAGCCAGTCATCAATCATGGCCCTAAGCTCTCGGTGGTGACAGCCGCAAGGACGCCCCATGCTCTGAAAGGGGTTGGATAGTTTATAAAGCAAGACAGTCATCGGTGAAGATCACAGCTGAATTGTTAATGCAGGCCTTGTTGACTTTTAGGAGGTTATCTAGCTTGAGGTTGCATTCATGGTCTTTCAATAAAGACCAGTGCCACTTTGAGATAAAGATGCATGCGTTGGTTGTATTATGTAAGCACCAACACTTTTGTGTGTTTTTAGAAGTGTTTGTCTAGTCACGTGTATGCAAGTGTTTTTGCATAGTTGGCCTCAATAGTCAGCTGTAGTTGTCCAACATGCAAAATCAAGACTTGTGAAGTCATACCCACTGGTGTTCTCCCACCTGCTATGAACTGGGGCTTCTTGTTGCAGTTGACATTGTTGGTCACTGTCAAGGTCTCTTTGTTCCATGACAGCCTCACACACACCTATTTGTCCAATCAAATCACAATTTCAACACAATTTGTCACCAAAGGATCTGCTGTTTGTCTTTCCTCAATGACAGGAGGTGGTAGAGATGGATGTCAGAAGTCCAGGACACTTCTGTAGCTTGCATCCTCAGGTTTTTAGGTTCAGTATAACATTAGGTTCATTGTTTGGAGTTTATCTATTACTACCAGAAACATTTGAAGGTAACGATTGAAGTATTGGGCAGTAGAACATTAGGGTAGTGGTTCTCTTTGATGAAGTTCAACAACTCAGTCTCTACCATATCTAGATACTGATTTAGATGAGCAAAAATAGGTAGTGAATAATTTGGGAGAAAAAGGATTGTCAATGGAAAACCAACCCAACAGGCACATTTTTATCTGCCTTGTTTGACTTACCATTTGGATTGGAACCAAATTTGGAGATATTAAAGGTCTTCCAAACAAAAGAGGGTCTAACTGAACTGGTTGAGTCCATGTACTGAGTGAAAATACCTTTCTGAATAGTTCTAACTTTTAGACCGATCACAGGAAGCAACACAAGGGTATCACCATGGAAAAAAAAAAAGAAGAAAAGCTTAATAATATTAGGTGCTGTTTTGAAACTTATACAATGTCATGATGGCAGAACATGTTACTGCCCTACCAAAAGTCTATCTAATCCAAAAATCTCCTGAGATGCATCCATGTAAGTTTTTCCCCCAATGATCTTCTTTGTATTCATAATCACTTTTGTCATTTATTTCAAGCCAGATTGATCTGAAACTTGATAGTTGGCTTTGCGAAGAGATACTGTTGATGCACAGAACATGTCATTGAACTCATGGCCCTGTTTCTGTATCAGACAAAGCTCTAGCCTCCACCTTCCTCAGTTCTAACCAAGAGCTGAAAGTACTCGAAAAAAATACGAGAAAAGAAGTTGAAAATCATCAGTAATAGCAACATGATCATGTAAGCTTTTAGCTCATAAACCTTGACATTACATGTATCTATGGTTGTAGAACCATACCCTGGCAACATTGGTAACTTGGTAACTGGACGGCGCTATCAAAGCTGCTTCACTCACATTGCACTGATTCCTACCTTCTGGCAGCTTAAACCCACAGTGAGGCCTCGAACATGTGGTCAAACACAGATAAAGGCTGTTTACTTTGTCACATGATTCTAAATTCACTGGAAGATTAAACTGGGTCTGAGTTTTTCCTAAAGACACGGGGTCTGTCATGTAGTTTTAGTTATTCCCGGCCCCTGCGAGGCTAAGTTGTCTGGATAAGATATGACTTATAGCCTCAAAACCAGGCAGATTCCACTTGAATTGGGATTAGCCTATATGTCAAAGCGGGAGACTGTCATTTTTGTCAGGGTGAGAAATATTATTTTGACATGCAGCCTTGAAAAAAAGGGGGCTACAAAGTGTCAAAGTCGACAGACAGAGAGGGCGAGAAGATTGTGCACACTGCTTAACTCTTCCAACGGCCTGGGAAGTGCCCTCCTGTGATTTAATGAGACCTGTGGGAAGAGCCATTCATCAGCGTGACAGCATACCTCTGTTTCCCATTGTTCTCCTCTGGTATGCGAGGAGAGTGCTGTGTGTTTTAGCCTTAATGATGGGCTGGCAACCCTTTGATTAGATGAATCTCCTGGTGCTAATTAAGATCTGAGCTGCCCAAAGACATCTGTGTTTGCGCTGTCCTGCCGCTTTTCGTAGCAGTTTTTGGGTTAAACTACAAGTATGGGTGGTGTCCTCTGGGCTGACGTAGTGTAAGAGTAGGGGGACGACAAATGGAATAGTCTATTTGACATGGCTGGAAAAGGTCTAGAAAGCTGTGTTTGTTCATTTAAAACCTGGAAACTATTAAAACAACCGATGAAAGTATGGGAAAGCTTGTAGAAATTGGTGCTTTTTTATGAATTTTCCCCAAATTTTCAGATGCTATTATGTTGAAAAATTATATTTCTAGAACTGGTTGAGAGAAAATCCAGAAAGTTCGACTCAAATTTGAGCTAAGTATGATTCTGGTGGTCAAAGGTCAAAGGTCAATAGAGGATGATGGACAAGTCTGGTGGGTTTTGGTTTGTGTTTTCTTAAATTTTGTGGAAAATTCCATCAATGTTGGGGAGAAACTTGCGAATTGGAACAATATTCTGTAAAATAACTACATTAACACTATATTTTTGTGATAATTCTTATTTTTTATTGGAATATGCTGCTCAGTTGCGTCCTGTTGTATTGCAACAATGTCAAAGTTCTATTCTATTCATAATAATAACATCTCAAAATCTCTGGTGATGACAAAAAAAAGTATTATTTTTGTACAACACTGTATGTACATTAACACTTATGGTTTGCAACTCTTTGCTATTTTTGATCAGTTTGCTTGTATAGATTTGCAGCATCTCCCATTTTCAAGTCACTCAGTTTAAAATGCTTATAGAAATGTAATTAAAAAGCATCAAATGTAATGAGTTGCATTACTTTGGAATAGCGAGCATAAATTAATTATTAAATTTGACAAATAACAATTAAGTGAGATTATATCTGTCAAGATATTTATTGTTCAACAAAAATGCAAAATTTAAGCTGTTCTTGTACTTGATTTTTTTTTCCAGTTTGTGCTTTATGCGCTGTATAGTTTTAGTAAAAACGGTATCTTTGAGTTAAAAAAAATTATATTAAATTTTTTTGGTCACATCATCCATGTCTACTTTGAAGTAACTAAAATACAGAGTAACTAGTAATCTGGAATCTGTTACATTTCCGAAACATACTTCACTGGAAATCATGCATTGATCATGAATCAATGATCAGTGATTTGCAGCAATAATCTCAAGCAGAATGTGTGTAAATGTGTCCGAGCTACAGTCCCACAAGTACTTTATTTTTGTGTATTAGTTAAAGATTATGTCATTAAGTGTAAGAGCACATCTTGCACCTCAGGTTAGATGTGAGAGGTTCTTTGTATTCACAGCCAAATGCATAAAAACAGCATCCCCATGAGTAAAATCCTAGCAACCAGTCAGCGCTTAAAAACATTTATGAACCCCTGCTGTCGATGTTTTTTCCGTCTTTTAACTAAACTGATGGTGTCACATTAATGTTTCACTACCCAATTCCCTCTCGCATATTTTCAGGGAAGAGAATTTGATAACTTATGCGTACAAGAACGAAGGCATCCCCGTCCAATCCTTCCCACCTCCCATAACTCCTCCCGCCGCCTTCTCCGCGAGCGTCTGTGTGGCTCGACAGCATAACCTCCAACTCTCCAGTTTACTGCTATGTGTTATCCAGTCTATTGCCCCAGATATTATTTCATTGTAAAATGATGCCAATTAGTAAAGCCAGTCGCCGGTGGCTGTGGTCTGGCTCCTTCTCCGTTCCGGCGGGGAAAGTTATTTGGGTCGGCAGCTATTTTCAGCCTGTGATGTTGCCAGGAATACTTCAGGGAGCAGCCACTGTTTTATAAGAGAGCACATCAATAATTTTCATTGGTGTATGTGTGCGAGTGGAAGCGAGACACAGAGCTTCACAGACAGAGTTTATTGAGTTTATGCGTGTGTGTTTGTACCTGTGTGTGCTTCGGTAAGAAGAGTGGATGTTTTCTGCAGAATATTCAACGGAGCAGGTGGCACGTCTGCTGTCTTTACACTTTTTTTTCCCCCCGTATGTGTTTGACTGTAAGTGCCACGACCTCTCATTAATTTAAAAGGCATTAATTTGCCAGCCTTTAAACTTTAACCCCACATCTTAACACTGTAACTCCGGGCTGTACCTTTGCCCTGTAATTACTTGTTTTTTCTAACTGCACACTGTACATGTGGGACACCAGTCAAAGCAGCACAGTGAGAGGTAAAGGCCGAAGTCAATGAGTTCCTAACACCTTTCCTGATGCGTCAAATTGCCCTCTTTCCCTATCCACTGAGCAGCCACGCATTGTCTGGATGAAATTGGGGTGAAAAGTCTCCGCTCTCTGTTCGCGCTTCCCGCTGAAAAAGCCAGCTGCTCTGTAGCGAGGGGTGAGCAGGTTCAGCCTTCCGTGCTACCGCCGCCCATTCTCGTACAAACCTAAACTCACACACACACACACACACACACATATTCACATACACGCTGTCTCTGCTCTATCTCTTGGAGGAGAGCCCACAGCAGTAGCAGTGGCAAGGAGACGTCTTTCAATATTTTAAGCGGCTTGGGCTAATCTTTGTCGCTCAGGTTTGTTTTGAAAGCATCGCCGTGGGAATAAAGACGGAACGACAGAGCCCCACCTCCTGTTTGCACGGTCTTGGATGTACATAAAGTCACCGGGATGCACACACTCTTGCATAACTGTACTCCGTCACCCACAAAAACACACTCCAGCATGTCTGCGACCCTGAACTAATCCAGCTCGGCCTTGTGAGTCTGTGCCACTGACCTGCTTTCAGTGGTTGTTTTCTCGCAATGCACACTCCCACCTTTGCGTCTTCGTTTTTAGTGTTGTAATGAGCGACAAAGCCTGAAACTGTGACCCAGAGAGACATGACAAATGTTACACAACACCTGCAACAGCTCAGAGCCAAAAAAAAAACAACAAAAAAACAAAATGAAAAACCTTGACATGCTTCTTATTTAGCCATCCAGAAGCATGTAAGAACGAACCATTCTGGCTCTTATCAGTGCGGGCACGGCGCCACAGTTGCACTTCATGGTTTGTGGACGTGATTGGGGTAGCGAACGGTCCTTTCTGACTGGCACTGTATGAGGAGGAAGCAGAGTTTTTCCGCTTCACTGTTCCCTTTATCTCTCTCCCCTCTGTTATTTTCGGCCCTCCTCCTCCTCCTCCTCCTCGCTCTTTTCACTTTTCGCTGCTCGCCGCTCTTTTGTTTCTCCGTGCCTTTTCCAGCCAAGGCCCCATTCTCTTGCCCCGTCATTGTGTGCGGTAATGAAGATTAGCCATCCTGCCGCACACAATGGGGTCCTCACATCCGGAGCACAGACTCCCCAAATCCTGCTGCAAGCTGCTAACCCCGCTGTAAAACCACTGTTGTCGCCAAACCCCCTTCGACGATCCATGCATCCGCAAATATATACATCTCCCATCTCCCAAATGTACTCGGGCACGCAAGCATGTCCAGCGTGCACTCTGCCTTGTTGAAAGCAAATGGCTGAAATGTCTGCTGATTAGATTAGGATGGTTTTGACAGCTGAGAGGGAGCGCTTGGCGACTCAAACACCGATAAACAGCGGCTCACCCAAATCCACTTAAAGAGAGACAGAGTTCCCCTCCCCAGCGAATGCAACATGGCTCCAGTCATTGGGATTATACCCCCCTCTATTCCTCTACTCCTTCCTATCCTCTCTCTATCCTCAGTACATTCCCCTCTTTGCTACAACCTCATCCTCCTCTTCCATCGTTCATCTCCTCCAGTCTCCTCTGTTCTTTTCTCCATGCGTTTCCACCTCCCTTCTCTCATCCCTCTTTTAAAACCAGAACAAAGACATTTTCCACACTTTGTCACAAGCTATTTAGACGGAGCAGCAGAGGTCTTTATATGTAGTGCACTTGTTGTATCCTGAACCCGAGACCTCTTAATAATGCCCAGTTTCACTCTCAAGGTCGGCAGTTATTCACCAGTTTAATCTGTCTCGGCTTGTCAGGTGGCTTTAAGCATGTCGAGAGTGTGCGTACGGTTTGGTTTATGCCGCTCTGTGGGACGACGGATGTTTACTGTAGCTGCTGTTTACTGTAGAACAAAAATAATCGACAAGACTGTGCCTCGACAAAGTATAGAAAACGGGATCGGTGGTATATCTCACATTATACTTTCACACCAGTGGCATTAATTTTAGCTTAGTATGCAGAGTGAGAGGTAAAACATGTAGACTTCAAGTGTGTTTAATACCTGGAAATACCAACAGTTGATACTGGCAGGTTGTACTCGGTGTAGTGGTACTTTCCTACAAGACACAAAGATGGGGACTAAGCTTATTCCTCAAAATGTCAAATCATTCAGTGATTTTATTTTGGATTAAAGCTTCAGAGGGCTTTTTTTTTTTTTTTGCGTCTTTGGATTCCATCGTAATCATTCAGCGTTTTGTCGTATATTTGGTCTGAGTCAAAAGTGGGCTTTATGGTTCCATTTTTTTCCACCAATGGAAGATGATCATCAATTTCAGGGACTTTTATAGATGGTTTAAAAATGGTAAGAGTGATTTTTTTGATAGTTTTAGTGCGGTCTAGATTCCAGCATTTCAGTTTTGGAAAACTTTGGCAAAGATATGGGAAGAAAACAAGATATTTTACAGTAACGGATGCATCATTTTGCATAACTTTGATCCATTATCACTCATTTTGGTGTTTTGTTTTCTTATTTATAGCTTTACTCTACAAATGCTTGCTTAGTATGTCAATGCCTAAAATTACAAGATACATGGACATAAATGACAGACAAAAATTTCAATAAGATGCAACAAGGAGATCCAAAGCAACTGTAGTTTGACACATTTTCAGGAGAAAAAAATCTGCTCATCTCCTTTAATTTAGAGACCAACAAATGTTTGTCACTTTGGATAAAAGCGTCTGCTAAATGTAATGTAATGTTTGTTAGTCAGTGTGCCTCTAACTTAGTGCTTTAAGAGTTCTGACCAATCAGCAACCAGATATGAATGGATGGAACCAATGACCAATCACTAAACATCAACTCCCTTTCTTTGTAGTTTAACTGCAAAGTACTATTTTGTCTAGTTTTTCGCACAATACATAGTTTAAAAAATATACATATTTGGTAATTTACATTGTTAAAACTGTGAAAGACCCTTTGTTAGAGCCACTGATTGTTTTGTGAAGTTAAGGGGACATTCTCAATAAAGGGAAGAAAAGACAATGTACCTTAATGTTGAAAACCACCTCCTATATAATGGTACAAATAAGGCAAATCTTCCATTAATCTTGGTGGACTACATGGGATCAATCACACAGAGCATTTCTTTTTTTTCACAAGCATTAGATCTGCACGAACATAAATATATAAAAAGCTAAATTACTTGTTTGTAAGTGAGCACTGTGTACTGGAGTCCTTCTGGGCTAAAAGCAGTGAGTGTTGGAGTCCTTACCGCTTTCCTGGCAAACCACCTGTGATAACAAGACACCAACTGAGTGAATGATGATGATTCCTCAAAATAACAAACTATTCCTGCAAAGCTCTCAGTAATTTCCGTTTCAGATTGATTGTTGGATGCAGACAGTGTTCAAAGAGCTGTCAAAAAACCAACGTGTCTTTAGATCACTTGAATTGTGCAACCGCCGCAGAATCAGAGGAAATGGAGAGATAAACCGGAGAAAAGCACAAAGTTGGATTTATCATTTAAATCAACAAGCGGGATCAGTGTCAACCAAGCGAGTAGTTGGTTTTCTTAAAACGTTCTCTGCGCCGATGTCCGTGCTCTGGGAAGACAGAGGGGAGGTCCCCGGTGTCAGGATGATGGGGATGTGTGTTTTCTGTTGTGTCTGCTCCAAGAAAGCAATGGGAAATGTCTTTCTGCTCCATTAGGCAGAGGTCACCAGGTTTTTGCGCTCTGAGTGCTCCATCATTGTGGCTTTCCTCCAAGATGAAAGGTGCTTTTGAAGATCCCCCATCACACAAACACACAAGCACGTGTCAAGCAATCTTAGTGTTTAGCGGATATGAGTCCATCCTCGATGTTAGAAACACCGAAACCTTGTAGACGTAGATGTAAAAAATATTTACTTTAAATGGTAGTTTAATCCTTTAACCCCTGACATGTCTGTGGTGAGCGCTCTGTACATATGATTTATTTTGAATATTCCAAATAACTCAACTATTTGCTCAATAGGAACATTTTCAAACTGTTCTGATAGAATAGACCATCTGAGCATGCTCAGTGCACGC